>RCIC01000009.1:7127500-7625000 GCA_018883505.1 Ceratosolen fusciceps
CGTACTATTTAGATAATTTTCTGATCGCAGATGAAGAATATAATATTGAACTTTGATACACTGCGAGCATTACTTTTAATTCCTATTATTTTTATATTTGAATGAAATCAATGAAAAGTTCATGCGTACGTACGCATGGGTTAGTAAGTGCCAAAGATCTAGGGTAATATTAGGTGTATTCCGGAACACAGAAGTTTCGAGGTTAGCTTTCGATACGTTTGTGAATCAAATAAGCAGATGAGATTCGTGGCTTAGAAACAAAGTATTTACGCAAACAAGTTCTTTTGTCCAGTCGGCAAATGGTATCGCAGTCTGACAATTTTTAATAACATGTGTCGTTTTTTTTTCACGTAACGTTATAAGGCTAATTCATACATGATCGCTTTACTTTACATCTATTGATGTTTCGGGCTTCCAGCGTTTTGTGCTCGCTCTTACATTACGAAAACGATTGTATTTTGCTTTTTTTTCATAGTCCAATATACAGGGAAAATGTTTGACTTTTCACTAATAATTATAATCGGTAAATTCTTTTAAATGTCAACTTTTATTTAGAACATTTTTTAATATAAGTATAAATTTTGAAAAAATTAGGAAAATAATAATAATGAATATATTATCAATTCCCCAGTAGTTTTATCTTTTGAAGTATATAAAAAATAAAATTAGTGTCACGCTACTATTTCTATATCTATTATTCTATTCCATTTTTGTTTATGCCAGTGCAATTTATAAATTAAATAAGTAATATTTGTATGATTAAAACAAATTTAAAGTTCAATATAAAAAATTTATGTTGATAAAATAAATTTATTCAATTGTAATATTTTATATTTGGAAAATTGTATCAGAAAGAATCTGCAGATATAAAGTAATGTAATGTATGTAATGTAATGTAACGTAATGTAACATAATGTAACGTAATGTAACGTAATGTAACGTAATGTAATGTATTAATATAGTTGATAGATATCCGAAATGAAATTTTTTAAATCCAAATATGTATTATATATATAGTTTTTTTATCCTAATTGATATATCGGAAATTTTCATTACACTTTTGTGTATAATTGCAATGTAAATGTATTAAATAATAAAAAATATATATTTACCGATTAAAAAATTTGAACAACGTCAATCATTTTTTATTAAGTTACGTATCTTAATTTTAAACTTTATACTAAATTGTACTGGATTGAAAATTCTCCGGAAACAAAAATTTAAATAATGTAAGGTAATATTGGGAGTATTCCAGAACACATAAGTTTAGAGGTTAGAATAAATACTTAGAAAACTATAATTTAATAATAAGTAAAAATGAGTTTTTTCGTTATTTAATGAGAGAAAGCTTTTTAATATTATTAAAAATGAATCTTTACTCCGTTGTATGTTATCTTACTTTAGGAAATTGATATTATCTTGTACGATGAAAAAGATGAAATTCAGCATTTATTTATCTTAAATTCGTCCTTATAAATCTCATCTCCTTTTGCCCCTTCTACATTTTTATTATACTGAATGCTAATACATTTCGTGTCCATTATATTTATTTTAATGTTTTTACAGCTATATTATTTTTGTTATAATAACGAGCACCGATGAAATTTTCTTGAAATTTAATATGTATCGGAAAGAGGGAAGAAACATAGCTATCAATAAGTAGACGACTATCTGTCCTTATTTTTTCTTGTTGAAAAATACGTCTTTTCAATAGCGGATTTCCCGGTCAGAAGAAGGAAGGTCTCGAAACAGCCTTCTTATTCATGATCATATGTTCCATAGCGAATACGAGTCTGCCAGTCGGCCGTCCCCGCCACGCGCAGATAATACAACGTGCATGTATATATACCGCATATGCATGCAATAAAATTGTGTACAATACGTATGCGATAATATTCTCTCTTTTCTGTCTTAACCTCCCTTTCCCAAACAATTCCACTATATTTTACCTATCAAAGCCACTCGTTATGCTGATTAAATTACAATATATAAATATTATAAGTAATATGTGGGAAATGGGGTTAAACAAATTTAAACTGCTACATTACCATTGTATTTATAAAGTTTTACGAGATGTCCATAATATTCTTTCACGCAAACCATCAACTTAAAATTATTAATATCCTAATATTGTAAAATCTTTCTATCAGTTTATTTAATTTAAATACGAAATTACGTAAAATAAATTAAGTGATTGTTAAAAAAATAATAATTAAATAACGATTATATTATATATGTATATATATATATTAGAATATTTGTTTTAACGATTCATATTTATTATTATTATTATTATTATTATTATTATTATGTATTTATAATATTTTTATATTATATAATTAATCTTGTCGTAACGAACCGACAAATAATTTTCGTTTCACATTAAAAATAGCTTTTAAAAATATACATATAGGCATGCGCGGAGTATAATTCTAGTTACGAATTATAAATTACTTGCGCTGACACTTGTCGATTTAATGATTTCGCGTATTCATTTTACTCAATAGAAATGAGAACAGCGGATTCACTTCAATAGATATTTATTCAAACTGATCTGGATCAGCCAAATTTTCCAATTTTTTGTGATAACAACTTTTACAGATAGTTTTAATACTATTTATGTTTTTCTTTTTCTTACAAGCTTTGCTATAATTTATTAAGGACTCAAGAGAAAGGAAGATTTGCATATTTTACATATTCGACTACTTCTTCTTTCTAGACATATGAATATATTTGATAACGGGAGTCATTCCTTATTAAAGATATATCCAATCGGTGGGGGGATAGTTTCCGGAAAATCCAAGTTCATTTATTGATTCGGAAACGAAGGGGAATTCGCCTGAATATACGCAAGTTTAGGCTGAGCCTAAAACAGTACATATTAATGTAAATAATAGAAAATAGTCTCACTTTAAGATTTAAAATACACTATTTTATATGTATATATAAGGAATTTTACAATTTCATCATAATTTTTTAAAATATTCTTGATAATATTTAGATTTAACTGTTTCAAAGAATCAATTCAGATATTTTATTTAAGATGAAATTGTAATTGTACAATTATTTATCAAAAAAAAAAATAAAAAAAAAAAATTACTTTTTCACTTCTTCCATCGTATTATCTATAAAAATTAAATATAATAATGCATGTGTACTATCAATTATAAATGAATTTACTAGTTTACAAGTATATATATAATTTCGAATAATATCAATTATATTTGAATTTAATTAAAAATATCTTTTCAAATTTAAATTTATGTAAAACGATCTTAAATATAACTAATAATATTAAATACGTGTCGAAAGTATATAATTTTAAGGAACAGAATAAAAAACAAAAAGGTAAAGAAATTTTATAATGAAGTAAATTCATTTTTGTCTACGTAGACATTGTGAACAGATCATATTACTGAAATTTAATAATAAATTCGAATTTCGTAATAGGTAAAAAGTACTTTTAATGAGATTTCTGTGCGATAATTTAGTTATATTCATCATTAAAATCTTGATGAGTATATTTTCCAATACGTATTAACATTTAATATCGCATGTGTATCTCATCAATCTACTTATACGTAACACTATACAATTCAAGTTCATCTAATGTTGTAAAATAAGGTGCTACAGTTTGTATCATTAAAAATTTTAATTATTCAATTTGATTACAAATTAGGAATTAGTTTTTTTACATGAATTTATTAAATAACAGACGTTTTACGGGAAGTTATACAAGCTGAAATATCTTGACTAGTGCGATTAAATGAAGAATCGAATAACGAACTCTCTTGTATATTTTACAAGTTATTAAAGTTCTTTTGATGATTAATGATCTTTTAAATAATTTTTCAGAATTACTTATATTTAACTTGATGCTTTTCGCTTCTTATATTCATGAAAGTTACAACTACTGAGGAATTCGTTATAAACGTATACGTTTATGTACGTTTTGGTATAGGTAGGACAAAATAAAGATAAATAGTTTAAGTCTAAATTGGGAATGGTATAAGAATCAGTAAATCTACGTTTTAATCGTTTTTATGAAATGTCCTTCGGCCATACTTTGTCGTTTTCTTTATCCTTCTATCCTGCAGTGCATGGCACTTCAGTCATACACTATTGGGAGCTCATTTGCCTTTCCAGTGCATTACTTGTAACCGCTCCCGCCTTTCCTCTCGACCTTCATATTTACTTTTCTTTTTCCTCCTCCCCGTCACGGATACTTTCAAAGGTAATCTCACTTTCTTACTTTTCTTATTCTTTTTGTTCTCTGGCCTCTACGGATAATGCTACAGATAGTGCTTGTTTCATGCTTAACGACGATTCTTACTCGCCCATTCTCAGGCTCGCATTCTCAGACTCAGGTACTTGCGTACGTGTAAATTAAATCTGACGCCAATGCATCTGCGTGCATGGGTAATGCGTAACGCGCACACTTAAAAGCTTTGCAGTTTTTTTATGATTATGTATATACACATTACAGTGAGCGAATCAGTAAATTTTAGTATTCATATGTAAAAAATAAATTTAAAAGAATTATAAATTAAAGGAACATTTAATGGCTTAAATCACATTGTTGTTTGCAAATTAATACTGTTATTAAGATTCATTATATTACATTAACGTTCATCCAGATCAAGTTTCATATTCAGAAATTTTCAATACTGCAGCTTAAATCCTCGGTTCATCCTTGTTGAGCACAATACCCTTTCCGTATAGATACCTTCGTCATTACATTGTAGATAAGATGCGCATTAAACCGTAAACTAGTTGAAAATTGTTGGAGAGAATCTCGACGCGTCTCTTGGCCCAACTTCCGAGGCCACGACAAATTTTTGCTCTTCATTTTATAATTGGGATAGCGATGCCAGATCCGAGTATTGACGAAACGGTAGGATAATTGCCCTACAGAAATAGATGGGTGAGACTTAATTTAAAATACTGCAAATGTATAACAATGCTTAAAAAGGAATTGCAAAAGAAATTAGCTGTTTTGTCATTGGTATTCTTTGTTTTGCGTTGTATGTACGTTCGTCGTAATATGTAAATATGAAAATGCTTTCAATATAAGATAGAAGAACGCCGATCGGGATAGCATAAAGAAAATTTTTTCAACGCTAATGTAGTATTAAAAATATCATTTAACAAAATTAATTAAATTTATAAAATTATAAACTAAAATAAATAAAAGCATAAGAAATCATTATTACATGATTCAAAAATATTTGACTTACGAATATTATTAAAATTACCATTAAAACATTCTATAAACATCTAAAAATTACAACGATAATAGTATTATCTTGTAATTCATATTAATAAGGTAAAAAATAATTTTCTTATAAAATTTTTACGAATACATTATGTAATAATGTAATTATTTTATTTTACCAGTTTTGATTGCTTATTAAATTATTTAATTTACATTCTAATCACCATTGTTTATCGTAGTCAACATCGACATTTATATGTATATTAGTTATTAACAAAATCATGTATATTAAATAACAATACATACCATTGTTACAAAAAATTATATTGGTCGAATTACATCAGTATTGTTGACTTTTGATTATTTTTTATTCAGATGTTTATATTGTTATTATTACACTAAACCAAGTATTTTCAACCAATTTAAATGAATGTTGATAACTTTGTAATTCTTAAAAAATTTTATGTGAAGAATATATTTTATAATCCGTGCATATAAATTACATATTTATAATATTTTGACATAAGCTTGTTAGATTTGGGTTCCTTAATTATCGAAACGTAAAAAAATAATGTATGATACATTTTAATATTATACGATTTTTTATGTGAAATTTTCGCTTATTTCGTAAATATATATAAACGTTGACATAATCTATTAATTTCCACAGTATTCTAAATTTCAAAAACTAAAATTTGGTGTTTCATCATTTTAACATTAGTATTATTAAGAAGATAACAACACAATGAAAAATCAGTGTACGTATTATAAAATCATTAAATTAGAAGAATCCTTTAAAAATTAATTTAATTTTAAATGATTTTAATGATATTTTAAGTGATAATTTATGACTAGATTAAAATTAATCAATCTCTGAATAATTCAAGATTTATTTAATTATTTAATTAATATTAAACTGTTAATTTGATTAAATACTTATATAAACTTCTTCTTCATTTTAAAATAAAAAAAATTTACGAAATCTTGTTTTAGATTATATAAACGTAATTTTTCAGTTACTATTTATTTAGTTTATCGTTTTAATTAGAAGTCTCCTAGATTGACCACGATTGCAAAAATGTCAATTTTCAAGCATATTTATATAAATTTAAATAATTCTTTATTTTCTGAAATTTTATGAATTTCAGAAAAGCTAAAATATTTTTATAATATAATTAATAATTCTTGCAGACTCTAATAGTTTTATAAAAATTAATATTTAGAAATATTTTGAAACGGTATGGATAAATAATTAAATAACCTTCATATGAGAAAAAGGAATAATTTAATTAAACATTAAATAATTAATTGTTTAAAATATAAATTAAAAAATGTATATAAATAAATATTCGTATTTATTATGATGCAAGAAGTTAAAATAGACCATAAATGTTTATTTTGCAAAATAAATATTATTTATTGTATAGTATATATTTCAGCATAGTACATTTTGTTTTAAATAATAAACTTTATTTTTTATAAATAATCATATTTAATTTTATATTTAAATATTTTGTTCATATTTTAATTAAATTTTACAACATTATAAATTTTTTCTGTGAAATGTTTATAAATATAATTAGTTGTTATGTATAAAAAAAATCTCAAATTATTATGAACTAAAAATTAAAGTAAATTAATTTGTCGAATTCAACTAGAAATAAATTTTTTCTCTCTATCGCAACATTTAAAATAGATAAAATGATAAGGAATAATTACAATAAAGTTAGAAATGATATAAAAATTAGAATCATAGGTGATATGTTATATATTCTATTATTGTTCTTATTACATACTAATTTTACAGTTACTTAATTACTGTATCGATTTACTATCTAGAATCAATATTTTTATATATTGAATTCGTTTATCCTTTAATATAAAACTTAATAACAGCTAATATCTTCAATTTATATTAAAAATTCTTTTATTGTGGTACATGTAAGAATAGGTAATTTCTTAAAAGTTCTCTTATTAAATGAGATAAAGACAATTTGTACAATACCTTATAGAAAATAATTATACCTACACCGTGTAAATATTTTTCGCTAAAAACGTTTAGTTCCAGTATTTTATACATCTTGAGTCTAGCAACAGATCGCCCAAACGAAAACAATACACACTCAGAAAGAATCTCTTACCGCAGGAACGCAGTCTATGAAAAATTTTTGGGTCAACAAGTTACATAGTTCACAGTTAGCGAGTTTAGGTAAATTGGCTATTATACGGGACGATCAAATTCATTTGTTCTGAAATTTAGTTTAAAACAAAGCTGTAACATAAATTAATAAACTATAACTTATTTATGCCTCCTCGGCATGTCACTATGCAGACAATATACTACATTAAATTATTGAATAGCAATATATTAAATTTTTCATCAATTACAAGTATTTATTATTTATAATAATTGTTTCTTAATCCTTAAGTTATAATTATTCATTGTAATCGAAAATTTTACTTCTTTACTTTATATTACGAAGGTTTTAATTTTATTTAAAAAATTTTTAGCGCATATCTATTAACACAAAAATTTGTGTACTTATTTATCTTTTTTTAAATAGAAAGAAAAGTCTAGCAACCTTTTTAGGGCGCTCTGTTTGCTGTTTCATTAAAAAGCTGTTTTATATAGTCTTCATATTTCTTGTATAAGTATTAGTAGATTTTTTCTTTGGTTTTCTTAATATTTACTTGATGAATTTGTATATTTATAAAAATATAAAAATATTAATTTGTCAATTGTTTTTACGTGAAGATATTTTTGAACTAGTTTAAATATAACATTTCATAGATTTTAAATTTTGATTTACCATTAGTAATAACTAATTTCAACTAATTAAATTCTTTTTCAATAAATATTTTTGAGAAATGCATCTCAAATTTACTATATCGACTGCATCTGAATTGTTAATTCCGTAATGAATTTCATTTTAAAAATATTTAAAATGTTATAAATTTTATGTTACACAAAAGTAGCTTCTCGGTCTATTGGTTGCTATGTAAGCAACTTATTTCTCCTATATTTACTTTTTTTATCAAGTTTCATTAATTGATATTAAAAATTTCGATCAAAAATATAAAATTAATCATTTATTTAAACAATATATTTAACTCTATTATCAGCAGATCACGTGATAATGAATAATGCAAGAACTAAAAAATAATGTTATGATGTAAAAAATACATATTTAAAAAATTTTTTAATAACATATTAAAGAAAAACTAATTATATATTGAATTATATTTTTATGAAGGTTTATTAGTACGAACAAACTATACGTATACATACGAAATGATAGGATAAAAAATTCCAAAAAAATAAATTAATCTAAAAGGTAATATGTTGCCCTATACTAACAATATCTTTTTACAATATTATATTTAATATCAAATTCAATATTTTATATTTGATTTATTTAATATTATACAACAAACATATATAATATTGGTACATGTACGAAATCAAATGATAAATCAAATATAATATTATTTAAATTAAAAGTTTTTAATGTTTAACTTTAAAACAAAGTTACGATCTAAAAATTTTAAATTTTCTATTATAAATTTGATGAAAGTTTTTAAATGAAGAAAGTGTAAAGAGTTCTAAAGATAACGCAAAATTAATGTAAAGATAAAGGCTTCTGAAATACATAAGAAATATTTAAATGTTTACATCAGCGTTTATATTTAATTCAACTTCGTTTATAAAACCATATCTTTATTAGAAAACTCAATATTTTTTTAACAATTAAAAAAAATCTACTATTATAAAATCTATGTAAATCTATAGTTCAAATAAAGAATTACTTATTTTGATTTTTGTGACGTCTTAAGCATTAAAAAATCTTTGTTATTTAAAAAGTAAATTCACTTTTATTAAACATAAAAGTTTAGGTGCACAATGAATACAAGTTATAGTTTAAATAAAGATTAACTAGTTTTAATATTTAAAATTTTGAAGACAATTATTTCAGCTTAATAATCTATGTAACGAATTTTGGCATAAATGATATGTAGATTATATTTCTATATTTTTATTTATATTTCAAAATTTTCAATTTCTTTTACAAAATTATTTTAAATAAAAAATAAATATATTTTGAGATATTTTATTTAAAATAGGCTATATAAATAGACTGTTTTGTTATTACATAAATAGTTACATATTAGTTTTATCCGTAACTGAAAATATAATTTTTATCTCATTTGGCAATTAAACATAATATGTATAATTAAATATTTGGTTTAATATCTTATTAATATTTAATATTTATTATTAAGCTTATTTAATGTTTTGTTAAATATCTGTAATAATATGTATAATAAAATATTTGGTTCGAATATAAAAAAATTGTTTAAAAAATTTTGTATATAAAATTATTGGTAATTTTAATATTATATTTCGTGATAATAAAGTATCATGACATAAGAAATATAGCAATTATAAAAAGTAATTATTAATTAAAATAATAATTAACGTAAATTATTTGTATATATATAAGTTTTAAGCTTAATCTAAGTTTGAAATAATATAGAAAAATGTTCAATGAGAGAAAAATGAGAAAAAAGTTTTCAATGAGATTAACGTATTGGGATATATTTAGTATGTAAATGAAATTTATTATTTTTAAACAGAAATTAATAATTTTTATATACATTATGTAAAATCATTGATCTTATATTCAATTATGGTAGTTGTAGCAGTTTATACGTTACTTATCTTTAGCTTTGAGTTCTTACAAATCTATAATATAGAAGGAGGAAAAATAAAAATCGTTGAGTTTGCTTGTATTTCAAATTTAGGAAAATTTATTGATTATTACCCGCTGCGAAGAATAAAAAAAACCTCCTTCGCGGAGAAGGAGGAAAAAAGCATTTTACGCGTACAATTGATAATATCAAGATATATTATTACTTATGCCAACTGGATTTTCGCAAACCTCTTCGTGGTACCGATGCGTCTCGAACTCCACACAATACGAACGTACTGGGTACAACTACTCTGATGTGAGTGTGGACACCGGGTTGTCCCCAACGTCTTGGAGACCAGACCTGGACACGAGGAACTTGCTCTCTCTCTCTCTCTCTCTATCTCTATCTTGTGGATCGGTCACCGGGAGATGCTAAACCTCTCTCAGGGAAGCCCAATTTCTCCTTCCTGGGGTTGATGCGATAAAACTCTTTCAGTCGCAATCAACCCAATCACCACAGTATATTCCACGACGACACCGAACCTTGGCCAACACTAACAGCCTTCGATTCTTAATACCTGAGACATCGGATCGCAGCCCTTTCAATTCAAAAATGCAATATTATTCGACGGACGAAGCGCGAGGTTTAACGTCCTGCCTTCGAATAGAGTGATCTCCGATACTTTGCTTCATTTGTTTCGTACCGTTTTTTCTTTATTGCGCCAACCGGAATCGCGCCTCGAGCGGAAATTTCCGATTTTTCCCCGCAACTTTTTTCTCTATCTTGTATTAAGGTAACCAAACAGTAGTTATTATGTATTAAATGATCGTTTATATAAAACCTATTATATTTTATATATTTTATAAAATATTAATTTATCGCCATAGAGTATAGGGAAAACAAAAATAAATTGCTGTATTCTGAAATTTTGTACATATACAAACTTTATACGAGGATTTAAAAAAAAAGTCTTACATTGGTGAGCAAAGTATATACACCTTGAATGTATGTCCGCTCGGCAAGACCTGCAGCGACTTACTATATTGAGACTTAAAAAAAAAAGTAAAGAGTTGATAAGTATTATTATTTCCGATAAAAAAAACAAGACAAATGATGCTTGGGGTAATAGAAAATCCATATGTTACAAAATTCCCTTTAACTAGTTGAGATTGTAAAGCTTGACAAAGTAAAATCACACAGATGACTGACACTCGGAAAGATCGTGAGAGAAATGTTTCTAAAATGTAAGTAAAATCCTTGTCAAATGATGAAAGACCATCGAAAGGGAAAAAACCCTTTGAGATTTTAAAAATTTGGGACTGAGAGCAGAATGATGATTCTCTTTTAAATGTGACAAGCGCATTGTGAGGAGTTATCCCTTCCATTGTAAATTACCTGTTTGTTAAACTGAGACCTCGTTATCAAAGTTATTTCAATTATCATTCAGCTAATCCGAACTCCCTCGTACGTATCAAGATACAACAATATCATTATTAATGTTGAAATAATTTCTTATGTATGAATAAATCATAAGTTTTTTAATGGCTGAACGCTTATAATAATAATAATGTTTATTCTTGTATTATTCACGCCATTATTTTATATTTCATTTATTATAAAAATATTATTTTTTGTAGACAAACGTAGTTATAATTAATATTTTCTTTTATTAAATGTAGCAGATAGATCGACTTATCTTTATCCGTAATAAATAAGAATATAAATTTATAAATATTTTAGGTTATTAACTATTTATGAAACTTATTTCTTTTAGTAAATAAATTCAGATTCTTGAATTATTTATAAAAAGCCTAAATTTAATCTGCTATTTTAGTAAATATTACAAAAATAATAAATTAAATATTACTCATAAAATAATTTTTTAATGACATTATTACATGAGTATAAAAATATATGTACTGATCTTTAAATTAATTAAATGAAAAAGGTCATATAATGAATAAAGTTTGTCACATTTTCAGCAACAAAATTGATGCTTGACATACACCAAATATTCAAAGAAATTTAATCAAGCCGTCAATCATGTTTATCATGTAATTATGCAGACGCTTATCAAATATTTTTGTATTTACAGTAACGCTGTTCATTTATTATTCTACAGTTGACTGTCACAATCGAGTTTATATTTTAGTTTCAGATATACAGGCACCTATACTTTAATGTCTGTATTTAAAAAACGATGATATTATTTTATTTGATATGTAGTAATAATTTAATTGTTAGTCAAAATAAATATTTTTATTTTAAACGTGGATGTATAATTTCTTTTAAAGAGGAAAAAGAGAATCATTAAAGTATTATTTATCAACATGATATTCTAATCAGCTTATAATTTTTATTGAAATAAATTACTCCAATGTATTTTACCCTATTAAAACTTTTATATAAATTGCCCACTTCGTTATAGAACGAAAATTTTTTTTATACAGTTGTTACAGACCACGAAATATAAATATAATTATAAACAAATGATTCCTCCACGGAGGGTGTAGAAGTGATAGAACAATGTCCCCTTGTTCTATCTGCGGAACAGATTACGAGAAATCGCCGCGCGTAACGTAAGACCGCGCGGGATTACAAGAATAATAAACGGAGTACGATCCACCCGAGCCGTCGGGGACTATAGCCCGACCGAGCCGCCAGGGCCTATAGCCTGGGAACACGAGCGAAGGAGGCTCGGATCCAGGCTGAAGCCGCGCAAGGTGGTCAGCACGTGGCCGTCGCCGATTCCTTAACGAAGAAAAATAAATAAACAATCGAGGCGAGGAATGGGGCCGGATAAGCGACGACCTAATGACCTGGAGGAGTTAAAAGGCAGTACGAAGGATCAACGATGATTATTGTCTTGAAAAGTCCGACGCGACGACGATTGTCATAAAACTCCCAATAAAGGATTAAAAAACAAAAACTTGAATTATTAATTCCACCCTCTGAACTCGACCTACTCCTGCCCGCTTCCTATTCGAAGTAACAACAGTATTAAAAGCTTTGTAATTAAAATTATTTATATACAAAATAAATTTTTATTCAAATAAATATTTATAATAAATAATTATTTTCTTCATTTACTTTCTTTATAAATATATGTATTATAGCAATAAATGTTAGAAGTAAAAAAAAATAGAAGGTAAATAGGAAAAAACATGGATTAGTTCAGTTTATGGGATAAACGAGCGGTGATAGTGTGGAGGAAAACCGCAGCGTTTTCCGTGATCGTGAACAATAA
Source organism: Ceratosolen fusciceps (assembly GCA_018883505.1). Taxonomy (NCBI): domain Eukaryota; kingdom Metazoa; phylum Arthropoda; class Insecta; order Hymenoptera; family Agaonidae; genus Ceratosolen; species Ceratosolen fusciceps. The sequence goes on from RCIC01000009.1 coordinate 7,140,655, forward strand.
CCTCAATAACCTTCTCGAAATGTCGTATGTCGTATGTCTCCTCGAAAAAAAGATTCAGGAGTGTCTGTTTTGTTTCTAATATTTCCTACGTTTCCCCACTATGACGTAAGAATCTCTCGCGAATGGGTTGGTTCCAAAGCGAGTGAGTCACTCGAGCGCTTACCTGGCAGGGATTTTCCCGGGTGATCTTTTGCGACCTCCCCAGCGTGGAAAGATGCTCAGGATACCATTAGCTTCGATCCTAAACTGGGATCGAAGCTAATATTTTTTATCTTTTCCATTCCCAGGCGCACGATAACATTTAGATACCATTTTCCAATTATAACTTTCCCAGCAGACCCGCAAAACGCATACACGCCTAGCGGTGATAATTAGCATTAAACCCTAATGACTCCCTTACGCACATCGTAGAGGAACTACGTACTTGAAGGCCATCTCTCCCCACCTCGGGTCGCAACCTCATCGGCGGAGAGGTAACCTTCACCCCTCGAAGTGGACGCTCGGCCCCGATCGGGAGACAGGACATTATTATGAGACATTCGTCTAGATCGCATTATTAATAAAGACAAAGAAAACTTTTCTTTGTCTAATGTTTGCGTTTCTCTCGCCTTATCGACCACTCTCCTCCCGCACCCGCGCCGGTCTACGAAAAGAAGACGTTCCCCAAAAATTCCCCAAGTATAGAATAAATTTTCTATACATCAAAATTCTTATAAAAGCTTTTAAGGAGAACTAGAATAATAAAAAAAATCTAATGCATTCAATTGGAATTATATAGTAATATGTCTCTTAGCTTAAAAATGAAAATACTAAAAATGCAAAAATATTGCTATTACCCGTAACGCAAGGAAAACTTATACTTATTTACTCGATTCATAAAATGAAAATATTCAGAAGAAGTATCACCAACGTGATACTTAAACAATAACGATGATTAAAAGTACTCACCGACTTTAAAAAAAGTTTCTTCTTATACAAAAGTAATACAAAAGGCTTCATGCTAAAATATGTGTAATTTTTGTGTAACTTTTATCGTAATAAGAACTAGAGCTTACTTTGCAATTAAAAACTTCTTAAGGTGTTTACTAGGGCATCTCTAGTAACAAAAAGGGAATTACACAACTATTTATTCGTTAAAAAAAAGAGCCATAATTTAAAGGTACGTGGCGTTAATAAGTTTAAGCTGAAAATTTATCATTCTCATTGTCGTCTTCAGCAATAAAAATTAATGACAGTGAAAAATTACCACCTCATTACGCGAATATTATAAATTTGTGTATTTAGAGGGCATTTATTATGTTAGGATTCTGACATTTTCATGTAAAATAAACAAATATAATAAAGAAAAAACTTTTTAAAGAATTTAATTATTCCAAAAAATATATCCTAAATAAAAGCAAATAATAAAATACAAGGCTTCTAAATAATTTTCAATTGAGAATAATAAAAATAATTATGTAAGAGTTTGTTAGGTGAAAAGGGAAAGAGATAAATGCCTCTACGAGTAGGGAAATCAAAAATTTAATATAAATAATAATTTTAGAGATATATGAGAGATTCGTAATGATGTTTCAAATCCTTCTTAATTATAATTGGTAAAATTCGACGGTGATCTTTGGAAACTTTGGTACCATCGAAAAAACGTTAAAAACAATAAAACATTTAAGCTTTGCCCAGAAAAACTTTCAGGAGACATTGGATATTTAATAAAAATAAAATCTGAAGTAAAAAATAAAAATATATCAATATTAAAGATAAATACGAAATTCATTTTTGGTAAATTATTGTAGAATGGATATTGTACAATATATTAAGATTATTAAGATTATCAAGAAAAATAGCAATTGATAGCGAAGAAGCATTGTGAATGGGTAAATAAATAGCGGAGTCTCGAGGACCTGGACAGCGGACCACTACGTGTGCCCGGGTTCTTATAAGGGTAGCTTATAGTTATAATTAAAATAGTAATCATTTAATGTAATATACTAAATATAATTGAATATTAATATAATTATATTTAATTATATTTAAATAATTATACTTAAAGAATTAATTATAATTTTATCGTATATAAATTACAAAATGTCAATTATTTAATCATGTATGGATCATTTCTTTTGTATCTGATCAATTAAAAGTTCAGTAAAGGCTCGACATTTTTCTTCTTTTATATAATTGAAAATAAATATAATGCAGCCATAATAAATAAAGATTTTATACTATAATTTTATTGACAATCATTATAATCAGCACGTATTATTTATAACATATTAAAATTAATGAAATTAAATTAAAGTGAAATGAGGTATTTATTAGTAAAGAATAAATTCTGTTTCCTACTCGTCAAGCTTTTAAATCTTATTATTGATAATGATTTTAATTCATAGATCAATTACTTTATTCAATATGTAAATATTTTTATATTTATTGAGTATTTATTGTATTTTTGTAATTTTTTAATGTAACTTTAAATTATGAACTATTTTTTTTTTTTTTTTAATAGATTTTTGTGATCCTATACGAATAGCCTATACTTTCCATTACTTATAATATTGGCGATAGTAGATAGAAGTCGATGGTATTAGAAAGTTATCCACGGCATATGTGGAAAAATTTTGATAGGGAGTGATGCAGCTTCACCAGAAGTATCTGCATCTGAAGCTGCTCTTCCCAGTTTTGTAATTCCTCAATAACTTTCTTATTCAATAAGATTCAACGATAGTTCCTTAGACCGTGATTAGTAGCCTGGGAGGGGAGGCTTGTAAAAACGAGCCACGTACGTCCAAAAGAAATAGAAACCAATACTGTCTGTCGTATTTGATTACTATTTTTTACTCTCTTTGGACTCTACATTTTTTTTTGTTTTTTTTTTTTTTTTGTATTAGACTCGACCCTATTTTAATTTCTTATAGTAATGACATTTTCATCAGATCTATAGATAAAGGAGAAAAATATAATTAACAAAAAAAAATAGAATTATTAAAATAAAATTGTAAATAACCTTATCTACCTTTCTTTGAACTACATAATCTTTTATTTATGAAAATTCAAATACTTTTTTCAAATTTAAATATTATTTGAAAAATAATATTCATTAGAGCTTCATAATTCAAGAGAACAATATGTCTTATTTATCCTATTGCTGTTTCATTAAGCTTAAATTTATACAATCTCTATGTTGACTGGTACTTCCTTAAAATTCTGCTTTAATTAAACATTTAACATAACTTTCATTATATAAATTTTCTATATTTCTACAATATATTCAGACTAAAAATATATTTGGCCTTATTTATAGAAATATACATTCTCTTGTAATTACGATATTTTTTTATTTTTACCTGCCCATAATGTATTCAATTTAAATTGGAGCAATTTAATTAAAATAGCGCGTCATAATTAATATAATTATAAAAATTAAATATGAACTTTATTAAATTCAATAAAATGCTCTATAGTCAGAATATATAGGAATGTTAATTTCTAAAATAATCGATTCTTGTAAATATACCATTTATTAAGTAAAAAAAAATATAAATTGTAATACAAAATCAATAAATTTTAAATAATATTTATTGCAATCGCTACAACGATTATCATACTTAAAAAACTTTAAAGTTTTACGAATTTAAAAAGTTTATATTGAAGAATAGTTTTATCGTTCTATAATTTCATAGAACTTTTTAAAAATAATTCTCATTTTATTCAATTTTGTTGAAAACGATTAATATACAAACTACTTAATAAGCTTTGAGTTAAAATTCAGATATTGTTTATAGTAAATTATTAATAAGTATATCTGAAGTGAAAAATGTAACTACAATTCTAAAACGAAAATAATAAAGAATTTAAATTTTCTTCAAAATAGAAGAAAGTTCTAGTATAAATAACTATTTAATGACTTGTACATTTTTATAAATGATGACAATATTCAATGCTATTTGTATTAGCTTGAAATTTATATTAAAACTTAAATTAAATATATTTTATATAATTTATGACTCCGTTACATAAAGATAAATTCACTGTAAATATTCATATTAACACAGTTTTTATCTATAACGTATAGCATTAATTAAGAATTGACGATAATTTTTGAAAAATATAATGATATGAATATATATACATATATGCATATATATGTATATATATATATATATTAATATTTTTATGGTATTATATATTAAATGATGATTTATATATTTCAGAAACGATATTTAAGAGTCTTTTTTATACAGTGAAATACATGTTTTATTATCAAACCCCCAACATAGCTTATAGATTTATTACTTGTATTTTACGTAGAACGCTAAAAAACGTAGAAAAAGTTTGAAAAAAAAAAATTTTTGGCCGCGAAAGGTACTATTTTATTACCCTGCGCTTTACGTTTTCTCATTTCTTCATTATTTTTCCGTCGTAATTCACAAAGCTTATGAAAAAGTTAATTCTTAGGTAAAAAACATTCATCTATAGCCTCTCTGTCGGTAAAATTTTTGAATACTTTAAATTATTGAGGCTCGATTTAAAACAGATCCAAATTTCGAATATTTTTGCTGTCGTCTAAGATTTATGCTGAAGTCAAAACAACCCATTCCGGTGGCAAAATTTAAGGCTGATTTATCAGAAAGCTGTCTATTATGCTTTGTCGTTGTTCAACTCCTACATATATACAGTCACTATTTGTTGCCCACCAATTCTTTGCTTAAATTCTCGTTGATTCTTTTTCGAGCTGAAGGCATGAAGAACAGAATTGCATTATTTCCTGCATTATTTATAAGAAATGACGCTTGTATAGGAAAAACTTTTAATCGTATATTATAATATTTTATTTTATTTTATTTACTATACTTATTTACTATACAAAAACCACTCAAATATATTTTGAAATCTTCAAATTTAAATCTTCTTTAATCAAAATATACCGATAAAAGAAGTACTTTAAAATTTATAATGTAATCAATACTTTTAAAATTTTAAATAAAATTCTAATCTTTTTAAAAGATTATATATAGGCATAAAGAAATTAATAAATGTTCTAGTTGTAAACTGTTTTAAATATAAATATTTGATTTTTCTAATGAATATTTTGAGAATGACTATGTAAATAATACATAAAAAATTTTCTATACGTTATTTCGATCATTTTATTTATAAAAAAGTTAATTTTATTAATAAGCCTATTGTACCATAAATATGAAAAAATAAGAGACTTTATTTATTGTGAATGAAGTTTTAAATATATAACAATAGTAATCTTATTAGACTATATAACCATTAAGATATTAACGAAATATATCAATTATAATTTTGTACTTTAATTTATTTAATAAATACAGATGTGTATATATATATATAAATGTGTATATTACCTTTATTTAATATAATAACAATAATAATAATAATAATAATAATAATAATAAGTTTTTAATAAATAATAAACTATAGTTAATAATACGAATATTCAAAGTTTCATACTTTGAAGATTCATGATTTTATTTCATTAATATAAAAATCATATAAGTTTAAAGCAAGACGGGAACTCTCTTTCCCTCCCATTTCATCGTCGTTTTTAACAATAACAATTATTATTTAAGCTATTTGACAATTTTCTTTTAGATGAAAAAAACTAAAATACAATTGCTAATACAGTTGCGCTTCTTTAGCTAGTTTATTGGCCGAATTCGTGTAGTGTATATGTACATGAGATGTATAAAGAAGGATGTAGATGGTGGGATGGGGTGGAGATGGGATTATGAATGCAGAGAAAAGGGCGAATCGTGAATAAATATGATGTAATAGGAGCGAGGTAGGAGCCGAACCAAGCACATATACACGTGTATATACATCGGAGAGACAAGTGATTGGATTTCCCCCCGATTCCGTGACCCTTATAATTCGGCCAATGCAATTATTATGCTTATCTCGCAGAGCTCGTAGAACAATGAGATCGTTTTTAGCTGCACGTGTCTTATCGTCTTTTCGCCGAGACACTCCTCTACTGGAGGAACGGCTAAATCCTTTTACGAGCTCCGCTCTTCACCCCTTTATCTCTTAGTCGCTGCTTGGATTTAAATTGTTTTCTATATAATAATCCCATATTCTCTAACATTCTTCTTTGCGTGAATTGTTTTTATAACGACGATTGCCTCAAGCTTGAATTCTCTAAAAAGTATCATAGTCTATCTCGATCCACGCATATTCAGTTATTTCTTTAACGTACTACTGATCGATAGAGATGATTTTAATGCTATCATTCCCAATATTTATCTACCTGTCCTAAAAAAATTCTTATTTATCCTTTCGCCTTGCTAATCACATCCGTTGGAAATGTTATTAAATAATAACTATTTGCAAAAAATATTTTTATCACATTTATTCTTAAATTAGTTATTCGACTATTGACACTGTAATCGACCTCAAATAAATCGTAAGTAGATATTACTAAGATTCTATTTATACATATGTACTTTAAAATATGTTATCTGGAATATTACGTTAACTGATAACATAGAAGCGTGTGAGTGAAATGCTTTCTGATGATTTTATTATTTGATAAAAGATATAATATCTCGTAAAGTAAATAAATATGAGAAAGCAATGGACTTGGTTTTATGAGCTACAGCTTTATGTAAATGAGCATTATGTATATGAGCTTTATTTCTACAACTATATGAGTTGAAAGCCATGGGAGAACGGAGGCGGTGGCAGGACGGAAGAGATCGGCCAGCGCTTATAGAAAATAAAGCGGGGAACAATAATGCAGACCTTGAGTGACAAATAGCTGCATCCGGCGGAAAGTAAAGGACTTTGGCCGTCAATGTGAGTTTGCGCTCTCGAGACAAATTGTTTTTCCCGCGCTCGGATAAGCTTCGTTCGTTCCTTTCAGATCTGGTCTAGTGTGAAACACCGGTAAAGCTGATGCCCCGCAATAGGGAATCTGAATACTCCCACGAGCGATACATTGTCCTGTACATTGAGACTACCGGTTCATGTAAAACAACTTTGTGCAGCTTCCTTTGTGCTGCTTGTGATGGAACAATAAAGACTCATCAGGATACAGGAATCCACATTTTATATTTTCGCTTCGTCGATGCGAAATTGAAAATTTATATGAATGACACTGAAAGCTCTATATGATAAAAAGTATTCGTACCCCCTCCAATAAAGGCTACATTAGCACTTGTTTATCATTGAATCCCTTTATCTTTATCAACAGTGTATTATAGCCGTTTCAAATGTAGAACAACAAGCGTTTCATTGCCTTCATGGATTGACAAAATCTATCCGCCTCCGCGTTTAACTCTTCATATCTTCAAATAATATCCTCTTCATTTTCCTTGCCACTCGCGTTCGTTCTGGACATTTACGATGAAAAAAACTATACAAAATTATACATAAGAATTATTTAGACTTGTTATTTTACTTTTTTCTTATCACAAATTATAACGACGATCTCAAGTATTTTATATGTTTTTCATACTCTCATACTTGTTTCTGAAAATCATTCTATTACATTATTCTTTTGACCAAGCAAAATTTCTTATTGCTTTAATTATCGATATTTATTTCGAATATCCATTATCAATCATACATATATGCACTTGTATAATTGTATATGTATAATTATGATCTAATCTATTTATTTAAATTAATTTATAAAATTAAATTCAGTCAATCGTAGAATAAAAATTTTATGAAATATTTTTGCATACAAAATACATCTAAATTTCAGTAATTATGAATAATTAAATTTTTGACTTAAATCGTAGAGCGAAGCTATACTTTTATTTAACTGTAAGTAGATTCCAAATAACATATTTATATTAAAATTCAAAATTCTCCGAGAAATTGACTGTTTATGTTAAAATAATGCATACTCATTTTTTTATTTTTATTGTAATAATAACAATAAAGAATTTCAAATTGAAATTCAAATTATAATTGTCAATTATAAACTTTAATTTAATATATGTGTATGTGAAATTGTAACAATGTTCTGAGCAATAGTGCTATAAATATTGTTCGGTGTCAAAATTATTTGGTAATATCTACTATTATAGGTATATATGCCAATACATATAAAACATACATGAAGAAATACTCAATTCTACAGCGTTCAATACTCTACAGCATGTAACCCTTTAGTTTATCAATATTTCAAATTGTTAATTACAATATTTGATATTAACTATATATATAAAAAGTATAATTGATGTTGAAAAAACGAACTATGGTGTAATAAATATTAGAATTTATATTTATATTAGTATACTGCTAGTACACATACTGCATTTATAATAATAATAACGTATAAATTTTTATTCTTCAAATTGTAAGGATATACAATATTTTATTTTTATTTTCATGCTAATTTATCCTGAATACAATAATAAATTTTAAAGTCTGAGTCACGTAAGTATAATTTATTAAAAAACATTTAATATATTTTCAATTTAAAATTAAAATTTAACAAGTTATTTGGAAATACTAATAAAAATTTGATAATATGTACTAAAATAGAATTTTGAAAATTATTGACTTAGATATAATGAAGTTTATTATTAAATTAAGTAGAGACGGAATAAGTATTAAGAAAGCGAATTCATATGAGATTTATAGTAACAAATACAAAAGTTAGTTTTAACATAAATTTAATTAGCATTAAAAATGCCTCGCTGAAAAAAGGATAAAGTTCCATTACATTACATTAAATTCCATGTAAGATACATGAGAGGATTATATATAGATACATTTTCATTGATTTTGCAATTTATATTAATTTCACTGGCTCGTTGTCTTTTCGCGATTCAGTGGGTCTATACATGATGAACGAGCTACCGCACTACGCGCGCACATATATTAATCAATCACAGATAGTTTATTGTAGAACGACAAACTATAATTAAGCAACCCTCTTGAAGTATAACTTCAAATGACTATAATAAGGAAATATCTAATCGTATAATGTTCTTTCTGCGGAACGAATAGTCGAACGAAAACTTTCTTTGCCTTGAAAATTAGCAAAAATTGCTAAATATCTCTCATCTTCCACTTTCCTCTAATTTTCTCTACGTTCTTTAATAAGAGGACTCGCGTAAGTCCATCATACTTCCGAACATTATTGTAAAATACCCTATAAAATTTTTAATATATACAATAAAATATGAAACGAAACGAAATTAGATAATCTTAGAGAATAGAGAACAAGAGCATATAAAAAACAGATTTAAGAAAATGTGTGTGTGTGTGTGAGAGAGAGAGAGAGAGAGAGACGGAAAACTCGTGGTTCATTATCATTTAGGGAGATGTACACGAACGACAAATATTGAATTTAAAGCTCTTCGACTTAACGAACGGCTTATTAAACTCTACATTACGACTATAGCAGAATAAAAATAAGGAAGAGCGGAAGAGTGGAAGAGGGAAGAGTCCGAATTCATGAAAAATTCAAAGTGCGTAAAAGTTCGTAAAACGTCCCGTCGACTTTGCGAATCATTATTTTTATATCGGCAATAAGCAACCGAGTAGATTATCATTCTCACCGAAGCAAACTGATTTTGATCCCGAGTTTTTACGATACAGTGGACCGAATCGATTGTCCAATATTCCGGCCAAGTCAACTTCAACCTCAGCCATTTGCCTTTAAAGCCGCCTTACCTGAATACGCTGAATTTTTCGCCGCAGGAGGAGCACTCGATGCCAGTGGCACAAATTAAATGGAACTCGTTATGGTGATTTTCAAACTTTCTTTCTCAAATTCTCTTAATTTGATCATATTATTATTATTATCTTTCTCCATTGCTGCTAAAACGAGTCCAACGACTTTTATAACTGCATTCTTACTATTTTTACTATTTACTCATTCATTCAAAGTCTCGCCAATACTTTACATTTAGCATCTCATGTTTTTTTCTTTCTTTATTAGAATTTTTTCTTTACATTTTAAAAATATATCGCCTTACATCAATACTTACAATATTGAAAATACATTTTTTCTTTATATTTGCATCTAAATATCGGATGATATAAATATATATATGTGTGTGTGTGTGTTTGTGTGTATGTATATTTTTACGTTCATCCAACTCTACTATGTATTATTTTGAAAATGTCGAAATTTTTTAACAATTCCATCAGAGTAATTGATCTAATGAAACTGTAATAAAAAAATAATTGAATTGAAAACTGTAGTATACTAAAGCTAATCAAATTCTAATGCAAATTACTTTTAAAGAAAATTATTCGAAATAGTACGGATAATTATATGATTTTTCAATCATGCAAGCAATAGCCCAATTTATAAGATTTTTATTAATTTTAAGAATTTTGTATTATTCTTGTAGTATTTATAAACTGCATATTCGAAATACATAGTGAATATAATGGTAATGATTTCCAATGAAATAGATAAAATTCATGTATTTAAAGTACACGAATACACAATAATAAAGACTACTAATCTGTTATCTGCATTACCCATAGAACGTATCATAGCCAACTATAAATACAATGAAGAATGTAATACTGTATATTTTCATGTGAGAGGAATGATTTAATGTCATATAAAAAGAATAAGACAAAATGAAAGAAGCGGTTTCATGAAAGGCTCTTACAACAAAAGGTCAAAACTTCTGAAATCGCGCAGTTAAGCTCCATCGAGCGACTTCGACGTAAAGCTTTTTATTCTTTTTTTGCTTCATTTCCACCTCTATAAAAGTGATATATGTGCCAAGCATTTTTTAAATAATCTTATACCAATTTTTAGAAAGTTACATCGTTTCAGATTAAAATTCTTTTTACGAGTAAAATTATCATGAATTGGTAAGAAGTCCAAATATAATTTCAAACGTCTATTGATTGAAGTGAAAATATTTCGAAATCGATATGATAAGATGCTTCTACATTTCTAACTGGAAGGCAAAAAAGATTTAATCGTTATTTCAAGAATTTTTTATATTTCTTCAAATTCAGCTTTAATTATGCAAAATTTGGCATTATATAATTCATCTACGTAATTTTACAAAATACAAAACCACATAAAGTAGATAAATTAGAAAACACGGGTAATGATTTAATGATATAATATTAAACAAATGCAATGTCCGATTTCTAGTCGATAGTTATGTCTGCGACTTGACATTACGCTTCCTTTTATTTCCCCTCAGACATTATTTTCTACCCGATAAATAACTTTGCTGTTATCTAACTAAGATTGAGCTTCATATTACTACTCTCTTGATAAAAATTTACAAAATGGTAGATTAACCTTCGAGCAAAATTTTAAAGAAAAAGAATTTCGCATCTGCATCTGAAAATTCATGTAAAATATTCTAATTTCAACATATAAATGCATCCGACATTTTGTCACTCGCTTATCTGACATAATACAGCCGTTGAAACTTAATCCTGCTCCTCCTAATAATATTTCTCCCCTCCCAACTCCTCTCCATCGCTCACTTTCCATCTGTTTCTTACTCGCTATTTCGCTTCTTCCTATTCGATGTGCATTTTCTATTTTTCCTTTTTTCATTCATTACAACGAATTACTTTGTTTCTTATTTCTTATCTCCTTAACTACTCTAACATTTTGTAATTACGTCTTCATTGACGTTCATTCTCTCTATAATTAATGCTTTCTCTCTATTTTATATTTTCCATAAAATTATATACTATCTTATAAAATTAAGTATAATTAAGTTAAATTAGATAAAATTTTTATCAAAAAAAAAAAAAAAATATTTGTTGTTAATAAAACTTTTTAGTTAAATGTGAAAATAAATATAACTGAATAAAAAAAAAATTCATTATAATAAAGAAACTTTATATAATGCAAATCTTTATTCTGAATATATATAGAGTTCAATAAAATTATTATATTTGTTGGAGACTGTTAATTTAAGTTGGAAAGTAACACGTGAAATAATTCTGCTTGCCAGCAGGGTTGGCCCTATTAAGCTCGATGAGAATGGGGGACCTCAATGAGAAGTTCTACAGTATAAATTTAAAAGGAAAAATAATAGTCTTGTTTGGAGAAATCGAAAGGAAACACCTTTCTCGAACCTCAACACGGTAAAGTCTTAATTTAAGACATAGTTGAAGCTGTTGAGGAAGTGCAAGCTTTCAACTCGTGCTAAATAAATTTTGCAATTTAAAGTATAAAAGGTCGGTGGTTAAAGAACAGATAGTCGAAGGGTCGCGAATTAGAAGAAAAGAGTTCTATCACATGAACCCCAGGAAGAAGAAATTGGGCTTCCCTAAGAGACGTTTAGCATCTCCCGGTGACCGATTCACAAGATAGAGAGAGAGAGAGAGAGAGAGAGAGAGAGAGAGAGAGAGAGAGAGAGAGACAAGTTCCTCGTGTCCAGGTCTGGTCTCCAAGACGTTGGGGACAACCCGGTGTCCACACTCACATCAGAGTAGTTGTACCCAGTACGTTCGTATTGTGTGGAGTTCGAGACGCATCGGTACCACAGCGAAGAAAAGAAAACCCAGTTAATATTTAAATTAAATTTAAAGGTATTTACGAGATCTCTCCCGTGCTCGTCACGTGACCGAATCAATTATAGTAATATTTCTATTTGTAATTACGTGGGCATAAAGATTTTGTCTTCCTTGTAAGAAATATATATGCTTACATTTCTTAATGCTTATTTCATTTAAATATTCTAACTGATTATAATATTTATTGCTTTAAAATTATTTAAATATTAAGAATATAGTACGATAATTTAAAATTTATTCAAAATGGAATTATAAATTTATAGGAAATGTAAATATTTTTTTAATGACTTAATATCAACTGTAATATATTTATTTTTTGGATTACAGTATTGAAATATAACTTGAAAGATATAATATTTACTATTAATTTAGATTGTATGTAAAAAAACTACAAAATATGATGATGAAGAGAACATTATAGAGTAAAGAGCTTTTATAAATCTAAGCATCTTTATAATCCGAATTTAAAATCATGAATTTTGAAAAACAAAACATATTATTTGATTTAAAACTTATATAGAAAAGCGGTTTTAGTGTATGGAATTAGTATAATATGAATGCCAGTATCTTGTTTTTATTCAATTGAAAAAATGAATTTAAAAGCGATCCCTGTTCTACAATGGGTATTATATCGAATTTCTCAAATATTTTATCTTTATACTAGAACTAGTATTATTTGGAAAAATTAAGACTTGATTAAGATTTTAAAGCCTGGACCAAAGAAATTGCTTTATCTGATAATTTGGAAATATTTTTAGCATATTTCGTACATATTTGTACATATGTACGTATTTAAAATAACTAATTTACATCGAACTTCGTTTTATAAAAAGTGATTGAATTATTATTAATAATGTGTTGTTCAATAATAATTTTCATGCATTCTTAGAAAAAATTAACTTTTACTTCGATAACTACGTAGAAAGCCAAAAAATATAAGTATCGACTACTTAAAATTACACAGACAATAATAAACGTTCAACCTCTAACTCGACACACATTTGAACGGTATAAAAAGGAGATCTACAAGACTGGGCATTTGTAGGGGTTAAATGTCGTTGTAGAATTATACAGCTTTAAAGATGGGAGGGTTAAATTTGATTGGCACCGCAATGTTGAGATAAAAGTCATTAAGTAGTTCGTTATTGTAATTGAGTACTGACGAGTACTCAGAGAAAAGAAGGAATGTCGAGCATTTGAAGGGAGCGAGCGGGAAGGAGTTACGGGTAGATAACGGATTGTCTGAACTTTCAGAATTGGCGTGCAGTAGGAAGGAAAGGGTCGCGACTGTCCTTGAGTAGAGTCTAAGATGCGCTCGGTTCATGGCGACGAAACCACGTCTGCGGCAGGCCCCGAAAACCGTGAGAGACACGCCTTGAAAGGATGATAGATCAGAAGCCGCACGTCCTTTTGGCGCCGGCGGTGAGCAATAGCAGTTGCTGGCGCAATTTTCAGGGTGGCTTCGAGACCCGTTGGCAGACACCAGGCTTCGGTGAGCTCCTGCGTGGGACTCTTGTTCTGCTCCTGAGCCTCGGCATCCTTGGAGCGAACCTTCTGGTCATCTGTATCATCAACAACAGGAGGTATCACAAGTACATTCACGCACAGGTGAGTCCCTACTCTCGATCAAATCTCTGTCAACACTGGCCCAATAACCCTCTACGATCATCCTAATGTCTAATGGCTAATCCCTTACAAACGCATCTATCATAATTTGAAATTTCAGTAACGACAATATTTTATTTTTCTGTCACTTGTACATCATAGACACGTTATTCTTCAATTCCTTATATAAATTATTCTTTTTTTTCCCTTATTTTTCAAACACATTCAAATATTAAGCTCACAAGTTTTGTAAAAGCTGTATTTTATCTAAGCTTTTCTATGTATCTTTTTACATATGTTCTATTTCTTAAATAGAGCTTATCTACGTTTATTATATATGCCTAGATAATTTCATGTTACGACACATTAAATTTTAAAAACAGAATCATAAGATATTTAGGAATGATGCTTGACAAGGATATTTGAAAGACTGTCAATTCTGTTTTATATCCCTTCCTCATAAAATTTTATATTCATAATGTCGAAACATTTCAATGAAATATACAAGCAATTAAACATTCGATTTGTTCGCCAACAAAAATACAAGTAATATACAAGTTTCACTAAAAATCTAGAAATCTATACTATTTATTACTCACTTTTTATTAGATTCATCTGTAAGATCATTATAAATATTTATAATGTATAATGTTTTATAATCTATAATTTACATATCCATCTTCTAATATTCTTATATATTAATATTACTTATGAACTTATGATTTTTAAATAATTAATAATACATTATGCACTTACAATCAGTATTCACAATTATATAATTAAATTTAAGAAATTACAATCTTTGAATATTGAATTTTTATAATTAGATTCATTAATTTCAAAAAAATTGCTGATTTAACATGACAACACATGTTCGGACGCCAACACGTCTCAATTTATTTAATATTAAAATATCCGTATGTAAGCTAATCGGTATGTTCATCATCGACATGCTTTATATTATCAAGTCATATCTTAGTTTGGCGACTGAACAAAATAAAGAAAACGTGTTGATTTTAAAAATAATTTGATTTATTGACTCGAAATATTCAAACTTACAATGTATTCTTTTCGGTTTCGGTTATTTTTGGGACGGGGGGAGGGGACAAATTAAACTATACCGAATTAGTTAATTACAATGAGGTACTTACGCGCATTGAATTATTTATGCATTAGTAATGTGTAATGGAAATTAAGACATGCAATTCTTACACGTTAATAATTACAAAGTAAAATGGCGTATAAATATGAGTTTATAATGAATTTTGACTAAGTCGTTATTATCCTTCGTTTGTGGGAGGAATATTAAAAGGATGCATTGACGTTATAGTTTGCTTATGGGCGGTATTACTTTTAAATCGGTTCTGTACCATTTTTCTAATAATGTAAATTATTGCTTAGTAGATATGCTTCACATCTATTTATTGTAATTGTTAAAGATAAAGTATTCGTTTAAACAATCAATTTATATGAATTATCACCAGGGTCAGTGGCGATACAGTGGTACACCTGCCTTTCTTTCGCTTAATCTACCTTACTATATTGTTTTATAACTATTGTTGTTAGTACTGGACTCGAAGAAACGCGAAAAAATATTATGTTTTCATGAAAAACCTGGGATTTTTTAAACATAATAATTCTACTTTAATTATTTAACCGGAGATTTTCTTATATTTATTTATTATACGTATTTCCTTGTAAAATATTTCTCAAAATATTCTTAAAACTTTTTTAATGTACTGCGATTTCATTTTTTGAAAAGTATCAGTATTTGAATCTGATATGTGACGTATGCTGATGTACTTCTGGCGTCGTTATGCCACGCCCGTCCTCGTGATCCCTCAAAAACTTCACCAATAACCCCAATAACCCCCGTACGGGAGGAAAGAGGGAGCCAGTAGCGGGTTTTTCAAGGGAGGGTCATTTATTGGCCAAAGTGTATTTTCTAAGAGGGGGAGGGAGATACGCTTGACCGGCGCTTCGGTCTTCTCTCACAAGTTGGGCTCTCCAAGAAGACGCTAGAAATATCACGTGGATGAACCTGATGATCATATTTTGGCAGGAGAAGATGCAACTTTTAACAAATTTATAACTATTCCAATGGATTTTTAATATTAATAAAAAATTTTGGTTATCAATATAAAACTTTATCTTTCAAATATAATTTTTTTGAATCTGCAATTTCATTTTCAAAATAATTTATAGAGTTTGCCATTGAAAACGATGTAATTAAATGTAATAATTAGAGTACATATATTAGTACGTACGATTCCCACTATAAAAATGGAATTAAAATTAAAATTATAAATTTCAAGTTTTTGCAACTAAGAAACAATTTTAATAAATTTATCACTTGGAGCAAAAAAGTATGAGACCGATATTAGCAATGTTTTGATGTGTACTATCGGCTCGCGAGTATATGTTACCCATTCGGATGCCACGTGTGTCCAAGCCCCCCTCCTTTTTTGGTCAGAGAGAGAGAGAGAGAGAGAGAGCGTTTACTGATACTAGGTAACGCACAAATGAACTCTTTAATGGAGGACGTAAACGCGAGGTTTCGAAGCAGCCTATTGACTTCCGATAGGGTTCTTCCCGGGCTCCGACAACCCGGTCAACGAGGGTGAGTCAGTGAATTCGAGAACCGACGGAGCCAAGATGATTCACCGAGGGTGGGATCGGCGCGGAACTAGTTACCCACGGACTACCCGAAGAAGCCGCCACGCGCCGACAAAACACCGGATTCTGAGGCCGACACCCTTCTGCTACCGCTTCCTCCTGCTCCAAGTCGACGCCGCTGACGCCGTCGATACGACTTCCTCCATCCCCGATCCAGACGCCACCCTCTTGGACATAGCATGGCCATCACCGCGGCCTCCAGCAATTGCTCGCCACTGCCACCGGCGCCTCTAAGCTGACGTCAGTGTCGTGTCCTCGGCGTCGGCTTCGTATATCAAATAAGAGCAAACCAGTGGACCGAGCGAAGCCGATGTCGCCCCATCCACTGATCAACTGGACAGTGCGCGCAATGCGATATCGCATCCCCTCCGCTTCTCCACCCTCGCGAGGGTCGGCAAACCGCTTTTCGGTTTTATTTATAATACACAACTAAATACTTCTTACCATAACAGGTCTTCTTCTTTTATTGTCATCAATATAATCGCTTTCATTACTAATAATACTCACCTTACTTATTAATGTTACAAACAAGAACAAAAAATAAAAATAAATAAATAATATCCTTGAACAAACTAAATCATAAAGACGGATAAGTATTCATTTAACGTATATTTTATGTGTTATGGGGATACGATCAGCCACGATATTTATTGACGAGTTTGGCGAGTAATGATCTAGCAATCGGTCTACTAGTCACATCATTTGGCTTCGTACCCGCTATCTACAGTTGCTGGCCATATGGAGAGGTTATTTGTCAAATTCAGGTACGTAATTACAATTTTTCTATTCTACAGATTGAGGAATAATCTGTGTCAAGTATACATACACGTATACATAATATTTTCTTTCTTTTTTTCTTTCTTCTTTTTTAATTGAAAAAATTGCTACTAGTAAACGTGATAGAAAATAATTCATTTTTTGCATTATAACAGATATACGACTAAATTCTCTAAGTGATAGGTTAAGTGCATCCTTTACTTTTTTCCAATAATAATAATAGTACCTTAATCCTGATGTTTTTTTTGTTTTTTTTTTAACGACCGTATTATGAACATCAAATGTAATTGAAAAATGGAAAAGTTACAAAATAATAAACTTATCTTTTTGCTCATTAAACAATTTTCGTGAAGATGTCATTACAATTAAACATAATTAATGGAATAGAAAGAAGGGCATAAACAATCGAAAAATCATAAATATAAGCTCTTTATAATGAATGATTAAAGTAAAAATTTTAAATTAAAATTATCTCTCCATCAACTAAATATTTTGAATTCGTGAGAAGTTCTTACATACCTAAAAATCCTGCATATTGTAGAAAAGCTACTATACTTTATCTTTTTGACATGAATATACAGAATTATATATATAGAAGAATCGATGATGGCTAATTTGAAATATATCATAATAAATCATCGGTAAAAATTTTCAAAACTACGATTACAAATGGAATATACAAATTAAATACATTCAATTATAATACAATTGTAATCCTCAGAATAATTTTTGTTTAACTTAAATAATTTTTGTATGAGTTTTATTGAAAACGAATATTTTTATTATAATCAAATTAAAAAATTATCAAAATTTAAAATGTGGATTTTATAGCCAAATTCGCTGAAAAGACGTGCTTTAAGACCTTTTTTTTTTTGAAGAAAATCTTCAATTTCAAAGAAAGCAAAGATTCTGTGATTCGGAATGTTAATAAAATATTCATTTTGACAAATTATATTGTAGCTAACAACAAATTCGTATTCTACTTTATTCAAAATCTTTGTCGCTCTCTTATTATCGATTATATGCATTTTTCTACTTATATTTTATCTTTTCTTTCCTTCATTCATTTTTTTTTTTACCTTCACCCTGACAATTCACGTGTTCTTACTTCTATTCCTTATTTAGTTCTTTTAGTCTTCTTCTTTTGGGTTAATTAAAAAATATTTCTCTTTCTTCATAACTTATATTAACATTATGTCTTTATTCTACACATGTGTTACAAAATACCTACTTTTCGTATTTGTTATTCGTGTCTCTTCTTCATTTCTAAATTCTACATTTTCGTAAAAGTATTTAGTTCTAAAGTTTTCAATTAAACAATTTAATTGGCTACCTATATTTTAAAAAAATTTTCTTTATATGAACAATAATTTTGAAAAAGCGATAATTTAATTTATTATTTAATTATAATATACCTTTAATTATAAAATACCTTTAATTTTGCAAATAATTATGCAAATATCTTACAGGCAGCTGGACTTTAATCTACCACGTCACGATGATCCTCTCGATGGTCAACACTCTCACTTATGCGTTTATTAATTATATCTGGGCTTTAAAACAAGCATCATTTTCTAATCACCAAGGACCTATAATTCGCGGCCCTTTAAATCTTGACCCTTAAATTTCGCAGAAGATGAAACACATACTTGCTTACTTTTTACAACGAGGTCTTAATCAAATCCAAATCTCGTCGTGTTCAACCCTAACCAAGATGTCTTCCTTTTCCTCTCCAAAGAGAGACTCGACCTTCAAAAGTATTTTCCAGCCATATCTATGGGACCTCTAGTTGGCGTCCCCCTACCCAAGGTTCTATGGGGCTGGCCTTGCTGGGAAGCAGGACAGGACAGGATTGTCCCATTTCTTATTTTATTAGTACAACGCTTAGAGAGAAGCTTAGAGTTACAAAAGTTCAAAATTTATTGAAAGAATTCTATTGATTAAGAAAATTAGATCGGCCATTAATAAAATCTCTTACTGATTTCCGATTTACAAGTGAAATATATTTTATTAATTAACAAAAAAATCGATATTCATTTTTTTTTGTTTTTAGATATCTTTTTTATTTCTGAGCTTCTTCGTCTGCTGCTTTCGCTATCTAGATTTAGTTTATTTTCTTTCTTTTTCTTACTTCATGAACGCGTAAATCGTAGAATTAACCAAAGGTATCTTCAGGAGAGAGAAATAGAGAGAGAGAGAGAGAGAGAGAGAGAGAGAGAGAGATAAGAGCAAATAAAAAAAGATAAAGAGGCCAAACGGAAATTGCTGTCAGATGTTAAAGCCACTTCCGAGATGAAAAAGAGGCAAAGGCACGTTATCGAGTTCCTGGTGATAATCTCGGCAGCAATGGTAAAAGCAACTACCCAATGATTTGTAGTATTGCCTTTCTCGTGCACTGTCTCTCTTTATCTCTCAATTTCTTGATTGCCTGGTAGAGTAACGACAGAGAATAGCGGAATTAATGACAGCAAGCCGAAGGTGCAAGTGGTTGGAATCAGGGATAGGTCAGACATGGTTCGCATTCGTTCTAGCCACCTTAACTTGTGTTAATGAGTACACGTCTAGAATTTTATTTATGCGTCTTTTATAGCGTAAAACTTTTGGCCATCTTTTTAACAGTCCTTACAATTGATTAAAGCACTGCAAATTTACGCTCGGGTGAATTTCAACCGACTTACATTGTCACTTTAGAAATTTCGTGCCAAATATTTAAAAATTTATTCACTTCATACATTATACAAAAACATAATAGTTTAACGTAATTATACTTACTCAAATACATCGTTTATTATACATTCTTATTTTATTGTAGCTAAATTTATTTCTACAACAATTGTCCTGAATATATAATTATAAGACCACTGACAAAGTAATGAGTAAAAAAAAATTTTTTAATTTCAATAAAAACAAATAAAGATTATTCTGTCGGTATGCATATATATGCTATGCACAGTCGTAAACAAGAAAAATGTAATACAATATCGTAACCATTAAAATATTGGCGTCAATGTGTACTCTGACTTCGTATGTTATCCATTAGCCAAATTATATTCTACTAATGTAAGAGTTTTAATAAATTTACCCTTGAAAAAGTAAAAATATTCTTTTATTAAATTAAATGTTATAGATTAAATGAAACAAAATTTACTTTTAATTAAAAAAATAAAACTTAATCAATCTACATTTATTTTCATATATTTATTATTTTTACGCAATAAACAAGATATTTAATAACGTAAGTAAGCCAGCAATTCATCAGAAGAAACAATTTCTTCAGTTCATTATTAAAGTGAAATTTAATATGTAATTCGTTTAAATATATATCAGATTTTAAAATTATATAATTGATGACATAATTAGTATTTATAAAATTTAATATAATATATTTCCAACGTTAATCTTAAATTATATCATATAATTTCATACATTAGAATCATATATGAAACAGTTTAATATTATATTAAAATAAGTTGTGATTGGAAATAAGCCAATAATTAATATTTACATTTTAATACTGATTATCGAAGTGTCATTACATGTAATTGTAACCATATTAAATATTATATAATAAATGCACTAATTTCATGTATACGGATAAATCAGTAATTGTATTTGATGGAATAATCGTGAGAGTAATATAATTACACATAAAAATTTATTGTAAAAACATAGTTGTTAAAGTTTTAACAATAAAAAAATTAATTATAGATTCTACAAATATACTTTCCAAGTTATATAGATAAGTAATAAGTAAAACTTTTCAAATATACTGTAAAAATGAAGAATATCGCCTAATATCGTATAGATAAAACTTTCTTTCAAATACAAAGCATAGAACTGAATGCTATAGCTCATAACTGTATGGTGTTACAAAGGGTCATCCATATCTGACATCCCTATTGAGCGAGTAATAATTGTAAAAAGTTCGAGACCTCTCGAGTGCTTAGCTCCTGCACCTATTGCAACTTCTTTCCTATGCATATACTCGACCATTAGAGAGGTGCACTTTATGGATTTTTATAATTCCAGCTTATTTTAAATCGACAATATCCTTTCATTGTAATAATAATAATTTTTCTTGTATATTCAAGCAATTAAAATCATTATTATAGTTTTCCTATAATATATAATTCATAAAATAATAAGGTTTTTAGAATTAAGGATTTTATTACAAACGATTTTACATAACTAACTTAAACTCAACAACTTTCTCACGGTTAATAAATATTATATTATTAAAAAAATCTGTAACGAAACTATGAAAATAGTACACACACGTTCACGTACGCACGCACGCATGCACGCACGCACACGCACGCACGCACACACATACACACAAAATTAAATTTAACATAACATCTCTCTCTCTCTCTCTCTCTCTCTCTGTGTGTGTGTGTGTGTGTGTGTGCGCGCGCGCGCTCTTTATCTACTTATCTTACTACGTATATAATTATACGTATATAACTTAATTAAAACAGCATATGAAAATTTTTAAGTACTCAAAAATTAATTAACAGTTTCTTTTTCAGCAATCTTAAAATATTTCTTAATTTAGTTGTATAATTTTCAGCAAACAAAACTTCAACTTATTTGGTATTAATTTTAGTACTTAATAGTAGTACTTAATTTAATTTAGTACTTAATTTTAGTCTTAATATGAAAACATTTGAAATTTTTAATTTCTTTTTCTTTATCTTTTTCTAATAATTAAATCAATTTACATCAAATGTCAAAATATCTTACATGTTACTATAATATTATACTCGTATTTAAAAAATAAAAAAAAAATGAATGAAATTCTAAAGAAGAATAAAATTCTCGTGTCCCGAATTATAAATTGCGTTACACAACACTGTATACAATAATCATCATTCATTGCCAATATGATAAAATTATAAGCATCTAATTTACAAAATCGTAAGAAAAAAAGACAAAGACTAAAAATGTTGCCTTTAGTTTCTAACTCTAATTTTTCAACAAACAGTCTTTTTTATCGTGCTAATAACATTTTGAGAACCATTTGGTATAAATTTTTAATATATTTATATATATATTAATAAATGAGGTAGTAATTGCGTTTTCTACATGTACTTCTACATGAAATATTCCACTATACCTCGTAAAACTCTTTCGATCCTAAGTATACTTTCTTAGCTTCATGTAAACGTAAAGAAGAGCACGATAATATTTAAAGTGAAAAGCTCCGTTTACACTCTAAGCCTATTCACACACACGCACACGCACGCACTCACACACACACACACACCCATATATATATATATCTTATTTGAAATTCAAATAAGTTCTCAGTCTTAAATGCCTCTCTCTCTCTCTCTCTCTCTCTCTCTCATTCTCCCCCTTTCTATGCTTAACCATTCAATCTCACCATTTCTTACTCACTATGTCTACATCTTATTATGTGCCCTTCTCCATCTATCTACATATCCATATATTTATCTATCAAAATGCAGATACATAGTTGCATCTCAGTACTCTGCTTTGTTTTTTTGCTCCAAATATTTTATTCGATTTATTGTCTGTGCGTGAAAGATTCTTGAGCATGAATTCTGGAAGTGCAAGTGAGCGCAAATTGTCGAGATTTACGATATTTGGCAAACCATATCATTAACACTGTAGATATATCCTTTTTGATTTTTATTCCATCGCAACCATTATTATAATCTTTTATTATAGTAAATTATATTACGCAAAAATATGCTTTCGAAAAAATTTGAATTGTTAATTCGAATAAAAAATATGTTTTTCCAAGAATTTTTTAAGATTAGATTTTCTTTTACTTAAAGTTTTGTATAAAAGAATGCTTATACCGAAAAGAGAAAAAAATTTTCAGAAAGTATTAACCAATTCTTGAAGTGAATACTAATTTATGCTTATACTATTTAAATAATAAACTCAAATTTATTTAATAAATCAAGAAAATTTTGAATTTGTATAGGATATTTATTGCATAGATTAAAAATCTTAACATGTAACGTAGAATTCATATTGTCGACAATATTAAGAATAATAAAATAGATAAAAGTCTATGTACAAATAAAATTATTTTATAAAGAATTTAAAAAGAAAAATAAAATATATGTATATAAAAGAGTTGTTTCCATTACGTGGCGGTTTAATAACTCGTAAAATTAATAGTTCGTAATCTTAATGTCTGATCGCTCAAATTTAATTACGTCTTTCCATATAAGAATTCATTACTACATTCATTATTCAAGATAATTACGGTTAATCTATTTGTTGTGACATAATGTTTTTAGTAGTATAACATATAAAATATAAAATATAGAATATTAAATAATTTTTAAAATAATTGAAATATATAAAACGGATTGTTTTATGAGTTTGTTTTACAGCTGAGTTAATTAATTTTAGAAAATAAAATATTTCGTATTCTATCAATAATTATTTAAAAAGTTTAGTTCCGAATATCCACTCACGAAGTATAAAATTGTATCTTTATTCAATATCACTCTTTGGATTTGATCGTTTTTGGCTATTAATCGGAATCGAAATCGAAATCATACGTAGCGATGTTTCCCAGGTATCGCAGGCAAGAAGCTTCATCAATCTGATAAAATATTCTAGAAGTAGACACATTCTATAAGTCAGAAATTAAGGGATAAAGTATTCGTTTCAGTAGAGACGTCACTTTGTCATTAACGAATACTTCCAAATAATCTCCGCATCATCCCCTTTTCATTTTAGATGAAGCTTTTCTCATTTTCACGATTTATTCGCATACAGTAGTAACACACGAAGCTCGTATTTTAATGATTAAATCATCGATGGTTAATATATACTAAATATTGAAGTTGAAAGTGAATTGGAAATAAATTTAATCCATTTATAGGAGTCTAAGTAAAAAAAAACTATCTACACCAAGTATGCCGAAATATTAATTTCATCCATAATTATCTGTCGGTTTACTAATCATTATTGATACAAGTAAAATTTGATTCATGTAATAGATCAATTACCAGTTGATTGTCCCAAGGATTAATATTTATGGATCTATATTCATATATTTATAAATAAATTATTTTAATTTTCCCGATGATTAAATATAAATTACTAGAACCAGTTTAAATACAAATGTAGTGATACTCTATTTGGGATAGAAAAAGGAACACGTATGTAGTATGTTCTATTAATTGTCAGTTTTTTTATAGAATACAAAACTTGTATTTTATATTTGCGAACGATTTAGGTTATCCTCGCCATGAGCACAAATAATTATTTTTTGAATACTTTATGCCTTCGAATACTTTAATAGATAATATTCACCGACGAACTATCATTATAAAAAATTTATACCGTCTTATGTAAATACGATTGGCGTGTTAAATGGAATATAATATTCCTATTCTATACTACATGAAAACAATTTAAAATGTTTAAATAAATTTAAACAAAAGCAAATAAAGCAATGAAAAGGAAAATTACAAAGGATCGACCCATCCGATTGTGATTGTAAGTTTAGTTATCCTTTTTCTGTAAAACATTAGGTAGAGGAGTTTTAGCTAAAATAGTAAACTATTAACGACTAAACTTTATTTCCACGCCGAAGAAACGCACCAAAAGAAAAGCTCCTTCTACGAAAGAAGAAGAAAAAACTTTTTCTTCCAATCGCAAGATTATTTATTATTGAATCTCCGCAACAATAATACAAACAACTTACGCAATTTCAACAACTCGCAGTAATTGACGTCGCTATCCTGCACTATTAAGCTCCAATGCAGCTTCTTTGCACCATCTCTATCTCTGTGAAAGCTCTTCTTGGTTTTAGAAGAGCTTTAGTCGCTCACAACCAGTCGAAATTTCTTC
Organism: Ceratosolen fusciceps; assembly: GCA_018883505.1. Classification (NCBI taxonomy): domain Eukaryota; kingdom Metazoa; phylum Arthropoda; class Insecta; order Hymenoptera; family Agaonidae; genus Ceratosolen; species Ceratosolen fusciceps. The sequence goes on from RCIC01000009.1 coordinate 7,166,059, forward strand.
TACTTTTCTTAGCATGTACTCTGGGCATATTATCCTGGAAACTCTTACCTCTCAGCCATCTCGCACCCCCGTTTTTTTCTTACTTGTAATGCTATTTTCTATTACACAGCTTCCATGTACGCAAACTCTAATCAATTGTATTTATCATTACCGCGTATGAATATATGGGAATATATGGCAATATGGCTCGAGACGCTAACCCCTCCCCCCCGGAGGATACCTTTTGCATATACATACGCGCCCTCCACGGGGTCCGTGCGAGTGCGGGATTTTTTCCCTCAGGCATCAGAAATACGTTATCGTTGAAGCGAAAGAAGGGACGGGAGGCTCGGACAGGCCTGGCGTCAGAAAGCGGGTCAGCCTGCGTCCCGCAAGGAAATGGCCCACGTTACACAAATTATAAAAACTATATTCGCTTGCGTCAGTTTAAAAGAATAAATAAATAAATAAGTATGAAGAGAACGTTAACAATAAATTTATTTTAACTATTTAAAAAAATAATGATGCCATAATTTTAATTCATAAGAATTCTTTCTATTGGACTATTATAATGCCATGTGTGTTATACAAAACATTGGTTATACATACAAGACCAAACAAATATTTCCAAGACATTACTAAATATCATACTGACATTTTTAATAAAATAATATATAATAAACAGGGATTATAAAAAAATTACATTAAATATTTTTATTAGCGTTGATACTGTTCTGATTTCAGCATTCTAAGTATAATTGAAAATACTAACGAGTTAATCATTAAATATAAACAAATAATTTTAATATTAGCTGTTGATACTATTTGAGAATTTTAAAACTATTTTAAATATTATTTATAGAATAAATTAATTTAAATTTAAGGGAAAATTACTCGACTGTTTACCAAGCATTAAAAGACCAGATATTCGGCTAGTTTTACCATAAAAATATATTTCATACATGTTCGAATGATTCTAAAATAAATTATAAATAATTATAAAAATGTCAGAACACTATCATTTTATGTAAAACATCCATATTTTTTAGTAATAAAATTACTTTTAGGAATTTTGATTTACAACATAGATATAATATTTTAATTAATACACCAAATCAATTTTCGAAATATATACGAAGGTATGATTTATAAACCACAAAATATTTGTAAAATATTTCTTGATAAATAATTTAATGGTTATTTCGAAAATAAGGCAAAATAATATCATATAATTTATAGAAAATATAGCGTTCAAGGAGAATTTTATTAAAAAATTCAATTTCTCAGGATAATATTCGTTGCATTGATAAGAAAACAAAAGTGTAATTTTTATTAAAATGTTGGTTGCGATGAAAATATATTTAAAAATTCACCAATTTATTGGACTAGGAACTTAAGAAGAGATAAAGTTGATAGAAATGCAAAAATCTTGTTCTTATTAAAATTTTATGCGATTTATTGATTAAAGGAAGAAAAACTTGGAAAACTTTTTTATTTCAATGAAATATTATTGGGTGAAAAACATTATTGTCCTTAGACCTTAAATAAAACACTTAATTTGTAAGAGGGGATCTAGAGAATTATGTAAATCAAAGCTCATAAAGTTTATAATTATAAAATAAAATTTTATACTCCTAAGAAACAGCCTAATCAGATATAAATACGAACGATATCAAAGTCACACCTGTTGCAGGCTCTGTTACGTGGCGCTCTGACCCAACAAAGCGCTGTCATCCTTGTCTGCATGGCCATTGACCGCTACATCTGTATGCTTCATCCACATCGATACCATAGACAGTTTTCGAAAAAGGTAAAACCAGAAGCATTTATCGATTAACTTGTATTTGTCAGAAATTAAATTATTACAAAATGAGAATATTTAAAAATGAGAAATTCAGAATTAATCCTTAATTACAGAATAATTATTTGTATGATCATTTCACCGAACTGCATCTCATTGACTCCTTCGCTTAATCATTATTAAAATATTGAATATTCGAAAGATTACTTTCAAATATTTATTATTTTTATTATTTTATTATAAAATTATTTTTAAATTTAGCTTTTAAATTTATACGTATATACCCACACGCACACATATACACAACACACACACACACACACACACACATTGTTCAGGATATTCGGGATATTAGGGAGATCACCTCAAACTCAATATTTCTTTATTTTAAAGTCTTTATTTTAATGATCGGAAGGTATACAGTTAGCACGTTTCTTACAATTTTATTGGTCGCAAACAAGCATTGAATTCGAATTCAAGTCGTTACTGAAAAAAGAGTAGGCGAGAAAAGGCCCCGAGTCCTCGACCTTCTCTCATTTTATGGTCCCTTTCCCCGCTTCTAATATTTTCCCGCCGATCTAATTGGCCGGGAAAATTCGTAGAGGGGTAGAGGGGGTCGCGGTTTCGATGTGGCGCATGTGACGAACATGCCTCATCGTCCTCGGGCTCATAGCAGGCTTCAAGCCCCTGCGGCTATATCCTTTTGACAATTTGTTGTTTTTTTCTTATCTGAATTCTTGTCCTACAGTGTTTACTGACGCCTAAACACTATTATCGTGCTGTCGTTTCATATTTTAAACTCTTAGTTATGTATTTATATTCTAAACGCTTCGTTCGGTCGTTCCTTTAAAATTAATAAATTTCGCCATAAATCATTAATATTATTTCTAACTATACGACGACGCAATATCATATTTATTTATTTATTATGCCTACCGTAACACACATATATATATATATATTGATTGATTAATTGATTGGCATAATACCTTCGATTCTTAAATAATTGATGAAATATAGTTTCTTAATTCATGTTATTAAATAATCATTTGAATGATTAATTATTTAAAGTAAATGAAATTTCAAAACACATAAATTAAATAATTATTTTTATATCCAATTAAATTGAATAGTATGGAAAACTTCCATCAACTAATTAATTTTTAATCCCAAAATATAATATAAACCTATTTATGGGGTTTCCTCAAAGGAAAAACAGATCTGATAATGAGGAAAGGGAAAGGAATGTCCGCGACCCGCGATAGCGTGAGTCGGGCAAGAGTTTCGAGAGGAGTCTATATCTTTGTCGAAATTGGACTAGGCTGGCATTCAGAAGAGTCAACAATGTCAACAGATGTTGAATCCGGATGACGTCGTTCTCTTCCACGGGGTGGTTTCCGCAAAAAAAAAAAAAGCTGGAGATCGTTGTTTGGATTGACTATTGTATTGCATCTCTACGTGCGAATCACACGAAGGAAGTCCTCCTTTTTCATTTACCTGATTAATTACCTCGAATCGCGTATATTCTCGGGGAAAACCACTTCGAAGATCGAGCGAGGACTGCATCGGCCGGTCACAAGAAAGCTATTGGCTATATAGATAAAATGCACAGGATTCCGCCGACCGTCCTCTTTTACACTTTTTCCGCAAGATCCAATAGGCTACCCCCGAAGACAATACCTCTTTCCGGTAAGGCCGCATCCACAAGACGTAGGAAATGGGCCCTAGTGCCCTCTTGTTGTCTTTTCCCAACGAAAGAAATGCTCCTCTATCGGAGTTGAAAGGGCACTGGGTATGAGCACTCCTACTATGCTGATAATTAACGTGTATCCGTGATAACGTGGCTCGTGAAGCAGGTCACATTTAAATTCTTTTATATTACCGAACTTTCGTTATTTTATTTAAAATAATTCTATAGTATAATTTACATTGTTATTCGTAGAATAGTTCGATTTTTTATGATATATTTATTAAAACCCCAATAATCTCTATTGAAAATGATTTTTTGTCTTTAATAGTAATATTGAATTTCACAAAATAGTACGACTGATATTTTTAATTTAATATTCGTGAAAAAATTTTTAATTTTCTAAAACATGACAAATAAATTTATATGAATACTGTTGCGGATAAAATTGTCATTCACCGTCACTGCGTACGTTTTACACTTTTACACGAATATTTACGACAATGATAGTTCTATAAAATTTATATTATACGTCTTATCTTTAATTTACAAAGATTAAGTTTATGTGGATTGCGGATATGGGAAAATGTAAGGTACTACGATTGCCTACGCGAGTACCAATATTATACGTATAGTCGAAAAAAGTGCATGTAAGAACGAAGCAAAAAGAAAAGAAAAGACAAGGGCAGAGCGTCGACCAATAGATGTCCGCATCTAAAATATATTGCCTTTTTTAGTCAAAACAAAACGTCGTAAGAGAAATTATTATAGGCTTAAAAAATTTACTCGTTCGGGCGTGAAACGAAACAGCTGCGAAAATACTAAATTTTAAACTAATGAATTCTGGACTCTCGTGTAATTTGCTGAATGTAAATAAATTATAATTGATATAAGTCAGAGTACATATAAAAAAGATCTCGTCTTTTACTCTCTATTCAGAAATCGTGTCTTTATAAAACTAAATTTTGTATTCCTTTGAAAAATCCGCGTTCCTTCATGTAAAGGATTATAACGAATATATAATTTCTTTTTAAATCTGGAATTTAATAGTGCTGAGTGAAACTTAATAGTGGAATTTAATACTGAAATTCAATATTAACAAGACAAAAATCATTTTTAATAGAGGATATCGGGTCACTAATTAATATTTCATAAAAAATTGAATTTAACAACTATTAATTGTTCGGAATTATTTTTGTAATGTTTATTATTAAATTTTAGTATATTTTATTATATCTAATGTGAGAATTAAAGAAAATATTCGATAAATCAAAAAAATATAGAAAATATAAGGAAAATGCGTAGAACGATTTCGTCGTCTTGACTCATTATTAAATTATTAACATATTATCGTGACTCATCAACTAGCAAATGTAACGCATATCAGCTTTCCTTGCACAACCAAATTCTATATTCACGAATTCTCTATTGAATGCTTATGTACGTGTACATATACATATTAATATATAAACAGTTCAAGTAAATATTATACCTAAAATTTCAATTAAGAAATGAATTCTGGTTTGAAAATTTAACTTAATAACCGAAAATTTAATATAATAAATAACCGATGACCGCACATTTTACGATCCGCGGGTCTAACCTCCGACCGCGTTTCACCAAATGATCGATCACCAAAGCTCTCCCGCATTAAACTACGTTTGTTTACGGGAATCGGAGATGAAGCTAGACGTCACGGTTTAATAATAATTGATCGATTTGATAATCTATGGCCACCCAAATGGTCGCGGGTCACGTTAAATGCGAGAAAAATGGTTAAGAGAACGGAATAAATAAGAAGACTTCGGTTGAAGTTCTTTAAATCGTCAAAAGTGAAGACGATTTGAACGAAGATTCACGCAAATATGGCTTTTATTAAATGCCCTTGACAAAACTTTGAAGAAATAATTTTATTATCGTTGTTTAACCATTTCAGACAAATAAGTTATGTACAAAAATGCAAAATGTACCGCCATTATTGATTAACATCCAGATTTTTAAACTCAATATTACGATAGAATTGAATAAATTTACATTAGATATAGAAATAAAAATGTAATAAAACCGTATGCGTAAATCAAATAATAAATCACTCACTATATTAATTGCATTGCAGATTTTCAAGAATTGGCTTTAATACAAAAAAAAAAAAAATTATAATAATAAAATAGTAGCTTCATTCATTTATATCAATTTACAGTATAATATATTTTATTTTATTTATAAGTTGCCAATAGTAATAATAATTTGTAAAAGAGGAAATCTTTTAGAGGATATTAGGATACCGAGCGCCTGGTGTTTGGGAAATAATTTGTGCGAATCGGTACTGTTTGGCCCAGTAGACCACACTGATTATTCGCTATTATATAATCGGAAGCTTATCGCTTATCCCACGCCGACCCTTGTCGCGCTCGTCTGGATAAACGTACGACCCTCTAGTGCGCCCCTAAACATTATCTTCACTGCTTCGAAAGACTCTTTTTGCTTTCTACGAGGCCGCTACCAAGAGCCTATTGGTGAGGTAGAGTACATATTCTCGTAGATAACCACGTGATCTCGTCTGCTCTCATCAGCTCTCAGGATACGAGGATGGACAAAATTCTCCGTCGTACGACGGAGTTCCGGAGTCGATGATTACGACCGACGATTCACTCGGCCAACGAAGCTCACGGTTGAAAAAGACATTGAAGGTCACGAAAATTCCAAACGGTAACTAAAAGTTCCTTCGTCGCGGACGTTAATATTTCGCGTGGCGTCTTTCTCCGACGTTCGGGCAGGGGTGCAGCTGGATCATCGTATTACCGGCATGTCGTCTGGTTGACGTGACAGCCAATCAGCCAAGCCAGTTCCTCCGTTATTTCACAGTTCTCAAATCACAGTTATTATCAACTTTCTCGATAATAAATAACATTTAATCGATCGATGGTCGATCGTTGCGAGCGGCCTTCTCATAATGGCGCACTTGCTAAAGTTATCGGAGATATATACTGGTGACGAGCTCTTGTTATTGACTGAGATCTTTTCATGGAATTGCCCCGTCAGAGCGGCTTATCAGATCTTCGTTGCTAAATCGTTGGCGCAACAAGTTTTTAGCGACTTGGTACGTCATCGGTAGACTCCAGTAGGACATTTACCAATCCGCTGGGTCGTCAGACTTTCTGATGCTCGTCGAAATGTTACAAAAAACTTCGTCAACTTGCAATCCTCGATAAATATCTCCAAGTCGCCGGCTAATCGCCATCGAAAGATTCTAATGGTTCAGGTGTCAATATATTTACCCGTTGCTTTTTCGACAGTTCCACCCTATTTTTTTCCTGCATTGAGAATCTTGGGATATATTGGGGTCATTATACCCCAAGCATATAATATCTGCAGTGTTTCATCCATTAGAATTTCTCGTGTCATTTGTTTAACGGCACACTTGAAAAAAAGCTGGGCCGTAATTATAGTTCATTACTCAAGACTCGGGTGTATTTTCGGTCAATTGGAATAGACAGGAATAGGGTAAGGAGCCTCGTGATCTCAAAGCTAAAATGGCTTTTCTTCTAGATGTTTTCACGATCGCCTCTTTATTCTAAATACCTCTTGCACAATATACGTATTTTCTCTTATCTATGGAAAAGAGCACGTGTATGTGGATTGTGGCGGAGAGCGGTAGAGCTCCCGTGAGAAAATTAGTCTCAAGGTGTCTCTGGATGCTATACTGGTATAGGTGGAGGAAATATGGCGTAGGTAAGTCGTCACCACGTCCTCTTCCTGAATGCTCTTCCACGTAATAATAAACTATGAAATAAACTAAGGTTGTGTATGCTAAAGTACATTTCAGAATTTTAATTTAAGAAACCATTCTATCAATGCTCTTCACAGAAACGTATTTTTATTAATTAGTACTAGAAAATAAAATTACAGAAGATGAATCGAATTAATATTGCAAAGATAGTAGGATAATTAAATTTATTGAAATAATAATGTAAAGTATTGACAGCAAGTAACTCGGGATTTTCTTCGTCGATGCACATGGTATGTATTTTCCCAACTTAGTAAGAAATATTCTGTATGTAAGCAAAAGGTAATGCGTCAAGGAAGCGTAAATAACTTTAAGATTAAGAACCCAATGGAGGCTTTGAACGAAAGCCACAGTAATATCGGCACAGTTTTAACGAGTTCTGAAGCTTCTCTCTATTTTCCGGGCATCGCAGTATTACATGCGTCAAAGCTGTGTTGCTGTAATGTCGACGACCTGGATTGCAAATGTGGCGATATTTGGCACCGTTGTCCTACCCAAAGGTGGCTATTACTTCAACGAGACTGGACTCCTTGCATGCGAGCCCTTCTTCTCCAAAGCTTCACTCAGGTACTACCGTCATTCTTAATAACATTTTAGCATACGTTGTTCGGTCTTTTCGTTATATTCGTATAATATATAAAAAATAATATATTGTATAGTGTATTATAATATTTAGAAATATTAAGAAAAATAAATACATTTGAGTTATACAACTGCATTATATTTATAACTAAAAAAAAATTTATATAAGATGTGTTGACAAGTAAGGATAAGATTGACTTCACCACGTACAACTTGATTTTGGAATCTCAATTTTGAATTCGTGCTTTAGTGCTCTTTCGATTGTAAAGAAGCGATAGAATTTCTCATAAATTGTAGATAAAATCTTTTTTACCCGTTATATATTAATACATATTTAATATAATAGAAAATATTGCATTAATTTAATTTGCATTTAAAATATTAAAGGGACATGTATATTTATCATGGGAATTAATAACCGCAAATCATTTTATTCCATAAAATAAATTTTTTCGTGTAGTCGAGGGATTATGCCATAAAAATAGCGAGATTTATCACTGATTTCTTCCCTTCTTTTAGAGTTTATTGTCTAGAACCATACATTTTCTATCGTGGCTTTTTGCACCGATACTTTCGTCGCTTAGAAAAAGCAGCACTGGATCATTCCTTTATAAATTATCTATAGAGCAAATGTGTGCTCACTATAATACTTGTATTATCTTAAATTAATATGGCATTTTATCGTTACATAGATCCAGTACAACACATTTCAATGTAATTTTTACTTAAAAATACCTTTAAAATAATTTACGACGACATTTAGTATAAGATAAGTTGCTCAAGTAAATTGTTATAATGGCCAAGTTAATTTAGCGAACGGTGAAAGTAAAAAAAAATATTTATATCTAAAAGTAGTAAGTGATTCGTAATAACTGCATCCGTTTAGAAAATATTTTCACGCAATTATAAGAACGATAATTGGGGTAGTGTGAGAGTGGATGCGCCTAGTAAGAAGAGAGAATTTAGGCGATGCAGGTTTCATGGAACCGGCATATCGTTAAAGTGTACAGAGTGACCTATTGAGCCTTCAATTTTTCAGGATACTGGCCTGCTGCGGTTTCTATTTTCCAACGACGATGGCCCTGATGTACTTCTACGGCTCGGCCTTTCACGTGAACAAACTGCGGCTAAAGAGAGTAGTTTGCGTCAATGCTCCAGAAGTTCTGAGCGTCGGGCGCATCGAGCGGGTAAGTATCACCGACACAAGAAATGCACACGCGCATACATAACAAGTCGTAAAGATGGTAAACAAAGAGCGCACACTTAGTGCGAAAGAGCGAGCGAAAACGGAGCGCTTAAGAGAAGTAGTTCATTGCTGGGGCTCCTCCGTTTTTTAATTGCAGACCGAATGGCAATGAAGAGCCTCGCTTTTGATAAAGACCTGCATAGGTGTTTTCTCTGTGGCATCTACCGAAAGAAGCCCAAAAGTCGCAGCCTATTATTAATTATATTCTGAATAAAGTATCACAAGTGCCGCAGAGTATTTAGCCTCGAGCTTAATCTCCTCATTTTAATGCTGAAAATTTGTTTCTCCGGACACTCGGCACTTTTCTCATCATTAATCGCAGAATTCATTTAGCTTTACTACTCCATAATCAATTCTAATTCTAATTCTAAATCTAATTCTAATTCTAATTTTAATTTTAATTTTGATTTTAATTTTAATTTTAATTTTAATTTTGATTTTAATTTTAATTTTAATTTTAATTTTAATTTTAATTTTAATTTTAATTTTAATTTTAATTTTAATTTTAATTTTAATTTTAATTTTAAAACGGAGACCAGATAATTTCAATTATTAACTCGACTATTAACTCTAAATATTTGCTGTTTCTTGAAACTTTCAGTAATCGTATCATATACAGGAATTATTAAGTAATATATGCTACTCTGCTATACGTGTCAATTAATAAATTACGTTGAGAAACTATTACTTTTAACAAATCAACCTTCGTGTATACCTAATTTTCTACCAGTTAATCATTAATACATCGTAATTTAATCTCCTCATCAGAAATATGTAATAGATTTTTTTTCTTCCGCACATAAAATAAGAGAGAAGCAGTCCCGAATTTCTATAATCAGAATATTTAAATGAGAAAGTAGTTCGTAGAGATTGCGTTATATTTATTATCGAAAACGTGTCATTTGCATTACTTAATGTTATTTACTTTCTACGAATATAAAGAAATTTTATTATATCTTATTAATTATACTTACTTATTGCAAGGGCATGATGATTTATATGTGTAGATAGATAGATAGATAGATAGATAGATAGATAGATAGATAGATAGATAAATAAACAGACTTGCATATATGGCTTATTATTTTAGAATTAAATATTTTTCGTATTGTCTTCCTCGCATTCGATATTTATTTATTATATATATTGAATACTCGTGTATAGATTACCATTGCATAGATTCATTTTAAAATTAAATAACTGTATATATATATGACTGTATATATAGACTATAATATAATCGTGGTTAAGTTGAATAAACAATTTAAGTATTGACAGAAATACATTATACGAATTAAACATTAACTTTCGGTATGTAACGTGGCAGAAATTCAAATAGAATATCACTTTAACAAATGTCCCCCCCCCCCGATTAAGAACGTCGAGCGAAGCGTAAACGGACCAAACTCACCCACTAACGAATACATTCATAATTTTCCGCTCCGTTTATAGCAGTTTGCACCGACGGCATAGAGGCACTAGAAGAGTTCGCCTGCAGGGCTGCAGCGACTTTCCAAAGATAAATGAAATTAAGTAGGTAAACATCGAATCATAAGAAGAGGAAGAAAAAAATATAGCGCTCGAGGCTTGCGATGACATCTTCCTCTTCTTTGCTCTTTCTTGCGGAAGGAGTAATTTTGTAAGCACTTTAAGTATTTAATTACTTCTTTCTCTTCCTTTAGGTTTTTACTTTCTTTTGTCCAATTTTTTTCTCTTTTTTTTTGTCATCTCAACTTATTGTTGAAATGTTGCTTATATTTATATTTACACAAACTTCATCAATAGCAACGATTGTTTTAAAATATTACTCTGCATAAAGATATTCATGCAAGAGTTATACGAACTTTAAAGTAATAGATAACGATAATTTCATATTTTATTACGTTATTCAGAGTCATATCTCTTATCGATTACGTAAATTATTCATATGCTTGACTCGAATCTGACATTAAAACTTTGTTAAATAGAATAAGAAAATTAAAAGACAGATTACATAGAGATGAGATCAACTTTTTTAATTACTAGATCGTTAATTATTAAAACCACGTAAAAATAAATTTTAATTTAATTTTAGAAAATTTCTGTAGGCTTACAAAAAACTTTTGCTCAATACTCAACAATGCCAATACAGTCAAGGTTAATTGCAAATTTTCATTCTCTACCGAATCTAAGTAATACATTGAATAAAGTTACATAAGAATCAAATTTATCTAAATGGTAGAAGCATTTCTGGATAATAAATTTGTTTCTAAATTAGCCTCATACTAATTTAAACGTGGAGATTTTATTTTTGAAGCAAGAGCATCGTTATTTCTAAAGTATAATGTTTCTTTGGAGACCGAAGAGATTTACTAACTTGGCCAACATAAAATACGAGAGGAAACGAAGGTAAATAAACATTATCGACATTATGGAGGGTAGGGTAAGTGAGCGAGGTAATTTATTAGAAAATGATTCAAGAGATTATTCAATAAAGTTTGTAGGGACATTGTCGATGTTGAATGAAAGAGTCAAGCGAGCAAGTGAAATAAAAAAAAAGCGAAGAAAGTGCGCTCACTCAAGAGGGCTGAGAGGAAGCTTGCGAGGGTTGAAAACCACTGGCATCGAATTTTTCGATGCCACGGAAGAGCAGAGGACGTGATTAGAAGATGCGCGGTCATTGTCGCGAAAAACCGATAAAAGGACGGTTCAAGACCGCCTGACTATAACTACATAACAACAAAAACGTGTCACGATTCTTTCTCAACTGCTACGGCACGTCCGCCTATTGAGCCCGTGACTCTAGTAAAATTTCTCTTGTAAAATTTCCCTAAATTCGCCGGCATATATCGTCACGAGAATAAATCGTCGTTTATAACGAATTGAGAACAATAAATTGCCCCCAACGGTTGCAACGAAGATTAATCTCGAAATTAACGGCTCGTATTGGAGCGTAAACCGTTCTGTGGATTAAAGAACGTATAAATAAGATATATTTCTGTGCTGAAGAAAAGTCATTTCTCCATTTGAAGTGTTCGTTGTTTTTTTATACCTATTTACTATTCTCTTCCTTGACTAATTTTATTCTAACGTTATAATTGACGCTGCAAAAAAGTATTACGAAACCACAAACCGTATTTTACAATTTATTATATACTTTTAGATATAATTAAAAGCCTTTACCGATTGAATAAATCAGTTTCTTATACATTAATTATTTAATAAAATTCTAAAATAAGAAAAGCGCCGTATGCTCTTCTAAGATTTAATTGATAAACGGAAATTTTAATAAACGTTATGGAAATACTAATAAAACTAAAAAATTTAACTGTGAAAAATCGTACTGTAAATACTATAATCAGAAACGTATAGTAAATTTCCATGCCTTAAGACTACAATGAAAATGAGGACATCCTTTTCATCCGAGACGAGCACCATAGCTCTACATTCATAGAGTAAACTACATTTACACTCCACCGCTCACAATCTTTCCCTTAGGTTTACAAATACTGTCTTTTTCGTAAATATTTCTAGAGTTTTTAACGAGTATTTCAACAATTGTCAGCATCGTGATAATTTTTACCTTTATTGGAATTTAATTCTGCCTGCTTTCCGTACTTTTAATTTCTTGTCAAACGAAAAATTCTTATATTATATTATATTATATTATATTATATTATATTATATTATATTATATTATATTATATTATATTATATTATATTATATTATATTATATTATATTATATTATATTATATTATATTATATTATATTATATTATATTATATTACATTATAATATAAATTATTATTGATAATCCTATCATTATTAAATATGTTGTATTAATATCTAATCTACGAATTGTAAATAAAACTAAAATCAAACTAATCTTTTGAAGAAAAGTAATAATATTAACAGTTCCAACACTCATTAACGCATGATATTCTGTATGACCTCTGTTTATTTTATATATTATATAATAATTTAATGCTATATTTAAATTTGTAACGCGCGATCTTAATTATTCTATTTTTCCTCGTCTTAGATTGTACATGAAAATAAACGAACATTTTGAAGTAAATATATTACAATACATTTATAAATGATGTACCGAATATACATTATTATAAACTTAATTAAACTCTGAACTAATAATTTATCTCTTAATTTCTTTGAATATTAATAAACTGGATAAAATGGAACCTTACGATTTAAATTCAATTACGTTACTCACATCCTGTTAAACCTGATCGATCGAATTATAGAAAAGTAATTAAAACGTACTTGTTATTAGCTGGAGACCCTTATAATCATTTATATTTGACATATTTATTAATACAATTAAAAGCTTTCTATGTATTAATTTATAATCTCTCGTATGTGTGAAAAAGCAAATTGTCTATTCTTCGAAAGCGTAAATAGTCTTCTTTAAGTGCATTCCAAATCATTGAGCATGAAATATCGTTTTGAGTATGAATTATAAGAAAAATAGACCTTGAAAAAGGAAAAATAGATTTCCTGCAATATCGGAAATGATAACGAAAAGAAAATTCTCTTTAAGTTCGTCGAAGTGAATACTAAGATGTAAATTAACGTACGTGTATCTTCGTATCCGTTTGTGTACTGATTTCGCAAATTAATTTTCTACCTTGATATTTCTTTAGTACTTGCACATTAAAATTATTTACTATGTGAGCGTTAAACTTCTCAAAACATATAATACAATTCTGGATATATATATATATATATATAATCGATCGGAAGTTGAGAACAGACTTTAAAACGAAAAAGTGTAGGAAACAAAATCGATTAGAAGAATCAGAACATAAAAAAATAGTAGTGTAAATGAAAATGTAAGTTTTCACATATAATATAATGTATTTGGCTTATTATTTATAACAACGTTCGAGCGTTGCTAGGTGAAAAAACGTCATATTGAAAAATGATTTCAAACAAGTTAACTACTTTGCTGCTGCGCTGATGTACTTATAAATCTTCCTTCCTATTTTTTTTGCTCAAAATTTTCTTCTTTCCCTCCTAACTTCATTTTTTTTTTTTTTTTTCATTTATTTCCTCTTCGACATCAGAATTCTTTTTACTCTGTTCACGTTCTTATTTTTCTCAATATCGCCGCACACTACATATAGATATATATACTCGCCACGACACGTATTCATTATATTTATAGCTTGAATTTTTCTTCTTCTCTTTTTTTCTTCTAACTTATCATTTCTCTTTTGTAATGTTGATTTTGTAATGTTCATATTTTACACTTCTAATTTTGTCAAAATATTATAAAATATCTTTTCATCCGCGTATCAAGTTCATTATTTATTTCACTATGCGTTCTGCTTCTAAAAGTATACTATTTCTGAGCGAAAGGGTCAGAGTCTTCCAAGAGCTTTCCAGCATTGTCCAGCATGTACGGCCAGCATCATCTGTACGATGATGAAGCATACAATGAGCCCTTATTCTTGCCCTCTAATACAACTATTATCTCCTTCTAGTGGGAGTGGGAGTGGGAGTGGGAGTAGTAGTAGTAGTAGTAGTAGTAGTAACAGTAGTAGCAGTAGTAGCAGTAGTAGCAGTAGTAGCAGTAGTAGCAGTAGTAGCAGTAGTAGCAGTAGTAGCAGTAGTAGCAGTAGTAGCAGTAGTAGCAGTAGTAGCAGTAGTAGTAGTAGTAGTAGTAGTAGTAGTAGTAGTAGTAGTAGTAGTAGTAGTAGTAGTAGTAGTAGTAGTAGTAGTAGTAGTAGTAGTAGTAGTAGTAGTAGTAGTAGTAGTAGTAGTAGTAGTAGTAGTAGTAGTAGTAGTAGTAGTAGTAGTATACTCCCACTTGAAAGCACAATTTCAACAAGGCGATCAAGAACTGAAGATATCCCTTAGTCACCGCTTTCAGCACCTCTGCCGGATGACTTTATATCGCAATCTCCATGGGTGTCTGGTTACACGTTACCCTAATTTCTTCATATGAAGATATTTACTCGCTTTAACGGCTGAATTCATGCTCAATTCACTTCTTTCGCCTTGTAAACGTTCATCGATAATAAAAGCGGTATAAAAATCATGCAACCATGCCTTTCGGCTAGTCGTCCAAGTTCCAGACACTTGTGCAGCATCTTTACGATATTTTTCGTTCGCCAATAAACCACACATCGAACCTTTTTCATAAATATCCTCGGTATTACTTACCTACAGAGTTGACGGATCAGTCGCGCGATTGCGTCTGTCACTACCTGCACCTGTTCAGAAAGCATTCCGCTCCTATGCATTCTGGGACCTGGGAACATAGCATCCCTAAAAAGCGATGCTCGACTCGAGACACTTACAATGGCGCTCGACGTGAATCTGCAGGAATAGGTTGCAGAAAACCTACCCTCCAACAACTTGTAAATTACACCTATCGAGGTGTAATTGCGTACCAGCCTCTTCGGCAATTATTACAATCGCGGACAATTTGGCGCCTTTGTTAGCCAGTGTAAACTATACTTTCAGAAGACCAATATAGTCCTGCAGGATAGAAAGGAGGCCAATCTATCCCTCATCAAGTATTGCACATTCATCCGCAATCCCGATCTCCAGGGTAATCCCAAGGATCAAAGTGTAGAAAGTTACGCTCCTTTCAACCGGCTTTTTAAGACTGGCTAAGCCCACTTTGTTCTCGACCGTCAACTTTATTATCTTGATCAGAACATTTCCTTTTTCGGTTGGCTAGATGCCCTTAATCGGGAAACCGTGCTCAGAGGGGTCGATTTGATGTGCCTTCTCACCCTGGATCTTCTTTTGGCAGCTAACGGCTCGCGCCGCTCAATGAACATGGCGGTCTGCCATTACTTTCAGAGTTGTTTCCCTTTCCGTTTATACAGTTTTATTCACACTGCTCCAATTCCTCTTCATTGTCTGAACTACGGGAGTATCGCTTTATCTTTTTCCTTAGGTGTTCCGTACCTTGCACACACTGTATGGGTTCACTCCTTGCAAGATATCCGATTATAGCTTAATATTATAATAGGAAAAGTGTGCCTCTCTTCGTCTCTTTAATCGCCCAAGGTTTATCATGGCATGAGGCTTCCGTTTCTGACCATGATCAGCGTCTATGTGCTATTCTTGATTTCCCTTCCCTCCGAATGATTATCGAGTCGGCGATTCTACCAATTCTCACGTAAAAGCTATAGCTAATAGCTTACATAGAAAGCGTGAGAGAAAGAGAGAGAGAGAGAGAGAGAGAGAGAGAGAGAGAGAGAGAGAGAGAGAGAGAGAATAATAATAATAAAGTAAGATACTAAAGACTTGACTGATTTTTGAATAATCATTTTTTTAAATATCAATGATAATAACGTATTTATGTCAGTTACATTCACCGTTTTATGTAATGATTACAAACATATTATTTTGATTGCAAAATAAGGTAAAATTTGTAAAACATTTATATTATAGTACATATGCAGAAAAAAATACTGCTTTTGAACTGAAGCTATTTACGTATATTATAAATTTATTTCTAAAAATATATACAAATTTTACATAATTTTAAATACTGTGATATTCATGAAATGTTTCAAGGAGCCAGTTTAATATTTCTATAAACTATTTTTTATTATTATTATGTGAAAAAGAAGGTTACTTTTTTTTATAAAAATCTTATAAAACAAAATATTTTAAAAATAATTTATTATTATCCATCATTAGCACTTTACATTTATAAGATTTAAGTGGAAAAATAGAATATTCGCATTAACAATGTTTTTTAAAAACCAGGTTAAAACATAAATTCAGTAGAATGCAATAAAAATTCTGAGCTTTTTCAAATTTATCTTTCTTAAAAAGCTTAATACAGATTTATAATAAATTGTTTTGCTTCCTCTGATGCATTACAACATAATATATGTATTTTATTACAACTATTTTATTTTATTACAACTTTCGATCACCTTCCTATAGCGACAAACAACGAAATACAGTTTAAGAGGTTTTCTGTAAGTGTGCTCTTATAGTACTTATAACTTTTTATCTTTCATATTTTAGTTTTAGCTTAAAATTTCATGTGCGCGCAATAGTTGAACGGATATAGTTATTGTATCTAGAATAAGCAAATAATATAAGAAAAGAAGAAAGGACTCTGGTATTTTTTGCAAGAATTCGTGCTACGAAAGCTTGCATAGATTGCTGAAGAATTTTACTACATTCAAATCGGGTGACTTGTGGCGTAATTAAATCATAAAACGAGAGCTAAGTTCATCGATTTCGAATTCCTTATTGAATGTTGAATAAAAGCTATAAGTCTGTTATTTACGATTTTTTCAATTTCAACATTTTTTTAATAATAAATATGTTACTCGTGAATTGAAAAAAAAGAAAAACATTTAAAATAAATAATAGGGTAACAAATTCAGATTTAAATGTAGTAAAATAAATAGACCCAGTGATGAATAAAAAATTATAAAAGTATCTTTGAATGAGTTCAACAGCATAAACAAGGAAAAAAAAGTTATAAGGGGATATTTTTCATTTGCAGCACTTTATATACGCTCCCACCTCACGCTCTCTCTCTCTCTCTCTCTCTCTCTCATCCGCCCTCTATCTATCCATTTATTTATATCTCGCTCACTTTCTCTCCCTTTCACAATTTATCAATCTCTATCTTTCAGTGATCCTTCTTTGTTCAATTTTTTTATCACTTTTTTATATAACAAGTCATGATTTCTAACAAAAACTATTTGATTTCAATTTAAATTTCATTTTTAAAAAGGTCTTGGGTATGGTCCGTATAATTCGCAGGTGTTCTATATTAGATATGTTACATAAACTTCAACATATTATTGAAAATTAAAATATAATATAAATTGCATTTAAAATGTATTTCCTTTAGAAAAGCATAATATTTTTGCCATTATTTATATTAAAAGTTAAATTAAATTAGATAGGAATTAAATATTAATAAATAAATAAATATATATATATATTATTGAAATAAATTGTTAAATAATTATTTAAAAAATGTCTTAGATATTAGACATTTTAATTTAACAGTAGCATACTAGAATTAGATAAATATAAATTTGATTATAATAGATTTCAATTTTCGATGTTACATCTTATTTATTAAATTCATTTAATGGTAGGTTTCATATACAGTATAAATAATAATTTATGATTATTATCTAATATATATATTATCTAATAATTTATTAGATGTAAAAATAATAAATAGAATTTTTAAACTAAATATAATTTCTATTGGTTTTACACTTGAAATATATAATAACAGCTTTATTATTTGAATATCATTTTTTTTTAATTTAACAATAATCCTAAAGCAATAATGTTTTATAAAACGTATGATAGTAATTTATTTAAGTACATTCATCATAAAATGATGAATGTTTGTGGCTATATTTCAATCATTTATGTAGCATAACACATAGTTTATATAGCTTATATAATAATAGCAGCGACAATATTAATACATTAAAATAATTAAGGTGGCAGAATATTTCAATATCTCGGCTTAATACTAATGTATATACACTATTTTCATTGAAAAGGCATTCTTGCGAATTATTTTGAGAATCGTTGTAACAAGGAAGTCGACAATCGAAAAATTATTCTCAAAAGCTAGTATATTTATATAGATTAGTTAAGCGAACCCGCGCTCACCATCATTTACACATGAGCACAGTGGTACATGAAGTGGTACATATCAATCTAAGTCGATAAAACTTTAAGCTGGTGTTGCAAGAGCGTCGACTATCGACCGCCGCCTCCCGAACTATGGCTGCCATGAGCCTTGGTTTCATCATCATGGTCACGCCATGGACAATCCAGGAAGTGGTAGCCGCCTGTACCGGAAGCAAGCCGCCGGCCTTCCTCGACTTCCTCGCCACTTGGCTCTCGCTTTCAAACAGCTTTTGGAATCCTTTTCTCTACTGGCTTCTCAACAATCATTTCCGCAGAATCTCCCGAGAATTTCTCTTCACAAAGGTAAGCGACCCTTATGCCATTCTAATTCATAATATACTTACTCTCTCTCTCTCTCTCTCTCTATATATATATATATATATATATATATATGTATGTATATGTATGTATACATTGTAGATGTAAGTATCAGTCCCATTAAAAAGCAATCCCGTAACTAATATAATTCAATCCTATTCGTGCAAAAATAATAGAACAATATTAAAACGAAATTCCCTTATCTAATTATATTTAATTAACGCGTTTGGATCTTTGAAAAAGAAGTGACTTTGTATGTGAATTACTTTGCTTATTAATGACATGGATCTGATACTTACAATATTTTTCTAGCATGTAGAATAAGTAATTATAAAAAATTATTCCCTTATTCAACGATGGCAAACTTAAGATGAATTAATTAAAATTTTTTATAGGACACAAAGTAAGTATATCATAAAAGTAGTCAACATTTCTGTGTTTGTATTTATATATAATATTTCTTACGAGTTGTCAGAAAAGTTATCTGCCCTTTACTTTATTAGGATTTTTTATAATTTTAAAGTAAAATTCACGCTCGAATATGAAAATCATGTATTACATTTATATAAATCAAAATTTATCGTCATATCTTCTTTAAATTTGTAAAACTTTTGTAAAAATGAAATTTATTTTCAAAAGCATTAAAGTGAATTCGATAATTAAAATGTGTTACATTATAAAATTAAATAAAAATAAAGAAACATTTATAAACATTATTAATTAATAAATCAATTAAGATTGAAAAAATGTTTCAAAATAAAAAAATATATTACTTCTTTTGAAAATGAAAAAAATCAACTTTATTTTTCACCAAAAATTCAAACATAATTTGCTTATCGTAATACATGAAAATTGATAATTTATAGCCAAAAGTTTTCATGAACTTAATTATCCAGTCTCAGTAAGAAAATTACTGTATTACCATATTATCAGTAATTATGAAACAAAATTTACGTGAATTTTTTTTTAATTTATGATTGAACTAATTATAATTAAAATAAATAAATAAATTTATAAAATTTATTAACTATTTTAATTAAAAATAAAATAATGTATTCATAAATGTCTACATTTCAAATGAAATCAATCATTTTTAACTAAATACACTTAAATGTAATATCTCAAAAATAAACTGAAGTCAATAACAATAACAAGTTAATTTACCAAAATACTTAATATTAAAATAAAATGAATCAATAAATTGAAACCTATATTTTCTTTAATCGTGTCCAAAGAAATCATAAAACATTTTTCACTTTAACGTATATCGGGCTCACTTTTCTTTCATGTTATCTATGATTTATAAATTAAATTATATAAGCATTGAACAAAAAACCAAAAAAAAACAAAAAATTTAAATTTTGGCAAGAATTAATAAAAATTAAGACTTTATAAAGTATTTTAAGAATAAATTCATGAATATAAATAACATAATCGATTTTATATTCATGAGTATAATTATATTTTACCAAGAAAATATAAAACTAATTAAAAGATCAATACTATGTACATATCAACAATGTTTTTTTTTTATACATTAATTTTTATATGCATGGATACAAAATATAATTATTTTTATATGAATAATCTTATAATAACCGTTCAAAAATTAAGAGCACTTAGACCTTGAACAAAGCAGCGCATTGTCTGAATTATCATTTTAATACGCGTTTTCTACGATATTCATAAAATTTATAGAATCAATTTTAAACCATTCGGATCTATTAATTTTTTGTCTCCATTCTTTATAAAAAAGTTAACCTTTTGAACCTCTTGAATTATAAGTAATTAATATCTTGAGAATCTTGATAATATTTTATTACAGATCAGTATAAAAATTATTTTATCATAAGACTTGTCAACTATTTTAATAATTACGTATATGTGCATGATCGAAAATACATTTTAAACTCAATTATTTTACATTCATTGACTGGTATTTTTACTATTCGTTAATAAATAAAATCAATTCATTATATATATATATATATATATATATATATATATATATATATATATATATATATATATATAAAATATAAATCTTATTAATGATGTATTAAATAAGAATAAATATTTTATAATAAAAATTAATACTAATTTATCTATAATTAATAAAATATGTTATATTAAATTTTATTATATGACCGAATACTAGAATACTAAAAATGATGGGAAATGTTAAAATTTCATTTGTATTAATTCATAAAAGTACATCATATTAATTTTGAAGAATT
The DNA here is from genome assembly GCA_018883505.1 of Ceratosolen fusciceps. NCBI lineage: Eukaryota > Metazoa > Arthropoda > Insecta > Hymenoptera > Agaonidae > Ceratosolen > Ceratosolen fusciceps. Next base: position 7,187,349 of record RCIC01000009.1, read on the forward strand.
CTTACATTTCATTCGACTATGGCTTTTGCTACGCAGATTTTATGCAGACCAAAGTCAACGGGACCGAAACAACATTGTTGTGCTACAAGCACTGGTACTTTAGATGTATGCAATATAAGCGGTTTGGATTTATCAGGTATAATATATCAATATATATTAGAAAATAGTATTATATTTGCCGAATTATTTATAATTATGTATACAAAGCAATGTATTTTTAACATAAATATATTACTCACAGTAATACATAAATGAAAATCGTATATATATATATATATATATATTTGAACTAAATATTGAAATATAAAGTTTGCTTAATATTCTAACGAGGTAACGTTGAGTGATAGCAACGTTAGGAGTTTCCGAGGGTCACAAATAGTTAACGACGTACACAAAACAAAGATTGTATATAAACTTGAATGTAAAAGTGTACATGTTCTGGATTAGCCTACTGAGCTCATCTGTGGAACTGTTTTACAATTAAAGCGTTACGAAAGAAAAATAATTCGTTTAAGTAGCATTTGAAATTTGTAATTGCCTAGATTCATTATGACTTTTCCTACAATATAATGTATGAAGGGTCGAAGGTCATTTGCCGATTTATTTGACGGAACCTTAATTTTGCCCCCGCCCCCCGTGAAAATAAAGATTCTAACCGATCAATCAACGTCAGGCCATTCGAAATCAAATCAGTGGATGCTAAAGCTATAAATAAAAAAAAAAAAAAAGAAGAAAAGAAAAAGTTTACAACAGCTACAAACGATATGATTAGCCTTGCGCGAATGCAACGTTCCGCGGTGAATTCACTTATATTCCGGCCATTTCGGAAATTGATTAATTAATGCCCCTCTTGCCGCGAATAATGGCTTTTATATTTCGTCCGGAAAATGGATGACTTCCTGCTGACGAGGTTACTTGTTCATTCCATTCATCCCTACATTTGCGGCTCAATTATCGAATAATTCAAAATTTTTACAATCGATCAATGCTCCCTACATATTTCTCATGTATTTATCAATACATCAATACAATTTTATTAATGATCATAATAACGTTATATAGCCGGCTTAGTATTTTTATTTTTTGTATTAAAAATCAAGTGTTATTTATTATTCATTTGTACAAACCATAAATACAATGGTAAGGTTTAAATTTTTATATACTATGATTTTGTTGAAAGTATATAAGAAAACTTAATTTAAAAGTAAAAGGGATTTCAAAAAAGTTTTAATACAATTTCTTTATTGTTATATACAACGTTTGTATTTTAGAATATAAAAATGTTTTCGCGATGTGCGTTCAACCGGGCAATTTAATGGTGCTTACATAGAATCATTTGTGAATCATTCGGTAAAGGTATTCCAACAATTGTTAAGCATGAACGTGAATGCACTATCGGGAACAAGACAAATAACTAGGAATTCAATTAGCTTTAAATAGCATGAATTCGAAGTAGTGGTAAATAAATTCAGCGCGTCCTGCGTATAGTATAGCAGCTTTTGTATTTTCGACCCTTCTAAGATTGCTAGAACAATTAAAGCAATGATTTATCATTATTATAATTATTATTGTTGATATTGCGGTTGTTGTTGTTGTTGTTGTTGTTGTTATTGTTATTGTTGTTATATTATTGATGATGGAACTGCGTGTTTGGTAAAAAGAAAATTATAGTAAGGCTAACCATTTGTAGAATTGGAGCGGTACTCGATGGAGCGCTGCTCCAGCCTCTCCCTCACGACAACGCCCCCATTGCCCTGGGAAATGACCCCTGGCGGAGTCCTGATCACGTGAGGCAGGGACGCCGCCACGCAGACGGACGATCTTCCTAATTCGCTCGAGGATGACGTCAGTTAATATAGCGTGGCGGCGGCTGCGGCTGGCATCGAGGTTGCTTCCGTCGAGGTTGCGACCGAGGATGCGATAGGCGACGTTGCTGTCGAGGATTCCATCAATTTTACGACCGAGGCTGTGATCAAAGCTACAACAATCGAGGTTGCGGCCAATGCCGAGGCACGACAATCGGAGCCTCTTGATGAGCCGCCGACCACAGGCACACAACAACATGGACTAGATCGAGATTGGGCGAGCAGCCATGGTGTCAGAGCGATTAATAGTAACGTACCGGACCTCGGAGGCTCTTCTTACCGAGGACTCTGCTACTCGCGGCATACTCAGGAGATCATACTTGTCTGGGACTATGCGGATTGCCTGGTCTTCTTCTTTACCAGAAACAGCATCTGTTACGCCAGCATCTTTGAGCGAGTAAGCGACATCGAGTAAGGTGACACTCGAGCGCCTCGTTTAAATTCGTTAACCCTCACAACCACTCGACGCTCTCTCCCCTCCTCTCGTTTAACACCCTTTTGATCATCTCCCGGCTGGTTGGCTACCTCCATTACTACGAATACCTAAAGAACGATGTTTCACCGATGACACACGGCTCTTGTCTCCGTAATCAGCTCTCAATAAATTTATCCTATAAATATATTAAAACGAAATCCGATGATATTGACATTTATCAAAACCTACAATAATTTCTAAAGCCTTGATTGCTCATCTAATTAAATAGCCTAATGTATTTGCCAATCACGTATGCTAATGAAGCACTATAAATTAAGTAGTTTTTAATTAAAACTTGAGCGAATACTATTTATGAATTCTTTATAATAAGAATTATATTCAAAATTTTTTTGTTGATATCTTAAGCACAAACAAAAAAAACTATAATCGAACAAGTTTTATATGTTAAAATTTATATTAAATAATACTCATATACCTGTTTCATGATGTATAATATAATGTATATAAATGTATATAATGTATGTATGTATATATGTGTGTGTGTGTATGTGCATGGGTGTGTGTGTGCGTGCGTGTGTGTGTATGTATAAATTTATTTAATTGTACTCATATAAACAGTTCCTAATTACTACCTTTAATTTCTTTATACCAATAGTATGAAATATTAATATTATTCAAAATTATTACTTATAATGTATGGTATTACAAAATAAGGGTGCAAGAACAAATTTCTATAATAAATGAAATGCAACGTAGTATTTAAATTTAATTTTTTAAACGATATCACAAGCAGACATAATTTCCCAGCAGAAAATAGAAATATTATAGTAAAAAACTTGTCTCTTAAAAAGTAATTATATAACTCTTTATAATTTAAATATGTAAGCGGTTAAAAGCTTAAACTATTGTTTAAAAGTAAACACAATGAAAATTATAGAATCGTTTCTCTAGCATCATATTAGTTTAAATTTCAATGAAATAAAGTCTTTTAATCAATATGTGTTTCACCTAATCGTTAGAATTATAGAAACTTTATAGTGTATAAAAATTTTTAAAATTAATATTGTTACAATTATATTTAATACATACTTACAAATTAATAATATTGTTTTATGAATTGATTTAAAACGAAAAATCTATGACTACTAATCTATGATTAAAACTTTATTATATTAGGATTGAATAGTAATATATGTAGTTACAAAAAAAAATTACAATTTTATACACTTTATGCAATCTTTATATAAATAATTTTTATTAAAACAATATATTTTATATTTGTATAATTCGTATTAATCTTACTTTTGTTATAAGAAATATATAAATATTTAGGAGGAAAAAATAGTGATATAATTAAATATTCTTACTATTTATTCTTAAAATAAAATTTTAGATTTTTTAAAAAAGTTTTGAATTAAATTCTTTAAACATATTTGTTCTACAATATTGTTTATATTGTTTATTTTCATCTCGTATAAATCTATTTATATAATTGATTTTCAAACATATATGTAACTTATCTTTCCTTTGTTTAAAAATAGAATACAGTTGTTTTCATAAAGATAAGATTAATAAAGTACAGTAAAAAAAATATTTTAATTTGTTTAAATTCTGTGCTGAGAAAGTAGGTGAGATTAAAATCGCTAGCGAACCGAACTCCTTATATCGGACGATATAGCCCAGTCCTTATAAGGACCATTCGACGCCGTATCTTCCCGAGCTACTCAGTAGATTTCTCATACCCTCCACATTTGAGGGATGCTACCCCTCGCCATATTTCTTCGCACAGGCCTTCGGTCTTCCTAATTCAAGCCAGTTCCATCCACCCTCCGAAAACCGTGACGGAACCCGCTCCGTATAAGAGTAGACCTATTCGGTTTATATGTAAAAAAGATAATACCGAAAAGCGTTCTCCTTAGACTTGGAAAAGTGCGACACAATTGGTCTAAATTATACGTAATGTCCACAAATTGGAACGAAAACTCGTTTCTACCGAACTCTGCTTCAGCGATCTTCATTCGAATACGAAGCCTACATTACAAAATCAATAAAATACATTTCAAATTTGGTAATAAAACTTTTTAAATTTCTCATTTCCAAATAAATAAAACATTGAAAAAATTATAAAAATTTATTGAAGGTATAACACTGTAATTAAATTCTTTTTCTATTTATATAACTTATAATATATTCATTTAATAAATCATAGATAAAAAAAGAATTGAAGCGTATAATTGTTCTCTGCTTTGTTTACATTAACGTTCAGATGCACATTAACCTGAAAGTTACACTTTATATTATTTAAATTATATTTAAATTATAGAAACGAAGAATAATTTATTCAAACTGCCAAACATTTTTAATTCGATGAATAAAAATAATAAAATTCTAATTACTGTGATAATTTCTGACATCACATAAAATAATATTCAAAAATAAATTCAAAAGAAATAATATTTGATATAATATGAAAGCAAGTATAAATTGAACAACTTAAAAGAAAAAGAAAATACATATTATTTGAAGTATAATATATAAGTTGTGTGTAATATTTTTTAGTATATTAAAAGTATATTATTATTGTTCAAGAAATAGGAGTTAAATTTTCAGAATTAAATTTAAAAATTTGTTAGAAAATATATTTTTATAAAAATCATCAAAATACACCTGATGTATTCTATATTTATTGAAAACAGTATAATAAATTATAACTTATTTAAAGGTAATAATCTTTATTCTTGTATTTAATATATACGTTGGGTTAATAAAATTTACAAATAATGAATATCATTGCTTTAAGTACTTAATTATTTACATGTATTTAAATTTTATAGCAAAATATAAAACAATGGTAGATATTAATTTTTCTATTTTGCAATAACTAAAAGTAATGCAATGGACATATTGTATAATCCATAAAAAAAATTTTTTTTAAATACAATAAAATTGTATCTTATACAATATAGTGTAATAATTAAAATTAATTAAGTATATATTAAGAATGAATAGTAAGTTACAATAAATTGAATGTTCATAAAAACTATTCTAATGACTTAAATAGAAATATCTTTAAAAATGAAAATTCTGAAATGAAATGAACATAATAAATATTAATTAACATAGTCTTCAAAGTGCGTCAATTATAAGTACCAAACATAAAATAAAGTGAACTAAAATTGATTACTATATTATAAAAAAAAACGTATTTGATATACAGTAATAATAATAATAATAATAATAATAATAATAATAATAATAATAATAATAATAATAATAATAATAATAATAATAATAATAATAATAATAATAATAATAATAATAATAATAATAATAATAATAATAATAATAATAATAATAATAATAATAATAATAATAATAATGATGATGATGATGATGATGATGATGATGATGATGATGATGATGATGATGATGATGATGATGATGATGATGATGATGATGATGATGATGATGATGATGATGATGGTGATGATGATGATGATGATAATGATGATAATAACAAGAACAGTATAAATAATAATACCAGTTATAGTAATAGAATAAGAAATTAAATATCATTTTTAATGATTTCATTGTTGAATAAAAATTTTGGAGTATACACGTAATTATATTGATTTACTATAAAAATTCAATGGATGATGTAGGTTTTATATCACACATATATCAGTAATTTAATAATATTATCGAAGTACATAAAAAATATTAAAGTTCTGAGTCTTGTAAGAAGTACATTAGGTTGAAAGAAATACCTTCACTCTAAAAAGAATGCTTATTGCATTGTGTGTGTGTGTGTGTGTGTACATATTCATGTACATTATAACAAATTATTTTTAGTGTATCAATAATGAATATTCATTTTGCTCCTAACTAAATCTAACACGTTTGTTTGTATTACGAGTAAAACATGATATATTATAATTAATTATAGTATTATTTTTCAAATTCCAAAGAATTCAATATTGTATAAGAGATTGTTACTTGTAAAAGCAAATGTTTTATATTTAATATTAAATAAATAAAAATATTAACATCTTAATCAATTTTTTTTTATTCCTCTACTTATAAATATATAAAATAAAATTGTAAAATTTTGCATTGAATATTTTTTTCCAAATAATCTTACAACCCTAATCAGTTCTCGTGAGGGTGTAACGTATCTGCCTCCTCCTCTAGACGTAATACGGAGTTTTTCGAAGGAAAAGGTCAGAATAATATTTAGAATTCTTAATAGCTATTCAAGTAGCGATAATTTACAATGATTCTGATAGTGGAGACGGGTGTGTACACGTGTTCGTTTACTTGCAGCCTAGTATGCGTGTCCCTTTACAAATTCCCTATTTACTGGCCTTTGAGTTCGGGCGCTCATGTGTTCACGGAACGTGTGTCCATCAGGCGCCTGTCTAACGATGTGTGGTTTATGTGTGGGTTATGCGCGTGTATGTAGACTGGAAGAGGATGAAATCTTCTGCAGAGGAACGAAGTCGCTTGCTATAGACAGAGAGAAATCCTATTGCCATGCAACTTGCGCGTGCTTTGTCCATGAGGAGGTGTCCTTCGAACTGCAAGGGTCAGCTGTACCATAAGACGGTAAGCCGAGACATTTGTCCGCCAGAAGGGATGTTAAATCCCCACCCGCCGATCGTACATGTGTGTACGTTCTTGATAAGAAGGGAGAGAAGAGGGCATTTTTCCCGGTCGTTAGGTTCAAATGAAAAATTGAAGCATTGCAATTTAGATATTAACATTTTTTTGTAATAATATTAAATAAAATGCCAATGGATGTATTAATTATTTCTATTAATCTATAGATTTTAATTAAAGGTACAAATTTTCTTTTGGTCTTACTATTTTATTTATACACCATTGCGAATCTGAATTGACTTGATCAAGCCTTCTTATCACTATCATTATCACTATATAATGTATAAAGGAGCTAATTTAGACAATATTGAGATGAAGAAATGAAGATCTACATCGTGACTACAACATAACCGATCCTAGTAAAGCATATCCACTTAGTCCAAAGTACGTACTCTATACTTGAACATAATTTATCAGATGTACTTTTATCGGAGTTTACAGATATTGATCCACCAGAAAGGTGAACCGAAGATAACATGCGAACTTACAGGCTATCTAAATGATAAGTATGCGAGTCAGCGTGAAAAAGTTCGTCAACATCCTTTCTTCCACTTTACCTGACCTCCGTTTCTTTTCATCTTTGCATGCATACTAAAGCGTCACGATGTGTGATAGGACCAAGAGTTGTTCATCACTGTGAACGAGATGATGCGCCGACCGATTTTTTTAGATCATTAAATAGTCGAGGCCTATTATATCCATAATCCTATGCGAATAAACTACAATTTACAAATGCATATAATATTTTCTTATTAGTTTTCAAATTCTTTTAAAACCAGACTTTCAAAATATTTTTGTTTTAACAATTAATGGTGGTGCATGGCCGTTCTTAGTGGGTGGGTGGATAACGAACGAGACTCTAGCTTGCTAAATAGGCGTACCTTCTGGTATCACGAAGGCCCCCGACTTCGGTCGGGTGGTTTTTACTACCGACGTACTAAACAATCTTCTTAGATTGAGCAATAACAGGTCTGTGATGCCCTTAGATGTTCTGGGCCGCATGCGCGCTACACTGAAGGAATCAGCGTGTCCTCCCTGACCGAAAGGCCCGGGTAACCCGCTGAACCTCCTTCGTGCTAGGGATTGGGGCTTGCAATTATTTCCCCATGAATGAGGAAGTCCCAGTAAGCGCGAGTCATAAGCTCGCGTTGATTACGTCCCTGCCCTTTGTACACACCGCCCGTCGCTACTACCGATTTAATGATTTAGTGAGGTCTTCGGACTGGTGCGCGGCAACGTACGAGGTACGTTGCCGATTGTGCTGGGAAGATGACCAAACTTGATCATGACGCGTGCCGCGGACAATATGCCCCCCGCGGCGCGCTGCCTGTAACTCCGCCGCTACGCGTTAGGTCAGGCACGCAAAGGGCACGAACCGGGGTTTCCCCGAGCCTGCACTAGCAGGTTCCGGGCGAGACCTCGGAGCAAGGAAGGAGACCGATGGCGCACCAGATAGCAAAAAAGAGGGGTATAAGTGGAGGCAGGGGTCCTCCACCGGAGGATTCGGTCCGCGCGCGCCCTCCTCCGCCAGTCCGCCTCTCAGCGCCTTAAAAAAAATACGTCGTTTTCTTTTATCCCCCCCTCCCCGCGCACTTCATCCCCCCACGAGAGTTTGACGCGTTTTGTCAATCATTTAGAGGAAGTAAAAGTCGTAACAAAGTTGTATCATTAACTAATGCTGTTATTAATAATACTGAAGAACGTTGTAAAAAAAATATATACATACATATATATATATATATATATATATAAATAATTGGAAATCATTCGGTATATAATATCTGAATGATCAAGTTCCTTAAATTCGTCGATGCAAATAGTATTCTAAAGAACGAAGTATTATAAAAAGTATATTTGAAAAATAGACTGAAAAAGCATTGTGTATAAACAATGTATTTATACTCAATAAAGTCAATAATTAGAGAATATCCATATTAATATACTAGTTAAAGATTAATAATAACAACAAAAGTAATCATTTTATTTCAAACAATTTTTTAAACGATCTTTCCACTCACGAAAGAACATATAAAATAATTTCGAAGCCATATTTTGTAATAATGATTAAAGATGTAATAAACTGTCGTAAATTCATTCTAAAAAATTTTACGAATTACAAACAAGTTTAAGTAGAGACATTTCTACATACCACAAATGAACATATTATGAAACAAAAATAGTGTTAAGTAAAACTGATTACATATTCATGAGAATCAAGAATAATTATAGATATTATTTCAAATGAATTTTACGAATGTAAAGAAAAAGGAATTTTTTTTTATAAATAATTTTTAAATAGTTACTAGTGCCAATTTAAAATAAATCAATTTCAAAAATATTATTTAAAACTATTTATTCATTTCATGAATTTAAATATTGATAATCATTCTGTTCGAAACCATCGCCATTATATCATAATAATGATTAATTATAATTATCTATTATTTACTCATATATTTTATAGTTTGTTCAAACTGTAAAGAAAAATACTTTGATTTTTTTTATAGTTATCGAAAAATATTATAAATTTTTTTAACCGTTAGCATTGAACGAAACGATACATTTTAAATTACATGCATTTGGTGATCAGAAAATTTAATTAAAAATAAATAACACAATCCAAAAAGTTTATTTATATAAAGCCACTATTCACAATACATAAATTTTATCTAATTTCAAATAATAAAGGTAATCTTTTGGAAATAATTCCCAAATAAATTCGTTAAGTAGTTCACATCCATAAATTTATAATTATTCATTTTTAAAAATAACAATATTAATAATTATTTAATATTGTATAACGTGTATTGACATATAAGTTGTTTTTAAAAATTAATATCCACCAGTAAAAATACAAGTTCTTAAATAATCTAAATTTCTGAAAATAGAATCTTTACAATAAATTGTTGATTTTGACTCCAATAAAGTAATGCACCAATATTAAAATTTTCAACTGATTTTTATAAGGAAAATGTTAGAAAAGAAAGACTTAATCTGAGATTTCATATTTTAGGTACTAAAAAACTCTAAATTAAAAAACAATTTTAAAGTTTTAAAAAATATAAATTATAATGAAAACTATAATGTATTAATGTTACATATTATTATAATGTTATTATTATAATTATTATAATGTAACAAATTTATTTGTATTGTAAAAAATTCAAGATAAGAATTAAAGTAAATTTAATTAAAAATATTAGTCGTCTATTTTTATTAAAATAGATTATATAATATATAATATACATATTGATCAAATTCAATATTTATTTTAACTGAAACGGCTATTAAAAATTGTAAAATAATTTGCCCCTTACCATATATTACATTAAGCTTACAATAATTTACAATCTATATTGCAGTTGTAGAATAAAATATATTTAAAGCACATCTCGTTATACGTCTCTATGAAGATATCGAGGACCAGGCTGAGTATATAGAAGACGTCCTGGTACACTTGCACCGGCTACACTTACATAAGCACCAGGAAGAGCTGGTGGATAAGAACCTTGCGGTGCTTGTGGAGCACGAACAGGATAACCACTTGTTATGCCACCCGTCTTAGCTCCCTGTAAAAACAATAATATTTTTAAAATATAAAAATTAATGTTAAATGCACTTTTTTAAAACATGCATTTACAAAAGTGTTTTATTTCAATTTTAGCTATTATTTATATTAATATGATGATGAATACTAAAATTTTAGAAATACTTGAACTTTATTATAGAATATTTATAATTTATCCCTAAATCCTCACCTTACACAATTATTAAAGAATTGAAATACCTGTGGAGGTTGTTGAATTGGAATGGCACCACCATGAACGGCAACATGACTTGCTGGTCGAGAGTAAAATTTATCCTCAGTATAAGGTACTGTTAGAAACAATTTAAAATTGAAATTTTAAATCAATTACAATTTAATTAATTTAATTCAAAAAAATTAAAAGTATGAAATTAAAAATATTTTAATGTTATGAATATTTAGTTTAATATAATGAGGAAAATAAATTCTTTGATAAGTACCGTGCTCACTATATTTTTTATTTTCTACAACATTTTTCATAAAATTACTTTTCCTAAATAAGTAATTCACAAACAATAAATATATTAAAATATTTAGTTGATATTGTAGTAAATTACTATACTTAGAAAAGTCAAAATATAAAAATATAACATAATCTTAGTTTTAATTGATTGAAAATATAATTTGCAGTAATACGCGACGAAATAATAATAAAATATTTTACCTGTTTGAATAGTTGGTAGCGGAGTACGAGTAGCAGTCAAGTAGACAGGCTTTCCAGGCTCGGAAACACGTTGTGATGTAGGCGGACAAAAGTCATACTGACTAGTAGTAGGGCCATAATAACTTGATCCAGAAAACTGATTGGGAGACTCTAAAATTATATAACAAATTATGAATTTTTAAAAACCATTATGAGAAGTATGATTATATGTAAATTATAAGTAATTTATTTTTACTAAAAAATCTTTGTATCATAAAATTCTATCTTAAAAAATTGATTTTTTTATCAATGAAGTACAAAAAGTTATAAAAATTATTTTAATCTAATTCTATATAAAAATATTAATATAGTCAATCAACTATTGTTATAGAAATTTACTAATTACTTACTATTCCATAAAACAACTCGAGAGTCACTAGATCTCCTAGCAGCATCTTCCGATTCTATAAAAACATAATTATTTATTAATAATATTTATATGTAATATTTATCAAAATAAAATATAAATTTTTGTTAATGATCATTTAATGTTATTTGTACATAATTTCTTCTATCAATGATTATAAAACAAATATTTATTGCATTATTACTCAATTTAAAATAAAATAAAATAAAATTTTAAACTGTTTTCTTTTATGAAATGAATAATAATGTTATTTAATTTAAATAATTAGAATGTTATAAATCATAAATTTAGCTTACTTGAAGGTGTTGATATATAAGTTGGCATCGAAGGAGGTGGCTTATATCCATAACCAGGATGATATGATGATACTGGTGGTAATGGAGGTGGTGATGGACTATGAGTTCTTTTTATAGGGCCCTGTGATTACAAATATTATCAATAACTACATGTAAATCCTATATATTACGATAAAACTATATTTAAAAATATTATTTTGTTACTATTTAAATACAATTATGAATTCTTTATTATGGATGTATATTTACACTTGACATTAATGTATGTGGAGGTGTAACTGCGGTAACTTTGTAAAGAGGACTTCTTGTAGGAAGTGGAAGATATAAATGAGGATGTACTGTAGCAGTTGGGTCTATATATCCACCGACTTGCTGCATTGGCTCTGACAGTACACTAAAAAATATTGTTTAAAGTGTAAAATAGAATATAATAAATATAAAAAATTATATACAATTTTGGAATTTATTAATGTACTTTGTTTCTTTTATGAGCCTTCTTCTATTATCGTCTTCATGAAGCACCTTTTTTAATTGTACAAATAATTGATGCTTTTCATTTTTAAATTGTGTTAATTCATTTTCTAAATTTGAAATTTGTTCTCTTGTTTCTCCTAATGTCATTACATTCTGTTTTTGTTGTGTTTCCCTCTCTTTTCTCTGACGCTCTTCTTCGGCATCTGCTTCTTGTTCTAGATAATTAAATAATTTCTTGAAAATATTTTCTAACAAATTTTTAAATAAAATTCTTACCCTGCTTTTTACGTTGTCTTTCTTTTGTAATATGTATTTTAAGAGCCTGCCACATTTGCTCACTCCTTTGAGGTGGACCAACAACTACAGCTGGCATTTTGACGTAGTCACCTAGTCTCCTACAGAAAATAACCTATATAAATATAAAATTTACTTCTCTAAATATAAAGTGAATATTAATTGATACTTATGATTAGTTAGTACTTTATAATTAAAGTACTTTAATTAAAAGAATTTTATAGTGATCAATGACTTTAAAGTCAATATAAAATCATTCCAGCAATAAAATAAGTTAATAATAAATATAATCAGTATAAGATATTTTCTAAGATATTTTTAATTATTTAAACATCTAAAAAAATTGCTTATAAATAATAATACTATTATTTATATAGTCTCTACATAAAATAAATAATAATATAACTGATAGACAATCACCTTAATCAAAAAGTTTTTTATTTAATAAATATAATAAAATATTTATTTATTAATTATTTATTATTATTATAAAACATTTTTAATAAACTTTGTTTACGATAGTCTCTAACACAAATATCAAACATACAGAATCCAAAACTTCATCTACTGAACCCAAACAAGTAATATTCTTTCCTTACAATTACTATTTTCTAAATACGGAATGAATGACAGATTCTGCGCAGAAGCTCTAAACCCCCATTGACCGTTGTTCCATAAAAGTTTTGAATAAAAAATTTTAAATCTCAATAACGTCACAGACTGTTCAAAGAATGTGTTATAATTTAATGTAAAAAATGATGTATTGTATCTAAATTTTTAATAAAATGTAACTATTCATTTGAGAAAAATATTTACATAAAGGTAAAAAAAATTATATGGTATAAATGCTAATAAAATTTGTATGAAGAGTATTTAGATTATTTAATTGATTAAAGTTTAATTATTTAATTAAAATGCTCTTGAAATCGAGTTCTTATTGATGTTTGAAAATCATAGAAATGAGAGAGCCAATTGAATAAGAAGTTTCGGGCGCAGAATCGAAGTCGACAGCGCTAGCAAAGATAATAATAATACAATGGTTTCCCTGCTGAGCCAAATTCAAGTCTAACCGTAAAACTTAAAACGAAACTCTCCTGAGGGCTAATGACTCATTACAAATGAGGGAGGAGCTGTTTGGAGGAGGTGACGCTATTTTAATTCGTCTACATATTTACATTGTATTAAATAACTAACTTAGGCGAAACAGTGCTACAGTTATTTTTTATTAAGATACAATTCATAAATTATCCCTGATATTTCTATTCTAATACAGAGGTTACTTACCTTGGCACTTTGTCATTTCTCAATTTCTATCGTGAGTATTCTACTGCTATTCAAAGGCTTTTATTAATTGTAGCTCCAACAAATATATATTTATCTGTATTAATTTGACTCGAAAAATGTTTGGAAATTTTATTACAAAGTTTTTTAATGGTAAAACAAATTTTCCAAACTCTAACTTTATTAATCCTTAGATGACTATTTTAATTTATCTCAATATACGATCAAAATGTTTAAGTTGTATGAATGCATTTTTTATTCCGTGACGGTAATGTTATTACAATTGTCCTGATATGTATAATAAAAATGTGATTCAAACTTTAAAAGTTCAAGATAAAAAAAATAATATCTCATACGAAAAAAAATCAATTATCTTTTTAATGCATGATATAATCATAGGAAATAGTATACATATTTCTTAACTGATTATTATATAAAAAATTTTTTATAACAAATTTTTTTCTTCAATAATTAGAAGAGTATCTGTTTAACTGTAATATGAAATAAATATTTATTTCTATATAAAAATAATCTTTATATTTATAAATTAAAAATATTATACAAAGCATACATATAAAAATATATATTTAAATTCTTTCAAATAGTATAATATTAAATATAAAGATAAAATACTTGTTTTATTATTTTTAGCAGTTACTAATTAAATATATAAATACTTTTATTAATTTATTAAAATGTAAATACACTATAATTATTAACAATAAAATAAAAAAGTATAAAATTGATAACAATAGAATTATTAATAACATATCATTAATAATAATTTAATAAATTACATACAAGAAACTTATTAGAATTATCATACGTTTTTACTGTTTAGATTTAATTTTATTACTGTAAATAATTTATTTGTTTAGGTAACTGCAATATAAAAGTAAAACTATACATCCAGATCAACAAAGATAATATTTAATAAATTAAATAAAAATACTTTAAATAAAGGGTATACTATAACATTAAGTCTTAAATCATATAACTGATTGTTTCGATAAACAGAATTGATTTGGTAAGTTATTTATAATAGCTCATTCACTAAATATACTTTCTTAAATTGTATTTTTATTAAATTTTGTTTAAAATTTTATAATAAATACATTTTTAAATTTTAATGAATTTAAAATAAAAATTTATAAATTACCTTTATAATCGTGGCTTTATATTAAGTAATTTAATTGTTTGTTAATAAAATAAAAGTTTATTAATTTTCCAGAACGATTTTGAAAATTAAATAGTTACAATGTCATTAAGTGCTAGTGTAGAAAACTTAACAACAGAAGCTCAGTTGAGTGGTAGTGATACCAATATGTGTTTGGAACTTGCTTTAGAAGGTGAACGTCTTTGCAAAGCTGGAGATTGCAGAGCTGGTGTAGCCTTTTTTCAAGCAGCTATTCAAGCTGGTACTGATGACTTACGGACATTGAGTGCAATTTATAGTCAGTTGGGGAATGCATATTTTTATTTAGGAGATTATGTTATGGCTATGCAGTATCATAAACATGATTTGACATTAGCAAGGTCCATGGGTGACAAACTTGGTGAAGCAAAATCAAGTGGTAATTTGGGAAATACATTAAAAGTTATGGGGAAATTTGATGAAGCAATGATTTGTTGTAAACGCCATTTAGAAATATCAAGAGACCTAGAAGATAAATTAAGTGAAGGTAGAGCATTATATAATTTAGGAAATGTATACCATGCCAAAGGGAAACAAAATAGTAGAGTCGGGCACCAAGGACCAGGTGAATATTCAGAAGAAGTAAAAGAATGTCTGCAACAAGCTGTTAGTTATTATCAAGAAAATTTAAATTTAATGAAAGAACTAGGTGATTCTGCAGCTCAAGGACGTGCATGCGGTAATTTAGGAAATACATATTACCTATTAGGTGATTTTCAAAAGGCGATTCAGTATCACAATGATAGATTAAAAATTGCTCGTGAATTTGGTGAAAAAGCAGCAGAAAGAAGAGCGAATAGCAATTTAGGAAATTCTCATATTTTTCTAGGTGAATTTGAAAAAGCTGCCCAACATTATAGACGTACTTTGATTTTAGCCCAAGAACTTGGAGACCAAGCATTTGAAGCACAAGCTTGCTATTCTCTTGGCAATACTTATACCTTACTTAGAGATTACAATGCAGCAATTGAATATCATTTACAACATCTCTTCATTGCACAAGAATTAAAAGACAGGGTGGGAGAAGGTCGGGCTTGTTGGTCTTTGGGCAATGCCTATTCTGCCATGGGAAATCATGAAAAAGCACTTTATTATGCAAACTTACATTTACAAATTTCCAAAGAACTTGGAGATACAATGGGTCAAGCAACTGCTCAAATGAATGTTATTGATCTCCAAAAAATACTTGGCATTGACAAAATAGATGATGATAAGAAAAATCTTCTGAATGCCTCTTCAGTAAATATTATTGCTTCCTCGCCTGGTAGATATAGACTACGTAGACAAAGTATGGATAATTTAGATCTTATAAAACTTACTCCTGATAGTAAATCAAAAGAATCACAAGAAATCTATCGTCCTCAAACTGAAATAGCTCAGGAGCCATCGCCAAAAGAAGAAGAAGATGAAGAGAATTTTTTCGAATTACTATCGCGATTTCAATCAGGACGAATGGATGATCAACGCTGTGTTCTTCGTACAAATCAAAAGAAAAATATTGGATCGAACAAAAACAAGGAAAAAGATGAAGAGGACTTATTACAATTAATAGCTGGGATGCAAAGTAAAAGAATGGACGAACAACGAGTGACATTACCGTACTTACCGGGATTAAATAGTACAAAAAACAAAGCTTCTGTTAATTCATCAAATCAATCCTTAGTCGATGACGATTCATTTCTTGAAATGTTAGCTCGTTGCCAAAGCTCTAGATTAGAGGATCAGCGTAGTCCACTGCCAAATTGCCCTATTTTAAAAGATGTTGATGAGCAGGAATCACAAAACAATGATAACGGTTCATCTGGAGCTACAGTTCCTGAGGAGGATCTATTTGCTCTTATTCAAAGGCTCCAAGCTGGACGCATGGAAGATCAACGTGCCAAGGGGCCAATAAAAATCTAAGTTTTAAAAATATTTTTGTATATGTGTATATTTTGTACATATTATGATTTTATCCTCATTATATTTCGGAAAATTTTTAAATATGATGATTTTATTAAGTTCTAGTATATTAGACTTTGGGTTGGACCAAACTATTAATCACTGTAAACTCAAGAATATTTTAATGTTAGAAATTAAGAATTTATTAGATTAGAATTTAAAAATTAGACTTTAGTGCTAAAATAGCTATTACTATAATAAAATATTCCTTTGAAAACAATTTTTAGTGCTTGTATTAATTAAAATCGAAATTGTGATTGTAAGGCTGTTTGTTGATAGACCTTTTCTTTGTATAATAATTATAAAATTATTTTTTATTACAGAAATCATTTTTACAAGTTACATTTATTATACAAATAATTTAGGAAATGAAAAATATATTTTCTTTAATATAGAATGTAAATTGGTACATCAATTATTTATATTAAATTTTTATACTAGATATATCTTTTATTATGTTTTATACATTTGATAATTTAATTAATTGCGTTTTACATATAATGGCCTAATGAGATAATATTTTTTCTGAGAAGTTGCGCTTTTATTAATTTATATAACTTGTTCCATTTATAATTGTAACACTTCTTTCAGTGATAGTGTGTACATTTAAAAAAAAAATGTTTATATTTCGCATCCTATGATGAATATTTTTAAAAAATAGTCAATTGCTAAAATCAATTAATAATGCGTTAAAAATAGTAAATTTAAACATATTTGTTTATCATTTGTTCGAATCTTACATTACTTTGAACAAATATTTATATCGTTAAAGCTGAAAAAATAAAAAAATTTATAATCCATTGTAGAAGAAAAAATATAGTATTCTAAAAGGAAATAGTTACTTTATTTTTAAATAAACTTATGACCAACTAAACATTTGCAATATGTAACTATATTATACTATATTCACGGAAATTGATGTTTCATTCTTTATTTATCTACCCTCTCTTCATGCAACTGTAAACAATGTAATAGCACATTGTATTTTACCAGAAGATTTAGATTAAAAAAGGAATTATGAAAATTTAACAAAAATAATTATGAATGTAATCGTTCGTTCCATTTTATTTTCTCGTTAAAATCATAGTTATATTATATTCCAATATTCTACGACTCTATTTTTTGGTGTTTAATGCATTTATGTAGTACATACATGTCTACAAGCATATTAGAATAATAATGAAATATTCTGTAAATCGTATGTACTTTGATATTCTACGTGTTTAAAACACTGTATCGTACTCTTACAATCTGATGAAAAATCTGATGCCAACCATGCTTCATTAGTAGCACTGTTAAAGGTACTACTATCAATTGTAAGCATTGTTTCCAGTGTAACTTGACAACTATTGCTTGTTTTCAAGCTTTGAAACCATTTATTTATAACGTTTAATTTGAAAAAAAAATATTGGGTGCCCCGTCCATTGTAAAAAAAAGTTCCTTATTGACTTACTATAAATGTCATGTTTTATTCCAATATTTCAGCTGTGTAAAATCTCGTATAATCTGAACGACAATTGTAAATAGCATTTATGATTTGTATATAAGAAATAGTATTACCTAAAATAATATTTGTTAATGTATGGAAAAACATAATAAATATTACATATAAATGCTATTTAAGCCCTAAAAATAAGTAGCGTTATTTATTATAAGTTAAATTTATCGTTTTAAACTTATTGGTATGAATATACTACAGTATATAAATTTACATTCTAATAATTACATTTATACTTGTAACAAATTACAAGTATAAAAAATTAAACAGTTTTTAAGGCATTACATTATAACATAAAATTTATAAAAACATACAGAAACTCGAGTTACTTAATAAGCTATTGATGTCTGAAACTTAATAGTTATATATAAATATAAATGCAAGAAGATATTAGCATGATAAACATAAACTTAAACAACAAGAAAATTAAATCTTATAATACTTTGTTGAAAAATTCGTGTAAAAAACAGTCTTTTTTTAACAAAATGTTTTATCGTATTACATTTTAATATATGTATACTTTTTAAAAAATGTAATAGAAAAGAGATATATCTTTTTCCTCCGAATAACTTAAGCTATTATATATAAAGTATTTCTTTCCATTAGTAAAAAAAAAAGATAAAATAATATTAAGTTAAAAATCGAACATTTTTAATTATAATATTTAATATAATGGAGGTCTATTTAAGAAAAAAGTTCTTTAATTTTAAATACTTGTTATGAAACCGCCATAGAATTGTAATTTAGCCTTTACAGTAAATGATTTTATATATTTTATACTTTACTATTTTAAGTTTGAGTAATTTTTAATAAAATATTTTATATTAATTTTTTAAGCGCGCCATATAATCAGTCTCCGTTAAGATAACTATTTTAAAACTACTATATTATTTTTTATTAGAAAAAAGATGTGACGTATTATCTCAAGAACTCAGTTCGGAATTCTACGTATGTCGATGCGTATATGTATGCGTGTATTATTAGAAGATTACCTACCAGCAAATAAAAATAGTTATGGTACTACTCAAATCAATATATTGTATTTATACCAAAATAAATAGTTTATTAAAGTTTTTATTTCTTAAACACAAATGTGATTTTCATTTATTTGTTAACTTCTTCCTATGTAGATCAATAAGTATGCTATAGAAAAATTATGAACATAAATTTAAAATTTTTAAAATCTAACAATTTTAACAAAATTTGATAAATTATTACTGCGTATCAACATGCTTAATAATAATTACATGGCAAAAAGTTTTATTTTATACTTCGTACTAAAAAAATATATACGTATATAAAATCTGCATATTTTTAACAGAATAATCGATTTACGTATACAATTATTTTTAATATTTCTTTATGAAAATGGCAATGTATTTCCAATATATAGTAGCAATATTTTCATAATACATACACTGGAAAAGATACTATTCACTTTGTGTTCATACGCATATAATGTTTTTGTAATCAACATCAAGAATTGACTTCTTCAGCTAAAATCATGGTTTTAATTGATCAAGTCATGATCAATGACGTATTATTGGCTTGATGTATAAAGTTAAATTTGGCAATGAAGTATATGCTAATGCATACAAAAAAATCACCAGATTTATATTTGTCGTTAAAAATATAGTTTTAGCAGTCAAATAGTAGATTTTTATTATTCATCAGCTGACCGTAATAAAGAATAAAAGTAGTTGCACACGTAAGAAAATATTATCGTTATTTTTAAAGTGATATTAACGAAAGAGTTGATATACTATAATCGAAGAAATTATGTATACAATTTTTATCGTAATTTCAGTAAAGTTCATCAAATTCAGTGAAATATTTTTTAAAAATTTTAATCATTTTTATAAAAATAAATGCAGGACATAATTCTTTTTTTTTTTTTAGTACTTTTATTCATAATGTTATAACCCATCCGTTACATAATATTTTTTAAAAATTTTAATCATTTTTATAAAAATAAATGCAGGACATAATTTTTTTTTTTTTTTTTTAGTACTTTTATTCATAATGTTATAACCCATCCGTTACATAATATTTTTTGACATATTTAAAGTATATAAGCGATTGATATTTTAATTATCAGCAATAAATTAAAATTCAATTTTCTTAAAACAAGCCTATATTTTTATCGGACACACACACACACACACATATATATATACAACTTGAATAAATAAAAATAAAAAATTGATATACAAAGATAATTAATTATTAAAATTAAAAAAAAAGAACTGTCCTCGTCCTCTTACAAAATGCGTTCACTGAACTATCAATACTTGGAAAATACAAAACGGTAAATGCTGGTAAAGGAAAAATGTTAAATTGGTATTTAATATTTATAAAATTAAGATAATTTGTTGTAAATTCGTTTAATAATTTCGTTTGTTATAATTCACTATTTGATTTTTATTATAAAAATACTATATTAATAAATTTTTGTTTTGTTTTATTTTTCATTTAAATATTCAATTGAGTACGTAACAAAGAATTTATTGCGAAACTATGCGTTGTTAGGAATATTTTAGCTAATAGGAATATTTTATCTAAAATTACATTAAAATTTTATAATTTATTAAATTTTCAGAGTATAAATAAAAGTGTCTTGTACAATAACCTTGCAGTTTTTTAATGAAAATCAAAAAATTTAAAAGCATATTGCATTTGGATAATTTTTATCGTTGATAAAATAATGCTAAAATACGAAAATAAAAAATTGTTTATAATTACAAAATTAAATTGCATGTACTATAATCATTTTATTATTAAATCGTGCTTTATACATGCCTTAACACTTATATTCATTTTTAAATACTACAATATGATTAATTAGTCAGTTTTTAAATTAGGCATTGATATATTAATTAGACGAAAATAAAATTACTACATTTTTTTTCGAAATGTAAATAGTCATTATTGTTACTATTTAATCGAATTGAAATTATAATATGATAAACGTAAAAAATAATTACTACTATTATAATATAGAAAATGAAATAAATCTTATTTCTATTGTCATACTCATTCAATAATACAAAAGTTTTTAAATTATAATATAATGAATATAACATTTAATTAACAAATACATATTTTATTACTATATGAATATACTATAAATATGTATGAAATATATTTTATATATTTCAATATATGAAATTGTTATATATATTTAAAAAGTATAAATAAATTTGTTGGATTCATCCTTTATAAATTTGAAAAACAACTATAAATTACTTGTTTTTTCGTATTATTTTTGTATTGTTTATAAAGTGTCTGAAATAGAAACTCTAAATTATTATAAATATAATATGGAAATGGAAAATAGAAAATTGTCTTCTGAAGCAATATACTGTAAGTAAATTTCTCATTTAATTTACGTAATTTCTAAATTAATCTTAACTCTTGAATAATTTATATTATATATAATAAGTGAAATGCGTTTATTTATGAGACCGTACATTTAGAACGTATAAAATATTTTATAAACAATTCTTTGAATACATTCTGGTTAATCTATGAAAAACTATTATTTAGTCAAATTACACATAATAAATTTAATTTCAACATTCATGTCGTTTAAATAATGCACATATAAATTAAAAATCTTGAAAAACAAAACACTTGGCAATTAAATAATAATTAACTTGATCATGTAGAAATACAACACTCGATTGCATTATGTATGATAATGCAACAGTATGAGTAAATTATCCTTGTTGCCACGACCTTCAATTAAATATGCAGATAATAAACAAGGAAAATAACCAAAAACATTTACTTCGAATTATGTTATGAAAATAAATAATATCTAAAAAATCTGAAATAGTAAATAAAATCTATTTATCTTTACGTCAATTTTCGAATTTATCAAAAAAATATATAAAAATAAAAAATTATTAAACTGTAAAATAATAGCATTTAAAAAAAAAACTTTTTATAACCAAATGGCACAGATCGTTAAAAATCATTTAAATCAATTTAATTTTGAAAATTTATTATCATAAATGAAAAAGCTTACTATATATGATTGATTTAAAATTTTAAATTAAAAAAATTATCTATTATAATTGTACAATAAATCAGCTTTTTGAAATGAGAAATAAAATTCATAGTATAACATAAATATAATATAATACTGTATGATACAAAGCTTCACTGCTGCTTAATCACAGAATTTTAATTAAATGAAATGAAAATAAAATTCCATTATAAACATATGCAGACTTTTAGTCAGCAAATGGATATTTATAAAATTGTAACTTCGTTTGTATATTAAGTAACAGATAAGTTATTAGAGTTTTTTTTTTAAATCTTCTGTATTAAAAATATCATTTCTTAGAAGAAAAATAAAAAATAAATAAATTATCAAAATAAGTAAAAATTTTTCGAAACCAATGAAAATTAAAAGTCAATTAAAATATTATTAATCATTATAAAAAAAATAAAAAAACTAACGACAAATATAATTTTGAAATTAATAAATTATTAATAATTTTATAAAATGAAAATTTTAATTAATCTCATTCTTAATTAACATTTCATATTATTAATATATTAAAGCATAGTTTATATTCTTAATGAAGAAATAATTAGAATTAATCTGATCATTGAAATTTTTCGTTATACTCTTGAGTGCCATATCATAACATAACATATTTAAATTGTATATAAAAATTTGATTAAATAATAAAACAACTGATTACGAAAAACTAATTACTTTAAATAATAAAGTTTAAAAGTGATAAAGTTATTTTGTAAAAATATTTGAAATCTGATAATTTTCTGTTTATTTCTATTAATGGCACGCTTCTTTAATGCTTATTTCTAATTTTTATTCAAAGCCATTTTATTAAATGTATTAGATTCAACTGTATTTTATCGTTACATAAAAAATTTTAAATTATATTCTTAAAAAACATATTAAGAATTGTATAATCAGTATATTTAAAAATAAAAAAATTTATAAATCTAATTAGTATAATAAAAACTTTAAAACAGTAGAATGTTTGCTATTCCATGAAACGGAGATTAATTAATAGATTATTATAAATTTAATATTTATTTAAGATTATATAAATAATTTTTAAGTTTAATTACACAACTACTGATAAAGTAAGAAATATTTAATGTAACAACGATTAAAATAAAATAATATAAAATCAAATAAGCATATACAATAAAATGAATCTGTAGATTAACAAATCTGAAATTTAATTTAAGAAACTCCGTTCTGTCAGAAGTAAACGCGATGACAGTGACAGAGCCGCATCTATACAATAGTTTTACTTTTACTTACTACCACTGTAAAATCCTTACTCTATATAATCTTACTCTATGAATCCTATTTAATTAACATTGAGTATGTTTCAATATAAACCAATGTGAAGATCTCAAAATTTTGTCTAAATTATATTTGCAATTATTTTTCCGACTCATTCGATATTTGCTAAATGTCAGACAATATTTGCAACAAAGATTTCAATTAATAATAATTTGGTAACGTGGTCCGTTCACTTATAAGCTTGTAATAAGCTTGAATAGTACAATTATTCGTGGTAATTTAGTGAAATTTGGGACTATATCAGTTCCAACTAGGCAGTGTAGCATTCGTGTGTAGCATTTGGGACCTCACGTCTTCGGCTCAGCGTATAGTCGCACCACCAGCCCATCCAGAAATATTAATTTGAGGGAGTTAAGTCTGGTCTACTAGGCTGTCAGGAGCAGAGTCAATCAGCCCACTTAGGGAGATCTCCGCCATACGCTAAAGACTCAGACCACGACTCATTGCGCATCGTCAAAAGTACATTTAAGGTAAGAGAGCTCTCTATTAGCTCCGAAGGATCCTATGCGCGATCGACTGCGTTTCTCATATTAATTAGATTAAGAAGATAATTGTATATTAAGGCTTTTCCCTCCTCCTCATCCTCCTCATCGTCCTCCTCTTACTAGGAGGACATTTTATATCCCCGCGCTTTCTATAAAGATATAAAAAGAAATAAAATATATATGTATATATTTATTTATTTAGGCCCCCTAACTTTAGTTCACCTCTTTTTTAAAAAAATAAAGTAAGTACATGCTAAATTAAGGATAATATTAGAAAAGCCTATAATTACGATTATATTATTTAATCACAATATTTATTTCACCTTTTATAGAGCGTTCCACTACTTTTATAATCAATTATAATGTACTTTGAATATCATAAGATGTAAAACTTTTATAAAAATACGATTATAAGAAAAGCAAGACAATATTAACGCTTCGTAATTTCGAAAATTTAAAATAACCCCAATAATATAAAAACAAAGAAATATTTTTACTAAAAAAAATTTATATTCTATAGAATTTTTATTTATTGGTTATGAAATTTTCGTATATTGATATACCTACAGTTTAGAATGATTCAAGCTTAAAAACAATTGAATTGTTAAACTAGACTTATTTTAAATTATTTTAAACATCTTTAAAGTTTAATGAAAATAATACTTACTGATTTACTTACGGAAGAAATATTTGAATAAACAATATTACAATTAGGACGTGAAACAGAGTAAAGCCGGAATAAAATTCCTTTACTGATCAGGAGATTAATATTCACTGATGCGCAAAAATAATTCAATTCTTTTACAGCTATAAATATCGCTTTGCAAAGTAACGGCGTTATGAAATATTGCATGTATATTTAAATAACATTTTATCTATTATACAAATGGAAAAAGAGAATAAAGAAATTCAATTCGGATACATTTACTTCAATTGACTAGATAACATTTATTTAAATAAAAGATTATTTATTATTATTATGACATTAAATAAATAAAATTTGAACGAAAAACATTATCATTACTACGGAATTTTTTAGAAATACCTATTTTTGTTTTAATACTTAATACTATTGTATAATAAATTATCGAACAAAATTTCTTATATGTACCATAAACTAATTGAATATTATATTTTTAATAACTTAAAATGCGTCATATATTTTTATTGCTAAATTATACCATTTACATAAACAAAATTTATGTAAATAAAATTATTTTTAGTATTTGAACTTCTATTTCTTATTAATAGTAAAAATGATAAAAAGTTTCCATCAAAGAATGGTTTACTTTAAAAAATAAAAATATATTATATTCAGGAATAAATAAGAAACATATTGTTATTTAATATATTTTTACGTGAACACATTAATTAGTAATTTTATTTATTTCCTATATTAAACCAGTTCTATTAAATATTTGTAAATTATATTTCATTACCATATTTTCATAAATATCATAATGAAATATATTTTACAAATGTTTAGTAGAAGTGAAAATACACAATTATGTTTATATTAAATATATTAAAATATTTTTAAATGTAGATGCGCATATTATGTACATGATGTTTAATACGTAAGGTGTTAAGCCAATTTTTTTTTAATTCCTTTATAGCCAAAGCTATGCTTATAATGACTTTTTTTTATGTTTATTAAATTAAAAAAACCGTGTACATGTTAATGTAAAAGAATTTAACCTATAATTTTTAATACGTTTTCGACAATATGAATGCAATCTATCTTATAATTTGTGGAATTGAATGTTTTAAAAATATTTATCAACTGTTCTATGCATTAAGAAATTCTTTTTATAATATAATAGACGTAATATAATTTCTTTCGTAATATAATAGACTACTATATAAACTTTATAATACATTAAATTCGCTTAATATACATAAACAAACATCATTCCATTAAAAACGTCACTGTATATTATATTCTATGAATCAAGAAAAGTTTTTTGTTATATATCTTTGCCTTTGATGAAACTTGAACTGACATAATTTTACTTATTAAATAACTGATAAAAAATAATTTGAGTTAACCTGTTATAAAATAAAGAATAAAAGTTATGATAAAAGCTGAATATATTAATACAAATAATGTAAGAAGAAAAGATAATAAATCGACATTAATTAGGGGATATTAAAAGATTAATGAACACAAAAATCTAGCATGAAATTAAAAAAAATCATATCATTAAAAGCCAATAATTTATTGAACCTTTAAAAAATAATTATTTTTTAATACAGACTAACTAATATTTTTAATTAGGAAAGCTTGGTTTAAATTAATGTAAGACAGAGATTTTAATAATTATAATATATTGTATCTAAATTCATTATTAAGATTTAAAAATGATTTCATACTCTTCGTTTAATATATCTGTATGTTAGAAATAAATAAATGCATGTTAATTTAGAGAATATTTATAATTATATTATATCAAATTCATCCATAAGCGGAATAAGTTAAGATTTTTAAATAAATTTTATTACCTTATAGTATTTCATTTTCGTATTCACTTAATATAAAATATTCGAATAAATACAGTTATTGATGTTACATTTCATTATTATATTCTATAAAATTTTAATGTTATCATGATGATATAAAAAAACATATATCGAAAACTGTTTTATGATGCATCGACACATAAAACTACCAATAATAAAATTATTTAATACAAATAAATGATATTTATAACTTTATCAATAAAAAGTATTTTATTTAAATATTTTTAATGTTATTCTTAATAACACAATTTAAAGATATATTTTTAATTCATGAAAAATATATTATAAAAAAAATAATTAAAAACGTCATACATTCATTTTCATTAAAAATATAAGATAATTATTATCTATAGCTTTATATAAATATTTTTAATACTGCTTCTAAAAATTATGCATATTCTACAATCTCAATTACACTAATACATAATATTT
Organism: Ceratosolen fusciceps; assembly: GCA_018883505.1. Classification (NCBI taxonomy): domain Eukaryota; kingdom Metazoa; phylum Arthropoda; class Insecta; order Hymenoptera; family Agaonidae; genus Ceratosolen; species Ceratosolen fusciceps. The sequence continues at coordinate 7,214,734 of RCIC01000009.1, forward strand.
GTAAATAAAAGATCTTATTTACTTTATGTTTATTAGTATAAAACTTTTACTCTTATTGTACATAAAAATAAAAATTTAGGTCTGTGGAGTAATAAATGTTTAAAAAACGATTCCTTTTTTAATCACTAAAGTTTTAAATGAAAAAATTAATTTACAAAGTAGATAAAGGTGACGTTCTAATTTTTTAAATTAAAATACTTTCTTTAATTGCAAAGGGACCAATTTAAATAGACAATGTATCTAATTAACCTGAGTAAGTATCTACACATGTAATTGTAATTTATTAATTTTTTTTCTGGACTTGAAAATTTTAATAACCGTAAAAATGATTTGAATAATTGTTTTTATTGGATATAAAAAGACCTTCAAAATAATCCAAAAACATTTTTTTTTCATAAAAAATTTGATGCCTTTAAAGGAAAAAAATTATTGTTTGAAAGGAAAATCTTAGTACTTTGCTATAAGAGTTAATAATTAAATTAAATTTTTCTTATTTAACTAATACAATTTGAGATAAATTTAAAACATAATTTGATGATTAATTAAATATATTTTCAAAAATAAATTAAAAAAAATTAATTATTTGTTAATTTAATTAAAGAATACAGTTAAAATAACTTACTTCGCTTTATAAATAACTTTTATCTGTATAAAAGTAAAAAATTATTAAATATAAATATTTGTTGTATTTGTTTTTATTTATTGTATTGAATATTAAAATGTAAGAAGTTTGAAATTTCAATTCATCTTTTATGACATTTTTTTTTTCAATAATATATTTATCTGAATCTCATTTATTTTTAAATTATAAATTAAGCTGTACATAAAGAAATTTTTAATATATTTTTCTTAAACAAATTTTTAATAACTAGATTGAATTGTAGGAATAAAGGTTCATTGAGCAGTTGTAACATATTTTTCAATTTCTCGAAATTTACCATATTATGAGAATTTTAATAAACGACTATTAAGGATATATTGTAAAACATAAATAAAAATTTCATAGTCAGTAATTTACCAACTAGTTATAAAAAAAAATTTTATTAATATACTTTTGAATATAATCTAAAGAAGAATAAATTATTATTTTTGTTAATAAAAAAAGATATTTTTTAACTCTTACCGTAATACTTAATCAATAGGCTTAAGTGTTTCTTGAGTTGAATAAAACAGTTTCTGTAGTATATATAAAAATATTATATTGAACAGTTTTATAAATTTTTTTTATGCATGAATTTACGCATTCAATTTACGAGTTTATTATTAACCGAAATCTATTGAAAGAATATTTCAATAATATCGACAATGTATGCTCATTCCAAAACAATACATAACTATAGTCCAATAGTTTTATATTTTATCTGTATTTGGAATAAAATGAATAAAACATACATGGTTTATAATATTCTTTCTAGATATTAAAGATATTAACCAATATTATTACAATCAAATAACAATTATTTAATTAATACATGTAACAATCTTTAATTTATTCAATAAAAAAAAATGGAAATTCTTTATACTACTGCAACCACGTTTGGCATTCACCGATACATTTAATTACTAATGGAATTATGATTTTAAAAAATGCGATTTATTATAGTAGCAAACGATAAAAAAAATTGAATGAAAAAAACAAAAAATGTTGAAATTCTGTACATGTAACGCGGAGGACTTCCAAATTTTGTCCAGTATCGTAATAATAATTAAATAATTCATATTAAAATAAGCAGAACATGTGCTGCAATGAGAAATAAAAATTGCTCGCTTCTATAAATGTGGTAATGAATTTTCCAGTTTCTAACTCTAATTAAGTTAGAAACTATAAATAAGATTTATAGTTAATAACGAGGCCGGTCTGTAAAACAACAACATGCGAAATACATAATTCATGTTATGTTGAACCCATGTAAACAAAACTTTAAATAAAATAAAAAATTAAACTTGCAGGTATATTTTTGAAAAATATTAAGAATTAAAAACAAAAATCAATTAGAGATTAAAACAGATATGCTTACCTTGTATTTAGCACTGCAAATCCAATTACTCGTATATTACGTATATTATGTATAGTTCCAATGTAAAGAAATTATTATAACGAGAAATGTAAGTGATTTTGTATTAATTTTACGTTAAATAATTTTTTGACCAAGGTGTAATTGAGAAATCTTGTAATGATATAATAATGTAAAAAATTTCAATTTGCTTATCGATATTTTATTTTATTATTTCGACTACGTAAGATAATATTTCATTGTAATTGGACAATTAGTTTTTCGCAATTAATTTCGTATTCCACTTAAAATTTAAAATCGTTTTAGATAAGTTTTTTATATTCACACATTAGATTCATTCATAAAAGACAGTAGCCTTAAGTAATTATTATTTAAATCACATTTAATGTGATGAGAAAACTTTCATTAATTTTCTTAGTTAAATTAATTTATAAAATATATAAAAAATATATAAAATGTATAAAACCAATTAATTCTATGTAAACTTGAGTTATTATATTGTCAATGTATATACAAAAAAGGAGTAAATTTTTTAAACAATAAATAATTAATAAAAAAATTATACTGATAACAATTAAAGAATAATTATAATAAATTTATATTTTATAAAAAGTTCTCTTTCCTAATAATTGTAAATAAAAACATTAAGAATAAAACGTTTTTTAGTTTCATAATCATTATTATTTACCGCTGTGATTGCTTAAAATTGTTAATTTTATTCTTATTTTCTTTTTTAATGATCACTTATGTTGTTATTATTTAAAAAAAACATTGCAAGAAAATATTAATATTTTATGTAATCCGATAATGGTATACTCTAAGAAATAATACTTATCAACAAGATATTTTTGATATAAGACAAATTTTGTATAGATTGTATAGAATAAAATATAAATCAATAATTACTTTATAATTGTGAAATTATTTGAGCTACAACTAACACATTCATAAATTATTAATAATTAATTAAAATGTTTATTATAATTTATATGCGTATGAACGTAAAGGCTTAATGAAAAATATATAAAATATGCATTTTTATCTACACCGATTTGATAAATAAGATTGGATGAATCTCAATCAATAATATTGAATTCAGTAAAAATAATCATACTAAATATATATAAAATGCACTTCACATATTATATATTAATATTAAGAAAATTTTAATTTACATTAATAAATGGCATATGCCTCATATTTTAATATTTTTTGATATGATGCACTCATAAATATAATTCAAATGTTCCATTCACCGTATCAATTATTTAAGATGCTATTAAATAATAAACAAAATATTTGACAAATATAAAAATAATTAAATATTAATACATAAACATTTTCTTATATTTAAAAATAAATCTTTAATATATTTATCTGTATAAAAGAAATTAAAAGTATCTGTAAACGTATAGATTGTAATAAATTTACATGTTTAGTTCACATTTCGATTGAAATCTTCATAATATTTTAGTTAGATTTTATTATTTTTGACTAGTTATATAAATTATAACTACATATTAAGTTATATATAATTATTTATAAGATTCAGTTAATGATATTTTTGTATTTTATAATACTGAATAGAAAATCCAATTTCTCGATAGATTTGTATTTATTAGTAAATGTTAATTTTGAAATTAACTATAAGAGATATAATTCTAAAATATAAATATTACATTTTATTTACTTTCAAATTTATATACCCTTTAACTTAGTTTAATTAAACATTCAATTCAATTAATTTGTAAAATTTTAATACCAAAAAAAAAAAATTTATTAAAAATCTTATTAAAAGTATAAGGATATATTTAAATTTCCAAAATGAATTACTAAAAAAGTTTTAGATTGTTTAAAGCAGAAATAAGAATTCTAAATATCTTTAAAGTAATGTTTTCTTAATATTTCTAGATTATTAATCTGTTCATTAATTTTAATTTTTGTAATTACTTTTATGGTATTTAGGAGAATTTATTTTGCAAAAATGAAAAAAAAAGAATTTCAAATAAATTGAAAAATTAATATTTTATCGTTAATATGTAAAAAAATATTAAAAGAGAATTCATATGTTTGTTAAACGACTGAATAATAAATAATTAATAAGAGCATAATTCTATATTTTATCGTATAAATAGTTAAACCGAAATTATAAAAATCATTTCATTTTCAGACAACTATTCAAATGTTCACTGGGTATTACATTTATTAATAGCATGCAATATGATTAATCTAAATTTATTGTTTATTTATATTTAAGTCAATCTTAGAAAAAAAATGTTTTTTACAAATGTAAAAAAATATATTTATTTCTTTTTTGATTCTACTTTATTTTAATGTAAATGTAGTGTGGTACTATTAAATCAAGCCAACTTTCTCGAGTTATTAATAAAACAAAGTTCTGTTTTCATTTAACATAATATCAGAATGCACAATATTTTTAAAAAGTTCATGATTTTTGTAATAATAAGAAAATTATAAAACATTTAAGGAAAATGTTATTTCTTTATTTTAATAATAGTTTAGTTAAAATAACTTATTAAAATAATAGTATAGGAGATCGTGATGATCCAATTCAATAGGATTTTAAAAAAATAAGTAGATTATAATTTTTTTAATTTAATACATTTTTACCAATAAAATTTATGCCTATAGTTTATGAAAAAATTTAAAAACATCAATTGAAATTAGAGTTTTCATTTAAATTGTAAATGTCCGAATACAAATCCAGAATTGACGTTAATATCACAGATAATATAGAATTGAATATTTACATTTAGTAGTAAATGAAAAGACTAGTGAATAAAATTTTTAATATATTAAACATATTACATACAATAGTTAATTGTAATAAAATTTAATTTACACTTTATAATTATTGTATATTTTCATTTGCAGAAGAATTAAGGTATTTTGATATTAAAAAAAAAAAAAAATTAAAGTATATAAAAACAAATAAGGTTATAATATATATGGAAGAATACAAATATTATAGAAGGAAATAAAGAGATAGAAGTATATAAAATCAGTGACAATATAAGGCGATGCTATTATATGATTAAGCAAGGTGATAAGATAATTCTGGTTAACACTATTTCACGGCATCTATAGTAAGATGATATGTTGAGAAGATTTATTAAAATTTAGTCCTACATGTTTTGTACGTTGTCCACATAATTGCTTACGTCAAGTAGTCTCTGCATTAAGTTTCACGTCTAGCTCACAATAAAAATTTAAAATATATATACAAAAAGAAAAGAAAAGTAAAGAAAAAAAACGTAGAATCGAGACGAATACTGTAGTATAAAATAAAAATAAATATAGAAGTGACAATAGATCTGTATAACAAGGTACAGTTAATAATGTAATAAATACCAAACAAAAAGACTGGGTGGATAATTTGCGGCAAGGCTGAATAAATCGAAAGTAGTGAATAATTAATAACGATAGACAGAAAAATAGATAGAGTGCAAGCAAAATTGTGACTCTAAACAGAAGGAAGGGAGAAAGAATATAGGTATAGAGCTAGAGCGAGAGCAAATGAGCGACTGATGAGGAGGGAACCGAATTTTGGCCGTCTAAGATAATAATTAACGAGGTAGAATGTCGGAACCAAAAACCAATTCGTTGGGGTATTAAATATATTGTGTAAATGCCAAAAAGTAGAAAAGGTATATAAATTTATAGCCAGAGGCGATAAACTGCCGGTAAAGATGACCACGAAGCGAAATGTAGGATAATCAGAATAATCATGGATTTTGTATGATGTATTAAAATTTTCAGGAAAAAAGAGAGCGAGTAGACTTGTATCCACTACTACCAGCAATGAGTGACACTACAAGGGGGTGGGGCGGCGAGAGGAGGGGCGGGGAGGGGCATTAGCATAGGAGTTGCGTGAGTACATGTATGCTCGGATGTGTAATGCGGCAGGAGTAATAAAGGAAAGGATAGGGAGGTACGTGAGCGAGAGAGTAGAGAGAGAGAGAGAGAGAGAGAGAGAGAGAGAGAGAACGAGAGAGAGAGAGAGAGAGTCACATCCACATTGAAGATGCTTGTAGCAACTAAGTACAATGTTTTTGCATACGTGCGTTCTCGGTTCACCGTATGCACGAACGTACTCTCGAAGCTCGGAGAGATAGGTGGTGCGTACATTATACATGGTTCTATAGGAGAGCTGGGGGGGGGGTCGTCAAGAATGGCGAGCGAGCGGGAAGGTGGGTGCTGCTCTAAAGAGACGGGGGGGGGGTAGCGGTGATGGGAGGGAGGAACAGTCTCTCACCGAGAGAAATAGGTAAGCGGTTAAAAAGATATGCGCAAAAATCATTGCACAGAAAAATCTGTACGTAAATTAATGATTCGTACACGAGCACATACGCACAGGAAGAGTATTTCCGTACACGTATGTACGTATGCAGGAGCATGATGTACGAAAGCAGGAAAAGGAAGTTTTTCTATTTTCTTTTCAGACGAATGAAAGTTTGTAAAATTGCGAGAGAGAAAGAGAGAGAGCATTATTATTAGTAGCGGTATGATTTACGTTCTGGCTGCAAAAGCTAATTTATTTCAAGTCGAGAGAGAAAAAAGATGGTCGAACAAGGAGTAGTAGGCAGCCGATCACGAATCTCGACACTTTCTTGTGTAACAACAGTCGATTTATTTAATGCCGAGATTTTCGCTCGTTCGCGCTTATTCGAGAAACGTATAGCTGAAGAGAAAAAATAAATCGACTCGCCCCATCCAGGACTAGGAGAGTCCGTCTGAAAGGCGGAAATTATGCATCGGCCTCTTATGTATGAAATTCCTATACAGATGGGAAGATGCACCTGGTGTGAAGCCTTGGAGCAGCCTCGGAGTAGCCTCGGAACAGCCTCCGAGACGGTCAGAGATCATCTCTGGCCTAACCTATGAGTGCCAATGGCCCCGAACCGAGTAGTGATACGACACGATCGCGGATGATGAGTAAGTACGATGATGGTTTGACGAGCTGGTTCGAGGATAGCGTTAACGAGAGCCAGTTAGAAAGTACATCCCCGAAGCTCTCGGAGCAATGAGTACTTGCACTACTGAGGAAACAGCTCGGAAACGCGCGTTCCCCGAACGAGGCGAATGCTACCAAGTCTTCTACCTAGGTTAGGTCGACGAGATTCCGCGTACGAAAGGGAATGCGAATCTACGAGCGTGAAACGAGAACGGGTGTATCGTATCGGCGATGGGACGAGGAGCTGGCGGCGTTGGGTGGACGGCGGGGAAGAGGCTGGGAGGCCGCGGGCCGGGGGATCCGCGGGAGGGAGGTCGTGACACCGGCGCCCCTCGCCGAGGCCCAACGGAATCGTCCGAATGCGCGCGCCGTCGAGCGAAAAAAACACACGTAGAATGGAGTGTGAGGAGCTTCTCCCCAACGACGACGAGGAGGATAGGGTCGGCAGCGGTGGCGACAACGGTGGTGACGGCGGTGGTGGCAGCGACGGCGGCCGCCCAAGTGCCGAGTCGTTGGCTGCGCGGCGACGGCATTTGAGCCGCTGACTTAGCGCAGACACATTGTCGCCCTTATCGTGTAAGGGATACGGGGAACTCGCGCAGTTCGTACAGGTTAGGAAAAGCCAAGAAGAGAAAGAGAGAAAGAGCGAGCGTGAGAGAGGATCGAGGACCGTGCACTACGAGCTTCGTACGCAACTCCGTGCGCATGTGCGCGCGCCCGCCCGTCCACCCGTGCCTCTGTGAATAAACGTGGATACGGCCGATATAGTACGCGCGTGTACGTAGCAAGAGAGGTAGTCCGCAGACTCGAAAGAGAGACGGGACCGTGGCCTATGTAGACGGAGCTCGAGCGGGATTTTGGGAGCGATCGGAGGTCGCGGGGAGGATCCCGGAGACCAGTGGAGGGGCGCGCGGCGGGATCAACCGTAGCTGGGTCACAGACGAGAGGAGAGCGCACGCGCTTGTGTGCGTTAACTGAGCCGCGGGAGGGAGGCGAACGTTAAACAGGACAGAACGGCGGCGTCGTCGTCTTCCTCGTCGTCGTCGCCGTCCTCGTCGCCGCTATCCAATACTTCCGATATCTCATCGTCAGCGCCATCCTCCTTCACCTCATTGGCTTTAGTTAACGTCATTTTTTGCCTTTTTTTCCTCGTCCTCGTTGTCGTTGTCGTCATCGTCGTCGTCGTCGTCGTCGTCGTCGTCGTCGTCGTCGTCGTCGTCGTCGTCGTCGTCGTCGTCATCGTCGTCATCGTCGTCGTCGTCGTCGTCGTCGTCGTCGTCGTCGTCGTCGTCGTCATCGTCGTCGTCGTCGTCGTCGTCGTTGACGGATGGACGTGCAAACAGCCGCAGCAGCGACTATGCGCCACGCCGGTGAGAGGACTTGGCTCAACGGGAGCGGCAGTTAGCTGCACGAGCAAGATTTTAGAGGGAGAGGTGATTAGCCTGAGAGGAGACTGAGAAGACGGACCCCAGCCAACAAACATGACCATAATTGTCTTTCTCATCGACACCTCGGCCTCAATGAACCAGAGGGCTTACCTGGGTGGTCGACCCACCTTACTCGATGTGGCCAAGAGTGCTGTTGAAACGTTTGTCAAGGTATGCAGAAGGAAAATTGCCAGAATGCCTCAGAAGTTAACACTGAGTGACTCCAGCCCTGCTAGAGGACTCCATGCATAGTGCATCAAACTTTTGTTATACATTTTCTTACAAGAGTTGAAGGATTTCAATTCATTGGGACAATTAATAGTGACTCGTTTAATCGATTCCCTGCCTTAATACCATAATCCCTGATATTTCGTATCAATTAAGATGTCTTTTAATAATTTAGACATTGTATTATTAATATCCCTTAAACACTTGTAAGATTTTTATACAAGTATGTTAAAGATCTTGTAAGAATACAAACTGGCTATGTAATCACTATATGTGTATCAACATATTGATTAATCTTATACATTATTTATGAGACCAGATTTAAAAATGTGAGGTAGCTTTAGTTTTAACATTTCATTAAATAGCCTACATAATTAAAACCTTACTATATATATAAGCATTTGGATCTTAAATAAAGTGCTAGTTACTTTTTCAAGTTTATTAAAATGGCATAAAGGAAAAGAAATGGTACATATTGTAAGATGTATACCATTGTCATGTATAAGATTGTTATTAAAATTTACAACAGAAGTAATATAGTACCTAATATAAAAAAGTAAATAATAGTTAATAATTTTGTCTCAGCTAATTGTAATATAATCTGATAACGTAACTTAGATTACAATTGCATTAAACTATTCAATTAATCTAAAAATATCAGCATACTTAATCTAAATAAAAAGTTTTATTATTGCATATATTTCAATACATGATAAGTCCAATCATCCAGCACTTATATTATGTAAAATTGCATATTCAGATGTTCATTATTTTTTTCAGGTCCGACAAAGGTCACCGGAAAGTAGAGGAGATAGATACATGTTATTAACCTTTGAAGATACGCCTCATAACATAAAGGTAAATTTATTGTTTTTTTCCACATTTCTCTTACTCCATTTCTTTTTCAGATTTTGTGATGATTTCAGATAAGATATTGAGTTGCTTACATTGGTATTTTACTTTTTGACATCAATACTGCTGCACATTATGAGATATTATGAGGCACTAGAATAACTGATGTCAATACTTAAAATATTTTATAATTTTAGCAATAACCTATATTTAAAAATTTATGCATCTATTTCTAATTTAAATTTTATAAATGTAAATATTTTCAATTATTCCATGTTTCGTAGAAATCATTACATACAGTTTCTGATGCAGTTGGATTTTATTATAAATAAATCACTCAGAAATTTAAAATATACATTATAAATAAAATATAAAATTTACATTAAAAACACATGAACAGTGATAAAATGAAAGCAATTAAAAACACTGGATAAATATTTTAAATTTCATATGAAATTATAAAGTAATAGTGGTAAAATAATAATAATAATAATAATAATAATAATAATAATAATTATAATGTTTTAGAGGAGGGGGGCATTATAATTATAAATCACTAAGAAATGATGAAAATATAATTTAGCTATTAGATTGCATTTAATCTGTTGTAAATATAAAACTTACTTGGAAAGTATTTTAATAACTTATTTGAAAGTAATTAACTTAGTCTTTACATATACTTCATTTTTTAATTAATGGAATTAAAATAATTTGGTAAATTCAATGAAATTTCAACAAAGTTTAAAAAGAAAAATTAATTTTAATTTTCTATTCTATATAAAGATCGTAATGAAAAGTTGCGGCAAGCCAATAAGCATGTCTTTCAATATTTGAAGCGATAATAACTTTTAAATAATCGAGTACTAATAGATTTACATGTTTCCAAAACGACTTGAATTCAGAGTGAATCTTCATAAATTTTTAATCATTTACGCAAATGTTATATCAGCATGTGAATAAGTCCAAGGAATTAAAAAAAAAAGAAAAAAAAAGATCAATGCCGTGTTTTAAAGGGATAAATATCGTCGAAAATAATGATAAAAAATAGGTTTGTAAAATAAAAGAGGAAAAAAGATGATGTTTAGAACAAGAGTTAATAAAGTCAGAAATCAAAGACAGAAAGAAAGTCAGAAACAAAGAATAAAATCAGAAACAAAAGTCAATGGCTCCCTTGAGGAGGAAACATTTATCTTTATTCCCGGATTCTCATCAGTTGACATATGTGCGCAGGCCGGCTGGAAGGAGAACCTGGCGACGTTCATGAACGAATTAAAAAATCTACAATGCATCGGTCTCACGACCCTCGGCACCGCCCTCAAAAACGCCTTCGACGTACTCAACATCAATCGCATGCAGACCGGTATCGACACCTACGGCCAGGGTCGATGCCCCTTTTACCTTGAACCTTCGGTCATCGTCGTCATAACCGATGGCGGCAAGTACACGACCACTAATGGAGTTCACCAGGACGTTAGTATTATAATCTAATGTATTTTATTAACAAGCTCCCTTTGCCAAAGTTAGCGAGTCTATTTTCATTGATAATAAATCCGAATAATGCTGAATACGTGATTCTTCTATCCTCTTATCAATTATAATTTTATAATTTATCTTCAAAATATATATTGAATTACACTCCGTATATAATAATCTAAAGCATTTTAATTTCTACATTTAGAGCGTGAATTGCACAACTTAACAATACGTATAAAATTTTATTATTTATTCCTTAAACTATATACCTTATTTTACACACACACACACACACACATACATATATATATATATATATATATATATATACATATCTACGATTTCTACATTTAATTTTTATTAAAGAACTTTGGAATGCTTCAAATATCAAATTAAAATTAGGCTTTCTTCTAATAAAGTTTCAGATTTTCATTTGTCATTCTGTTTGTAAATAATACATATACAGAGTGCATGTAAGTAATTTTACTAATAACATTGCGGAAACAAGTATAATATAAAACTAATATTCAGTAGAGAATTAAAAAAAATTTTATGAATACTCTACTCCCACATACACGATTTACAAATATATATATTAAGTTTAAAATTATTATCATTTCATTACTGCAATATTTTTTTTTTTTATTAATTAACGATAAAAGATATTTTATTATTTAAAAAATTGAAGTCTGCAATATTGTTAAACTTTAATGAATAATTACTGAACACGCATATATATATATATATAAAATTAGGTATATAATTAGAGATATATATATATAAATTAACCTCAAACTTTTATATAAAAAGCATGATAAGAAAATTTAAGTTCTCCTTTGTTGAAATTATTTATTAAATTCAATTTAAAGATATTTTTATAAATATTAACTTTTATAAAGGTCTCTTTATTTTACTGCCCCGTATTTATATCGATAAAACCAACAAATCAAAAGTATAATTTGATATTATTCAATGTCATATTGAGTATTTGACAATCTATTCGATAATAGAAGTATCACATAACGTAGTCCAGAAATTATTTTCTACCTTAATTCATAAAATATGCGCGTGTATTTTTTTCTTTTGATCGAATAAAAATTTATAAATCAATTTCTCAAAATATATTTGAGTTTCTTGCTATTATTTTTTTTTTTTTTTTTTTTTTTTTAGTTTAATAAATCAGCAAAAATTTTAATATAATAAATAAATAGAAGAAAAAAAGCAAATGGTTTTAAAACAGCGAGCGAGCAAGCAAATTTTTTTTCGCTCATGATCGTAAAAAAATATTCACATACTCCGAGAAAATCTACTTAGAAGTATATTTATTATACATAATGTACATAGAAAATGTTATTATTGCAAAAATATTTTAGATAGCACTGGGTTATAATTAACACAATAAAGAAGTTTAAAACGTAAAGAAAATGATGCGCCAGGCAGCGTATAGTTAAACAAAAGCGATTATACTATTTTTAAGAATAATGGCTATATTTTAACATAATATAATAGGAAATAAAATTAAAATATTTTAATATTTTTTAATTAAGGTATTATAAAATTTTTTTAGCTAATTATATTAAATCTTAATTTTACAAATACTTTCGAATCATTTAAATGTACTTAATTATAATTTTTTTAAATTAATCTTTGTATTAAAAAAAAAAAAAAAAAAAATTCACACCAAAAATTAGTATTATATTAGTATGTTTAAATATTTTTCTAAAATTATAATGTATATAAAGATATAATTATATTTTATATAATTGCGGTATATAATGTAAAAATGAGCGATAGTAAGAAAATATCACATATATACGATGATAAGGTCACGCGATGGTTATTAACTTAAATGTGCTCGTGAAATATCATATGAAAATAGTAAGCTTTATACTTTAAGAAATATAAAAGTAAATTAATAGAATGTCTATTGCATATTATATACCTCGTAAAGTAAAAAAAAATCATTTACATCAGAGCTTTTGAAATAATACGTTGTAACAACAGCGAATCGGTCGGTCAGTAGTTAAAAAAAAATCTAAGGAAAATAAATGAAAATAAATTTCTAATGAAAGGCTAAATTCATGTCTGAGATGCCGATACAGTAATCCAGAACTTTGTCTTATACAGTTCACGTTGCCGATGCACGCGCCAATTCCGGGCTCCGAGTTGACGAAAGAACCCTTCCGATGGGACCAACGGCTCTTTTCCCTGGTACTACGACTCTCGGGCACTCCGGCCGTAGAACGGGATACGGGTCTCGTAGCCAGCGATGCCTCGCCCATCGACGCCATGTGCGAGGTCACGGGTGGTCGCTCCTACTGTATAACATCTCACCGGATGATGATGCAGTGCATCGACTCGCTCGTGCAAAAGGTTCAATCGGGCGTCGTCATCAACTTCGAAAAGATCGGACCGGATCCTTTGCCTCTGGCGAACGAGCCCGTCAACCTCCTACACGCAGAGGCCGAGGAAGAAAATGACGAGGAATTCAGTGGACCAACGGCCAACGGCTCCGTCGCGGTGAGTATATACGAAAACGGATTCACAATAAGCGAACGACACTTGCTATCCTTATTGAAAATAATTAATACCCAGTACTCTGCTGTGGTATTGCACGTCTAATAATAATAATCATAATAATAATAAATAATAAATAAAATAAAATAAAAAAACTGAAATTCCTTGGACTATTATTGAAAAGTAAGCGTTTATTCATAGAGTTGAACGTATAAGTAAGGTTATTTGAATGATTTAGGGAAGGAATGCATCTTACCCGAACGCGAACTTAAATTCAACGATTGGTAACATGATGTCAAACAACCTGGCCAACAACACGGCTTGGCACTCGTGCCGTCGGCTCATCTACGTGCCGCGCTCCGCCCAGAAAGGATTTGCCGTCGGCTTCTGGCCTATTCCCGAGAGCTTCTGGCCCGACATATCAGCGAGCTCTCTGCCACCACGATCGGCCCACCCCAATGTCAAGTTCACGTGCACGAGTCAGGAGCCCCTCGTGATCGAGAATCTTCCCTTCGACAAGTACGAGCTGGAACCGAGTCCCCTGACGCAATTTATCTTGGCGAGGAAGCAACCAACAATATGCTGGCAGGTCTTCATCGCCAATTCGTACAAGAACAGCGAGGTCGGTCACCCGTTCGGCTACCTCAAGGCCAGTACCAACCTCACCTGCGTCAACCTCTTCGTCATGCCCTATAATTATCCGGTGCTGCTGCCGCTTTTGGACGAACTCTTCAAGGTCCATCGGCTCAAACCGAGCAACGAGTGGAGGACTCAGTTCACGAATTACATGAGAACTATGCCTGCCTATTACGCAGCTGTAAGTTCATTGATTTTCCTCTATTATTTATTATCCTATTAATTTCAGATTTCAATGCATTCAACAATAACCCCAATAACCACTTTCAACGCCAATAGTATTTAAAAAAACAAATCTCGCGTACAATACTGTTATGATTAAAAAAGAAAAGAAAAAAAAAAACGTTGCCACTTGAAATAACAGATTTGAATTTTTACATAATCTGCGTTTTTTTGTAACGAGCTAAAAAAAAACGTTTACTATTTAATACATATTTTCAGTTAGTAGTAATATTTTACAAATATTATTCATCGTTATTCTTACGGATAATGAATATGTTACGTAATTGTCAAGTGACTTTAACGTATCATTATAAATTAATATTGCAAGGAAATATAAGCGGAATGATCGATGCTAAAATCTTAATACTACGTTAATATTTATTATAATATTAAAAGTAATTAAAAATTTGTTACAAATCCTTGAGATATTTTATCGAAGTTTGTTATATAATAAGTAAAACAGCGGAATCGTACAAATAAATAATAATTTGTTTAAGTATCGCTAGCCGGTAAAATATAAAATTTGTTTAAATTTTCATTAAACTCTATTTATTTATCCATGATTCGAATGAATAATTGGTGCATTTAATTTAACAGTCTCTGAGAAGAGCATTAACACGAATGGGAGCACCAGCTGCATTAGCACAGACTCTTATACCCGATAATATGGACAACACCTTATCATACAGCGTTCTCAATTACCTGAAGCGACTGAAGAACACGGCAAAAATGGAATTCGATCGGCTTTGCAATGAAGTCATATCGAAGCAAGTAGCCAACAAAAACTTAACCAATGGAAGTGCAAATGCCGTACTCGAAGGACTTCGTGTCACTCCTCGCGCAACTTTAAAGAAGGACCTGGTAATTAATTACTCGAAACATTTTAATATTTATTATTTTTACAAATACTCGTTTCCTCTATATTATTTCAGTTAAAAACCTAAATACGGCATTTTTTCGATTTATACATTGACTGACTCTCCTTCCATTCGCAGTTATCCAATTCTTTAACGGATCTCAGGGACGAGTTGAATAAATTTAGTGGTTTCGTAGTCGGATTGGTAAAAAATCATCAGCAGCAACGTGGTGCTCAAAGCTACCGCAATGCATTTGACATACCACGGAAGTCACTTCTCGACCAAGTTGTGCGTATGCGCGCCAACTTTCTGCAGCCAGGGCTGCTGCACACAAAGTTATTAGATGACGACTATGTGCATTCGATGCCCGTATCGCAAATGGGCAATTACCAAGAATATTTGAAGAGGATGACACCTCCCCTGAGAGAAATTGAGAGCACGCCCGTACGACAACATATGTTTGGTTGGTGTTATTCTGATGCTTCAATTATTATTATTATTATTGTTATTATTATTATTATTATTATTACTACTACTACTATTATTATTATTATTATTATTATTATTATTATTATTATTATTATTATCTTCGATGAATACGTCATTCTATTAAAAAAATTCATTAGTAAAAAAATTCAGTTCTTATTATATATTACAAAAGTATTTCAATTTCATTGAATCATTAGAATTTTAATTCCTTAATATGAAACTTGGGTACAAAAATAATAATACTAGATTTTAATAACTTTCATCATTTTCTATAATTATCAAACATAAATGGAATATTTAAACTTCTTTCATTTTTTATTTTCTTTCCTTTTATTCATTGCCCTATTATATAAATTATATATATTTATAATGCGATCATAATCATTTTTTATTTATGTATCATAAATAAACACAGTTTTTTAAAAATTCATTAAACTATAATTGATATAATGTGAAATAACTATCTAAATCTAAAAATAAAGGCAGTTAGGTAGGTAGGTAGGTAATGTAGGAAAAATTAACTTACTAAAGTAATTTTACTAAATAAAACTAATTAATAAAATTATAAAAATATTTTAATGAATAGATGAAAACTACATATATACATATATTATCTGAACAGTATAAATATTAATAAATAAATTTTAATTTATTATTAAACAATTTTAATGCTACAATATTTATAACTATAAAAAATATTTTTAATTAAACCTTGAAAGGTTACATTATATTTGAACCTAATACCAAACAAAGAAAAGACAATTAAAATGTTTTTGGCATTTTATTACGTTATGTAATAAATTGTAAAAAATAAATAAAATAAAAATTATAGCAAATATCGAACTTAAAAAACAAATAGCTAATGTATGTCTGAGAGTATGCACCTTTTCCAAATAATATATTTCTTTTCAAAAAAAAAATTTTAAAAACATCGAGAAAAAATTAAACTTAGTAAAAAATAAATAATTGAAAGCTAGCAATTTTAATCGAGAAAAAAGATAATTATAGCACTTTATATGTACACATTAAAGACTTTCCATATACAAGTTACATGTTATTATTACAAGCAGAGCATGAATTTTATTAGATTCGCGACTTCGTGTTAATGACTATAATCATAATCTAAATAAAATTAACAAACAACTAAATACTTTTAAAAATATTCTACTTAAATTATTATATATGGTATCATTAAAAAAAACAAATGTCAGTAATCTTAAAAATAAAACGGGTAATAGATTGTAATAAGATTACTAACATTTTCTTTTTATAGTCAATAATGACTTATATTTATACTCAATTAACACAGGTATTTAATAATAAATTTTATTAATGGTGTTTAAAAAAAAAAGACGTGTAATGTCGCACACGGCAAATAGTATATCAACGTGTATGTGCGCGCGCGCGGGCACAGTCGTAATCATAATGAAAATATTCATTCAAATGAAAGACAATGCTAATGATTTTAGAATTAATGTATTTTTATTTTAGTAATTATCGATTTTTATAAATTTTAAAATAAAAATTCTTTTATTAAATTTTATTCTCAGGTAGACGTAAAAAAAATTTATGTTAAATAAAAATCTGTGTATTTTATTTTCATAAATAATAATATGAAATAAAAAAAAATTTTTTTAATATAATTATTAATCTGATTTTAATGAAGTTACTTAATAACCATAATTTACGAAATTTGTTGCCTTTTCTGTATATGCAAATACATACACAGGCAACCCTTTCAAGATCGATAAGCGGATGATGGTAGACGAGGCGGATATTGACATCGTGGGCGCAACCTCAGCCTCCAAGGGCCTGAAGCGTTCTCTTGGTGTAGCGGAGTCCGGGAATCTCGTTCAGGGTGGAGGGCTCAACTCGTCTCGACCTCCGAGCAAAAGAAAACCTGGACCTATTCCAAAAGACGTGACTGTTCGACGGCCTTCATATTCTCCTCCAAACACATCACCCGGATCACCGATACGCTGGTTCGACGATATCAAGGGTCCGACTTCACCACCTTTACCACCACCACCCACCCCCAACATCCCGAAAAGTGTTCCCAAGAGCCTAACGTCATCTTTTAACTGTGTAACGGCAACGGTACCGGCAATGACACCGACGTTCACGGCTACAATGGCAACAACAACAACAATGATGACAGCAACGACGACAACAATGACGACAATGGCAACATCGGTACCGGCCACGACGACAGCAATGGCTATGGCGACGGCGACGACGATGATGTCGCTGACAACATTGACATCCGTGGTAACACCTACGACGAACATCACTACAAATAGTACGAACAACAGTTGTGGTATCGCGAGTTCAATGTTAATGAACAGTGCATCAACAATAACGCCGATGGAACAAAAATTGGTTAATGGGGATATTCTAACTGCTGAAGTATTCGAGCCGATAATGTCGATGACCGAATCATTAGGTAGTAATAGTAATAATGGTGGTTATAATGGTAGTGATGCTGGGAATCACAGTTGTGAATTAATGGTGAAAAACAACATCGAGGCGGAGGAGAGGAATAGTGCCAGCACTGGTTGTGGTGTTATTAAGACTGATATTACGAATGAACCTCGGGTAACATCGAACGCTGATGGTCAAAATGAAATTGACAATGTCGGCCATCTTAAGTGCGTCGAGGTCGAGGGTTGCAACAGTTCATCACTACCCATGATCAACCACGTGGACGAGAAGTCGATTAAACTCGAGCCAAAGCCGGAGAAAGAACGACCGCTAACTAATAAAGAGGTCCAAGAAATCAGAAAACATAATTTGGAAATCAGAAATGCCATTTATAAGGAAATACGGAGGAAAAGCACGAGTGAGTTTTCATATTTTTCTTTACTACTTTTTTCCATTTTTTTTTTTTTTTTTTTTTTTTTTTAAATTTATTAACTACTATCCTTACATTATAATCTCTTCACTGCATAAAATTATTTTCAATTTCTTATCGTTATTTTAATTTAGAACAAAAGTAAGGAACAATATCTCAATTAATTATTTTAATGCTACTTTAAATATGCATGAGTTTAAAATAATATTTTTCCTGTCTCTTTCTCACATTAATAATTCTAAAAATGCATTGAATATCGCTGTTTTAACTGTTCTTTAATCGCCCTTATATTGAATGAGAAATTAACTAAATTCTTATGATTAGTAATTTATTCTTAATTTCATTACGAATCAAAATTAAATTATTATACATGATTTGTAACGCATGTTGCCAATAAGAATGATATACATATATATACAGAAATAAAAATTAATTGTGTACGAGGAGCGAATCCAAAGTTTAATAATTTAAAAGATGGATATTAGTGATGGTACGCTACTGATCGATCTTGACAACTAATATGATTAATTAATAAATTAATAATAGTAAAAATAACTCTCATTATGTTTAACGGATCTTCTTTTATTTAATTTTATTGCATTATTTGTACATACAATATATATATATATATATATAATAGAGAGAGAGAGAATGCATCTCTACGATAAATGACTAAAGTATTTTAACAAAAAAATTTCGTTGATAGTCTTAAATTGATGTAATTTGATTGATAACAATAAAGTGTACATATTAAAATTTAAACTTATATGCAATAACTTGTTTGCTTGGATTATTATCATTAGTATTTAATATGCGCGAGTTATCAATTTAGATATAAATTTTAACAGAAAAATATAAACATAAATATATAAATTTAAAAGAAAAAAAAAAAAACTTTTTTGTTAAATTTAAACCAAATGAAGGCTGATGAATAACAGGGTCAATACGTGTAACAAATATTCATTCTAATTACCATTATGTGTTATATAATTGCATTCATTTTTATTTTTTATTATTTGAAATATTTAAATTTTCATAATATTTATTTAGACGTGTGAAGATGTATTTGTATTTGTCTATATACAAAAAAAAATCGTTAATTGATGAATTGGAAATATAATATTAATGTATAATTACGTTTTAATCAATACAGTGAGTAATTTTTTGGTAATATTTTTTTTGTCTTCGGCTGTTTTTTATACAATATCATTCATTTTTATTTGGGACATGACTTTTGTAAATTCACTTAGTTTCTCTAAAATATAATAACTGCACACTTTTTAATAGAAAAAGTAAATATTGAAAATTTCCGTTATAGATTAAATACGATTTAATAATTAATCCAACGTAACGTAAATTGTTATGTATATATTTATCTGTATTATAAAGAAATAATTTTAGGTATTTATTCATTGAGATTTTTTGTAAATAAATTACTGTTTTTCAGTTAAGTTTTATTTTAAAAAATAAAATAAATGTTAGAATCTTATTATTAGTAAAAAATTTTACAATACTTTGAATGAAAAAATAAATAATTTAAAGCACTGTTTGAAATAAATTCTTATTTCAAGAGAATAACTAATTAATGACTAACTTAGTTTCATTTAAAATTTAAAAAAAATCTTAATTAATGCAATTTAATTTTCAAAAAAAGTTTATTACCGTACGTGCTTTGAATTTTAAATTTTTACTAATAATTGTTAGAATAAAATTATCCATGCTTTAGGCACTTCACTTGTTGCAGTACGTATGTAATATAGAAAAAGTTGTAAAAAAAAGTTTATAATTTCATTTAATTTTATTTAAAAATCTTTCGTTGAAGCTCGTTATACAAGTTATAAAAGTTTGTTCAAATGTTTGAATTATAATTGATAATTAATTGTCGAAAAGTTTTTTAAACAGTCAAATACTAATGTTTAAATCTCTCGCGTATAAAAGCTTCTAGTTTATAAATGAGACAAAAAAAAACTAAATGAAATAGTTGTGGATTATGATCGAAAAATTTGGAATATCGTTGCACAAAAGATCTTAATACATCTTGGTAATACACAAATTTTCATTTAACCTTCAAGCGTGAATTGTAGATGATCAGTAAGTACTTTGTAAACTCAAAACCTTCCTCGATAAGCTTATTCTATTATTTCAAAGTCTCGATGGAAATTTGAAAGGATATTTAAAATCTTTTACGGCTTTATTTAAAATGAACTATTGAGGATAATAATTGTAAAAGTATGGTTACAGAAAGATTAAAAATGCTGTACCAAAGAAACATCCCGAAATATTGATCGATTTGTTTATTCAAGAAAAAAATTAAATTTGACATGCACATTTTTACAACACTCCCTAGTCAATATTTAAGTACAATTAATTAAAGTAATAATATGATAAAACTTCATTGGTAAATTTTTTTTACTTAATGGTCATTATTAGATTATTATTATTATTATTATTATTATTATTATTATTATTATTAAATTTTTCGCATTCCGATTGTTGTGGGATAATTGAATTTATCTATAATAAAAGAAAATTGTGTGTGTAATCTCAAATATTTTGCTTTTTAATATTCCAGAATAATACGAATCGTGCAAAATATGTTTTTAAGGTTTTATTTTTGGCATTGTGCCTTGAATTATATAAAAGAATTTCATGATATTTGTTTTTCTAAATATGTATTTTTTGAGAATATCTATTAATGAATTTGTATACTTCTTATAAATAACAATACATATAGCATGTCAAAAAAATTTTATTAATTAACTTTGCAAATTTATCATAATTAAAATGGATATAATTTTATATTATTAACACATAATCTAATGTATTTTTAAAAAGCGTAATAAATCAAATATCGCTATTCAATTTAATATTTATACTTGATAGCGACACTAAAATTTTAGTCCGTCTCGAAAGCTATCGGTATTTTACAACCTTGACGAATGACTATTATAATTACATTTGTAATTATTCAGCCCGGTATCAGCAATCAATAAGAAAAATGTGGTTCTAGGTAATAAGCATTCTAAACCAGATTTTAAAAAGCCCTTATCTATCCTTTATTGATTTTTAATATACTATAAATTGTTCTAGCTCATTTCTTTATTATTTTTGGCCTTTTATCATTTTCGTCTTAATTTATCCATGTATATGTTACGATATATAAAAATAACTGTCTTCAAGATTTTTAGAAATTATATTTCTAATATTAAATTACATATTAATTTAAAATTAATTATTTGAATAATAATCGTATTGTATATTCGAGTACTTAACTGAGTCAGATTTTGAATCGAGTTTAAACTTAAAAAAAAGGTCTATTAATATTATAACAATTTTTACAAATGTAAACTTATATAACCGTTTCAATTGTCAACAATAAAAATTGCTTTAAAAAAGATAAGAAATTTAAAATACAAGATTTTCACTAAAAAATTCAAAAAGGAATTATTTAAAATCTTGTAATAATGTAACCAAAGTGCACAAAATTAAATCAAATGTCTTATAATAAAAATAATTTAATAAATAAGGGTAAATTATTTTTTTAGCATTCCATTCATTCCTTAATTCTACAAATAATTGAAATGTTTTCCTGAAATTTTATTACACATTCTTAGATATCAATAGATACAAACATTTAGTAAATATTTTAATACTCATTTTACTATAATTCTCGACTGAAGTTATTTTTTATATTAATTAACTTGCATGATATTAAAATAGAATTAATAATAAAATGAATCTGCTATTATAAAACAGTTTTGTACTACTAGATTGTTACATCAATGAATTTCTAGTTACAAAATTTGTAAACATACAATTCTTATTAGATTTTTAATACTATAATGTTGACTATTATTATTTAAAACTTCTATTTTTAATATAATAATTTTTAAACAAATATTTCAGAATATTTTATTCATAATATATTATAATAAAGGTTTATATAGAAACATGCACGACAAATACTTTAATGATGTTCTATTAGCTATCTGCAATTCATTCGTACATTATCTTTTCTCAATTTACTTCGTCCCCTGCAAGTATCAATGTAGATGTAGAAAAGGCATTCAAAACTACATTTTAAAATTAGTTATTATACTGTTTTTCAAAAATTACTTCTTAAATATATATATATATATATATATATATATAAATATATATTAAGGATATTATGTCAATAGAAATCTAATAAAATTATCGAATACAACAAAGAAAAAATTTTTACGCATTTAAAATTTTTTTATGATTTTATTTTATAACATATGAGTTTCTTTGAGTTTCCACAATTAAAATAAAGCTAAAACCATTTTTATTCAATTATTGTAAAATAAAATATCAGTAAATAGTAAGAAGTAATTAAAAATAATAATTTTTAGTATTTTAAACGGTTTTTTAAATTGTAAAATACTTTTAAACAAAATATTTTTAAATTGTAATAAAAATAAATAAGTAAAAAATAATAATATATTATATTTATCAAAATTATGAAAAATTCAATAGATATTCCAGAAATCGTAGAATTTCGTAGAATTAAAATAACTTTTCATCAGTTTTGCTGATGAAATGCACCACATGCAAAAGCTTCTGACTTTATATTAATTTTATTGGGGTATTCTCTTAAGGAATCCTTAACGAATTTTATTGAATAACATTGAAACGGTAAGTATTAGTTATACGGCAAGTCATTCAAATTAATGAATATCTCATTATCCAAAATAGTCTCACAACCTCTATGAAAATTTAGTTAATAAATATTGATAAACCGAATTTATAATTATTTATTCTGTAGATATTGAACCCCGTAACCTAAGAAATTATATTTTAAAAAGTATAAATATTAAAAAATTTAAAAATAATTTGTGGTATACACGAGTAACTTTAAAATTAATGTCTTCTAAAATATAATAAATGTATAATACATTCTAACTACGTTATTAAGAAATCAGCCTATTAGAACTGAATATTTTGAATAGAAAATCATATGTATAATCATGAATGTATATGTGACTGTACGTATCAATTTCTTGAATATGATTTGATAAATCAGGAATATCATTTATGGTGGTAATATATGTGCGCCTCATACTCAGCTTATACAGTCATGTTATTATAGAGTATTACCATTGTTATCTAACCTAAGTATTTAAAAAATTTCTAAATATATAGATAATTCTTATACTGAATATGAAATTTTATTACTAGCAATTAAATGATATTGTTAAAATTAAAATAAATAAATGCAGCTGCAACATTACGAATCTAAAGTTTTAAGAGTAAAAAAATTTATTTTGTTCTGTTGTGTAAATACATAAATATAATCCTCTTTGGTAAAAAAAAAATCTCACGTATTTTTGAATTTATTCTAAATATTTATTTCAATATCAGAATAAAAACATCGATCTACGTACTTATATAGAAAATGAAACGATTCTTCTTAATTTAATAAAAAAATGTGATTTAAGAGTAATTTTTTAAAAATAATTTTTAAGTAATATTTATCTAAGAATATAAATGTTTTCTATAAAAAATAAAATAAATAAATAAAAATAATAATAATTGCCCACTAAAGTTTGAAGCAGAACAGTAAAGGAAAAAGTGCAATTTTAAAATATTAATGCTTGAACGTCCCGTGAATTATTCTATTTCAATTAGTTTTAAACGTTTTTTATAAGAAATAAGTTTTAGAAAAAATAATGTAAAAATAAAATTAAGTTCGAATAATGAAAATCTAGATGATTAAAAATATATTGCGTAAGTATGTAAGAAATAATTATTTCTTTTTAAATAGTTTTTAAATAGATCATTGCATCTCTAAAATCTTATGTAATTATTATATTTATAAGATCAATTAACGGTTTCATAAATAATAAAACGTAACAGAAAAAAAATTGTTTGACTTCCAGAATTTGCCAATCTTTTCACGCTACTGCAGATGATCCAAGGAAGCTTCGACATACGACTCAGCTTTGTCCGAGACGTCATCAAGGAATCGTTGCGTTTCAAACGACGGAACCTTGCCGACCTTCTGGAAGAGTATCTCAATAAGCTCCAGGAGGAAGGCAAAAACGTCGTCATCAATTGCAAGATGCATCATAACGGCGCCAACAAAATTACTTAATGATCTTGATTTGAATACCCTGTTTAATGGCTCAAGTGCATCCTTATCGGACTTTTCTTTAGGAATGAAGAAGATATTCTTTTCTCCAGGAGTCAGCGAGCATATATCTGAATAGGATATAGACGCAGATGTATAAATATACAGATTATATACAGAATATACATATATTGATTGACTCAGTCACGACGGAGACACTGTTTTTATCGAAGAAAGAATGTTCTATTTTCTTTCTTCTCTTAATTCTTTTTTACATTTCATTTTTCATTTTTAATTATTAAAGTTTAAAAATATGAGAAAAGGGACACAAGTTTTGCATACAATTATGGACGAACTATCACATGCTTTTTTATTCTTATTTAAAAAGTATAGGGAAATTTTCCTTATGATAAACTTGTAAACAGTTTTTTTTCTCCTTCGTGTTTAATCTCCCGATATATTTTTCTTGTAAAATATAGAAATATACTAATCATTATTATCCACGAGAAAAATAACGATTATTATTATTATTATTATTATTATTATTATTATTAATAATACTACTAGTACTGCTACTGATACTGATACTAAACTAGTAGTATTACTTCCACCGCAACTGCTACTATTACCAATACTACCACTACTACTACTACTACACTACTACTACCACTACCATCACTGTTACTATTACTATTATTATATTGTATAACAGGACGTTAATCTCTGTGTAAATTTTGTTACATATATATATTTGTTAAAAGAACGGACATTAAAACAAACATGTGTACACACACACACACACACATACATACATAATCGTAAGAAGAGCGCATGCTCATGCGCAAACGACACTTAATTTTTGAGTCTTTGTTATTTTAATCGATCCAAGCGGGATTCAACTTTTTTTTCTTTTTTCTACAAAATTTATGAACAGTGCATAGATTATATCAGGATACGTCTCTTGTTTGTAAAAAAAATTAATATAGGAAAAAAAACAAAAAACGATTAGCATGTAGAACCGTGTATTAATAAATGAAGAAGGAAAGAAAAATGATTATTGCGTATTTTACAATGTATTTTACTAAATTAAAAGATTTGGGAAAATAATGAAACATTGCATATTTTGATTCTTGCTTTCATAAATAAATCTCATTCGCGACAAAATCCAATAAAATTTCATAGTTTTGAAATTGTATGTTTTGTACATAGATTGAAAATGTTAAAAGCAAATAATCATGAAATAAAAGGATGAAGTCCCTATTCCAAAGTTTTAACTACAGTGCCTAATGTTTTTTCTATAATTAAAAGTAATAAAACTAAATCTTAAATATATCGCTCGGTGAAATTGTAAGTAGAATATATCTAAAAAAAAAACACTTTAATTATATGAATGAAGGCAACAAGTAGATATAGTAAACGATTTTTAAGCAAGATTTATTTGTAAATATTGTTTATTTTCTTTGAAAAAAAATCACATTATAGTACATCATAATTCAAAAATAATAGTCTATTGAATTATATTACCTAATCATATTTTACTATATAGAGTTTTATTATGGAATATATTTATTAAAAAAATTTTTTTTGTAAATAATTGACATATTATGTTAAGTATAATATATTTTTTTAATCAATTAAACTATTGTATAAAAATTTCATCGTTTGATTTTTTAATTAATGAAACATTAATGATTTGATTTTTATTACACTATGACTTGTTTAGTTCATTTTCAAAATATATATAATACAATAAAGATACAAAATGATTAAAACAAATTTATAACCATAGTTTGACATTTATAATATTTAATAATTTAATTGATAAAATATTTAGCAAATTTTCTACCATATTATGCGTAACAACTATTTTACATATTTTTTATTTTGTAATTGTTTTTCACTAATTTAAAACAATAATTACTATTCATTGTTTTAGAATATTTTGTATTAAATTCTTACGTTTTACGTAAATATACGTCGTAAATCAGTACATGCATTAAATTTGAAGAACAGAAATTGACATTTACATTATTATGAATTAATACGATGAACAATAATTTTATTTATAACAATATTTATAAGCTTTAAAAAATAGTAAATATTCAGAATATTATATTTAGAGCTTAGATGATCTCTAGATATTTTTCATATCCTTAGACAAATATAAATTTTCGAAATAAAATCATACAAACAATTGTTTATTAAGCTAAATTCATGAACATGTTTATACCGAAAACCACTTTATAAGACACTATATATTATTAGGTAAATCATTAATAGGAATAATTAATAATTATTTAAAGTATAAATAATCTAAAATTTATTAATTTCTTTGTAATGATAAAAGATAAAAAAAACATTTCAATGCATGAGTAAAGTAAACTTTTTAAAAAGAAAGTTTCTTTAATTTTTTTTTCTTTTTTACGTTCAACAAGATAAATTAATTTTTATCAATTTTTGCTTCAATAAATAAATTATAAATTTTAGATTGTAAGGATCATACATTGTATTCAAATTTTTCATCCAAATAATAAGATTTTATAGACTTCGGGGTATTGTGACAAAAAAGTTATAATCAAACATAGAAATTAAAAATATAATAATATTGATTTCATAAATTGATGTTTAAAACAAGAAAATTGTTAGAAACATTTTTAATCTCTCAAAATTAATTTTTATTTTAAGGAGAATATTTCGTCTTCAGTAAATTCTTACTCTTGTATTAAGCATTAATATATTTTCAGAATTATATAAAAAGAAATTTAAATATTCAGGATTCTTTTCAAAATGCCAATTAATAGACAAATTTAAGTATTTGCCATAAAAATCATTAAATAATCGTGTATTTTATACTTATATTTATACATACGATAATATTCTAAACGAAATGTAACAACTCAAAAATATTCTATGATTTAACTAAAAAATTTTATTCTTAACAATAATTTATAAATTAAGGAGTATTGAATTTTTTCTAGATTTGACTATTATATGAATTAAAATTAATCACAATTTTGTGAACGTTTTGAATTACATAATTTTTAAAATAAACTATTCTGTCTTCTTTCATGATAATGCAAAAAGATTTGTAATCTTCGCGTTTATTTATTTATGTATTTATTGCTAATTCCAATCCAACATGTACATTATTAATAATGTTTGAAGTAAACAATAAAACTTAGTAAAAGAGTATAATACTTAATGAAATTACAGAAAATTCGTATTTTTTCATTTATATCAACGCATAAAATGTATAAAAATAGAACAATATATTTCTTGATTTTAATTTTTAAAACAATTTATAAAGCTATGGAGGTGTGGATATCTTTCGTAGTTCAAAACATTTTTCGAAAATAATCGATATAAAAGATTAGAAGCAACCCTATAATTAAAAGAATAACAGATTTCAAAAAGGAAAAAATAATACGAAGACCACGCAGACAATGGCAAGCTACATACGCTTATCGGTTAACAATTTTTAGCCGACCACTTTTTTTAGTAATTTTTATTTGGTAAAATGTTTGGACATACTAGAGATGTGATCCCATAATTTCAAAAGAATCCTGTCATAAAAATACACGTACAAGATCAAAATTAGATCAAATATTTATATTTCTTTCGAAATAATTTGGAATATAAATAAACTGTAAAATATTGTAAATTAATGTAAAAAAACATTTTTTTAAATGTAGTACTTGTGAAAAAAATGTAAATAAATGTCATTGACTCCAGCAATTATATAATACTATATTAGCAATTTTTCCGTTTTTTTTTTATTATTATTAAAATACGTTTGAATAATTTTTAATAAAATTTAAATATATATATATATATATATGTATGTGTGTGTGTGTGTGTGTGTGTGTGTGTGTGTGTTTTTCATTTTTAATAAGTTCTATATAGACAGGAACATCAATTTTGGAAACATTACATCATAAAGAATTAATATGTTTACATTATGTTCCTTAACAATATTATTAAAAAACGTTCAAAATAATTTTTGTTAGCCTAATTCAGATTTAAATGCAATTATTCATTTTTGGTAACGCATTGTTCAATACAAAATAAAATTGAACATTAATAATTGAAAATTCGTTAGATATATATAATCACAATAATTATTTAACTCGCGCGCGCGCGCGCACACACACACACACACACACACATATATATATATATATATATATGTGTGTGTGTGTATGTGTGTGCATATATTTAAATTCAGCTTTAAATTATGATGAATAAATTATTAAATTAATATTAGAAATATAATTTTAAAAATTTTCTCTTAACTGAAAAAAATGCGCTCACCCTTAAAAGAAATTATTTTAATTGTAAATGCATAATTAAACCATTGTATAAAGGTATCGAGAACATTTAAAAATAAAAATACAATGTTTTACAAATATGGAATACTTTTAAATTTTGTGATAAGTACACATTTAATTATGCATAGTTTTTTTTTTTTTTTTTTTTTTTAAAGTAATTATATTTATTCTTGTTATATCAAATAAAAATAATTGTACAGAGAAATATATTAATTTCGTTACAATCAAATATAGATATTACGAGGTAAAATTAGTTTTTGAAAATTTTGATCAAATTATATAATCAATACGAAGGTATAAAATTATATAAATTTATTGTCAAAATCGAGATGTTTTTCTCTATAAGCAAAAAAAATTAAAAATTATTCGTTTATTTCGTTTGATGAAATAGCTCAAAATTATTTAATTTATTTATTCTCTAAAACAGCTATTTTTATAGGATAATTAATATAAAAGTTTACTGATATCATTTATTGAAATAATTAGTAATAATTATAATCATTTGATAGAATTTTCAAATCTTAATTTCAAATTCAATTCAATAATTATTTCTGAACCCTTAATAATGATCATTAAATTTATATTAAAATATAATTTTGTTTTTAAAATTTTTAAAAATAGTATGATAAACTTTTTAAATCTATGAATTCAACCAATTATATTTTACAATATTTTTATTTAAGGAAATCAAATATATTTCATTTTCTGAATTAATATCCTTTTTTACGAAGTTTATTTTGATACATCTTTTTCAAATAATCTGTTAATGTAATTCCGCCTTATGTAGAGTTTTAGTAATGCCAATTTCGTTAGGTGAATAATAGATATCAATTATTCTAACTGTAAAAGTTACTGTTAAGGAGCATCATTTATATTATTTGAGAATGTTAAGCTCTAAGCTAAGATTTAGTACGACTCATTGGTTGCGCTGATTGTTTAGAAACAATCAAAAAATGAATGAGATAAATCATTGTTTTTGTATAATCGTTTGAAATTTTAAGTGTATATATAATTAATAAAAAATATGTATAATTTGTAAATAACAATACAAATTTCAAATTTTAAAGTAAATGAAGCGAATAGAAATTTTTATTCCTTTAGATTTCAATTCTTAGATATTCAGAATCTGTATATTATTGATTATTCTTAAATGTGTATATGTTATTTTATACATATTTGAGAAGAGTATTTTATAAGGAGAGATAATATAATTTTATCTATTCGACTCGTTTACTGTGATCCTTATAAATAGTGTGATTAAAGCGAATGCGATTAAATAAAATGTTTTATTTGCACATTTATATTTTTGCAAAAATACCAAATAATTTCACAAAAAGTTGAAAAAAAATTAAAAATATGACTGAGCAGAGAAAGCTATAATAAATGAAAATAAAATAGTTTTCTGAATATTACGATAAACCATTTATTATTTCCTCGTCCTCAGCTCCCATACATGTAATCCATACATTTATTTGTCGTAAGTATTTTTAAATTGAAATAAAAATTCAAATATATAAAAATATGAATATAATTTATACCTTTTAAAAATATTAATAACATATTACGTAACGTAATACATAGAATACAATGAACAGAATAAATATAACTTGTATTAATTTCAGTTTTTCTTATCTTCATAGGTAAAATAAATAAGACAATTATATCAAAATACTATTTTATAATTTTTTTTTAATTTTTCATTACAATTTTAGTTAATATCATTTTCTCTCTATTAATCTTAACGCTTAGTGTACAATTTGCTATTTTATTTTATTTAAGTCCATAAATATTTATTTAAACATTAATCAATTTATCAAATGTATAAAAACGTTGTTAGACAATGGTACTTTTAACTACTATAAAATTTTATATGTTACTTCTAAATAATATTATAATACATCAAATTTAATACATTTTGAAAAAACTTTTTGGATCGAACTGTTTATAATTTACGTTGGTTAAAAAAACAATTTGTATTTTTACTTATATTCTATCAATTGACATTCAATTCGTGTAAATATATATATATATATATATATATATATATATAATACTGCTGAATATCACGTTGTGTTTCATATGCATTAATATTTAATGGTAATTTTTATATGGGTTTACCATAATGATGTTCAATTTTTATGAATCAAACTTTTATGTTGCCCACTAGTTGACTACGAAATGTGTATTATACACTATATTCATTACAGGAATATATTCCCTAGAAAAATGAGGAAATTCTTCGAAGAAAAAATTGAATTTCTTACTCTCACTCTCAAAATAAAAGATATTTAATTGTACGACAGACGCTTTCTATTTTAATAATTAATTTAATAATAAAATACTGATTGAAATATCAATTTGATTATATTCAGTCATTAAAAAAAGTTTAATAATAATGAATCTTAAATATGAGATAACTTATTGGTGTATGATCTATTTACTGACAATATATATTTTGCAAAAAATTTAGTTTCTTAAAACTTGTTATTTAAAATATATTCAAAATGAAAATTAAAAATGTTTTGTTAACTCTAAAAATCTATTTTTTTTCTCCAGAACAGTTTTTAATTGTAACAATAGTTTCATAATAAAATTCAATTTCACAAAATTTTTAATATGTAAAACACAATATATATATTTTTTTAATTAATAATGAGATCTTTCAATACATACATTCATCAAAATAATTGATATCGTGTTCAAATATGTATATAAGACTCAAAAATGATCTAACAACTTGAGTTAAATTATAGAAAATACTGCAACTAATTCAATTAGGGCATGAAATGACAAATGGAGAAATATTTAGGCGTAATATACATATCATTCACATTAAAATTTCTAAAATAAAATAAATACATAAGTATATACATTGACTCGAAGTCAATGTGACGTCAGCCACAAGAATATATAATAGTTTTATAATAGATAAAGATAGAGAACTTATCTTGTTCTAACTTCTCATATGCTAATCATAATATTTATCTTGGAACACATTTTACATGAGTAAGCTGAATAAAAGATCATTAACTAATGGTTATAGTCAAATAGTTACTTGTGATATGTTGCGTTTGCGCGATACACATATTTATAAATTATATTTGCTAGTACACAAATTACTTTTGATGACCGATTTCAAAGATTGTATCGGCTGTTGTTTATTCCTTCCAGGTCTTGGGGGTCCATCAGGGATGGCGTCTTGTATTTCGGCAGGTGTTCATACCTATGCGTCGCATTACTGTGATACCATCTTTCGGCAAGAGAGAACTTTGTTCTTTTGGTAGATCTATCCTAATGGAAACATTATGCACCAAATTCAATGGCATCTCGAAGATCGACTCGACCTTTTGGACGCGCGTTCTGTTTCATCGCTTCTTTTTCATAGAGTAAGTGTCTCCAGGATGATGCGGACCTGCTCCAGTTCGATCTCGTTCCTGTCCTCGGCGATGACGCGGCCGAGATACTCATGTGCTTCATGCCGAAGGAACATTTCTCAAGGGCACGGATGAAATCGTAGGTGCTCAAGCGCTCGAAAACTTTGACCAGATGACCAAACTGTTTAGGTACTCAGGTCAGTACTTGAGAAGATGCGCAGATCCATAGTCTACACCGTGCAAACAGTCATCCCACACGAAGCCGGCGAGTACTTCCTGGCCGATCAAGTGAATGCAGGCTCACTCGTCACCTTGTCACAGGTACAGCGTCCATTTTTCTTCCTAGAAAAATTCTTCTCCTGTAATAAATATTCTAACGTAAATAAATTCTAGGTGGTAGTTGTGTATAGTCTCGTTTCGTTTGAATCACAACCTCCCAAGCACAACGTCATACTGAAAGTCAGCTGATATGTTAAACCGTACATTGCTCGTGAGGTTCTTTACGACGACGTCGATTTTGCATTTTCCGTGCAGCGTCATCTCCATCCCGCTGACAGTCAATAGGGTCTACGTCATTTCCGCTTCAACATTGGTAACGACACTTCAACGACATAATCAAAATCCGCCAACGTGATCGCACGCGTATGTTTTATTGACGGTTTCAACGGTTACACTTCTACGCGCTACGGATAAAATTCGTTGCGCTAATACGTACGGACGCTAAGAGTTTTGCCGTTGATTTCGCCAACAGAGCGGTATCTGTACTTTTTTAGCACGATATCGGCAAATTCTTATACGTTGATCACCAATGGACTCGCACGCGTTTATAAATGCCTGGGGATCTTCATAGTCCTCGCTACCGAAGGGTGCTGGTGTCAGGAATCAACTATCGTTAGAATGAGTTCACGATCAAAAACCACGATTCCGCCTATCGGCTACTCTTTGGAATTTTATCGGCCGTTAGTGGTGAGGCCATTGTTGTTCACTTCCCCGACTTCGCTTCTTCGAGGAATGAACTACGTTCCTCTTGGGCTCGCTGGGCCTTTGCAGTCCCCAATCGTCCTTTCTGGCCCATTTTAGGGGCACAGCTCACAATTCACATTTTCCAATGCAAATGCCTTCGTCGCTGCAATCGTGTAGTTGTGCGCCAATATATATATATATATATATAGGTATAGCTAATTCTATATAGGTTTATAGAATGAGAGGAGAGAGGTAGCGGGAAATAAATTAACTCGGGAAAAGAAATATTTTTTTCGTTGCGGAGTTTCGATCTCCCATGGTTTCCAATGCAAAAATTATTCTAACATCTCCTCACTGTCTTACCATTCACCCGCCTGGGCCAGGCCCTCGGGGTCATATCGCCTATTTCCAATTCAGCCCCTTGGTGGCCATCCCTCCCTCGTATCGAGGGAAACCCACGGCTCATCGCCGTCCAGCAAGTCGAGCCCGAACGGGGTTGATTTTCCCGAGTTAATTTTCCTCGACCCTCTAATCCGTCCTTGTTCGTCTCGACGCGATGACCCCTTCCCATTATTATTTCCTAGGCGGACAAGCCTTAGGTACGCAATCAATCTTTTTTTCACTTACATAAATACATAAATAATTGAGCTAAAATATTAATGTGCTATTCATAATGTTATAATATTATTAAATATAATAAATAATGTTATTCCAAATACTCGTTTCCCTTACTTTTTTCTTAATTATTTTTACGTAAAAATAATTTTTATATTTTAAATACTCAATATGTAAAAAAATATACAATAAAATATTTTATAAATGTATGCATACGATATTTAAATATTTTACTTGCTAAATTAATTACAGTTTCGAGAAAATTTAAGAAACTAAAGTAACTTTACTCTATATTGTCTATAATTAATTTAATAGACATATATATATACATATGTGTATATATATATTTACATTGGTAAAAGTATTTATTTGAAGCATGTAAATAAAAATTAATTTTCCAGATAAAATAATTGAAATTTATGTGATAATATTTATCAATATGTATAAATAAATAAAATTACTTGGATTAATAAAAAAAAGTACCAATACTTTTCGGAATTTAAAATTTTTAAATATATTTATTATAACTAAATTTCTTATTCAATCTACTTTAAATATTTGATGTCCCGTACATTTAATAAATTAAATCACTTTATTTACTCTGAATTTTAATAGTGTACATAAGAATTATATTGCTTGTAGATGATTTACTCACCGTTGATAATGATTTATAAGAGTATAATTTACTATGATAACCTTGTATTATAACTATTCAAATCTTAAAAATATTCTTTGGAGTTTTATACAGTTTTTCACAAATATAAATAAATATATTATAAAATAATTAACGATTAGAATTTTTTAGTAATGTATCATATAATGTAAACAATACTTTATTTGACTAAACCAAAATGATCTAAATTCATTATTAATATAAGGATAAATTAATCAAAATATTATGTGTTATTAATTAAAATTTATAATTTCATAAGTTGGTAAAAAAAGCTTTTAATATTTTATTTTGAAATAATTGTATTGCTATATTTTAATTTGTTTCTTAATCTTGTTAATTATACGTAAGAAAGTAAAATTATGCAGTTGAATTTTGATAAAATTAATAATATATACAGATTATTATTAATGATTGTGGTTAAACTTTTAAATATTTTAAAAACTAATTCTAATTGAAGAAACGTCGACAACATTGAAATCCCTTTTCTTCAGACAATGATAAACAGTTATTTTGTTTCATAAACATGTAGATCAATAAATTTGAAAATAAACTTAATTGAATTAAATTTTATTTTGATACAAACTTATATTAATAATAAAAGAATTTTTATAAATATATTTTTATACAATAATGAGTAAATAGTTTTTATTAAAGATGATAATATATTTTAATTAATAACACTACGATTATTGTATTTTAATAAAATGATATTCGAAATTATGTTAAAACATTTACACAATCATAAGTATAATAAAACAAGTAGCTGCATTAAAAAATATTAAACTACTCTGTTATCCGATTTAAGCATTATGGTAATCCTAATTATATTTTTACAGAACTTTTATTAGCCATTCATAAATGACGGAATATTGTAGGTAGTAAAGAATCCTGGTTGAGTTTTGCTTTATAATACGGCCGTTAAATACAGAATGCATCGAGGTATGTAAGAATTTATATTAAAAAAATTGAAAGTATACTTTCAATTAATATAGTTACACCTAAATAAAAAAAGAGAAAAATAAAAGAAAAATTAATATTAGAAAATATATGAATTAAAGAATCTATGAAAGGATTTATAGGAAAAAGAGCTTTGCATTACGAGCATTTCATAATTCTTGAAAGCTAAGACTCCCCTTTAAAAAATATTATTATCATAGTGTGAAGTATTACGTCGATGCGTTTCGAACTCTTTTCATCGAAAATTTTATGGGTTTTCGAGGTAATAACCGATGATGTTGATTATCCACAAATATCGGTTATTGAATAGTATAAATCAATTTACGAAAGGATTTATAACATAGATATATCTTATGCATAATGTACAGCAATAAAAACACAATACGTACAAAATACTATATTAGCCTTAAATAATACGTGCATATTTCACGCTTGCTGTAGTTTTATGTATGAATGTGTGTGTGAATAGTAACATTTAAATGTTTTGAATTAGTCGTTAAGAAGTCATAGTCTATGACGATATAAATTCTATAAAAAGTATTATTTATTCAAAATGCATCACTAGTTATAATTTTACATATTTTTTTAAATTAGAAAAAATCCCAAGTTTAATTGCATTACTAATATGCTTAAAGTAAAAAGTTTTAAGAATAGAAATAAAAAAAAGTAAACCGTTGGAAAATAGTTATAATTTATTTTTTGTTATAAATGAAAGAGTTTTTGTCGATTTACGACAAAAACTCTTTCGTGATTTCTCTTCAGTTGTCAAATCGCGTTAAAAACATCCTCAGTTAATCCGAATTACCACAGATGTGCCGATTACGTATTTAAATAAATGATCTTGCGAATTCAATTAAATCTAATAAGATAAGAATGAGCCGTAGAGTACGGTAATGAGTAAGAATTTTATTTCATATGAGCGAGTGGGATGGGGGAGGGAGAGAAATGTTTTGTTTAAACAATGAAATATTTTAAACAAAAAGTTGAATTTCGAATGAAAAAACCCTCGTATATTTGGGATGGAGTTTAGCAAGTCCGGAATCGCGGCTACAGTATCTCATCTCTCGTTTTAGTCTTCTATTTTCTCAGTTTAAGAAGTACCTTGCAGACGAGGTGTGTCAAGTGCCACTCGAGCATAACAATAGTAGGAGAGCGAGTGCAATAAGGTTTCTAGTAGTCAATGTTGGACAGAGGTGCCGATTCACTGACGTTGAGTAAGACCGCAAGGGACATATATATCAGGGCGACGATGGAGGGCGGGTTGGGGGGGAGTCGAGGATCACCGTCGTCATTACCATGCGCACGCATCATCGCGACAAGTGAAAAATCGCCACTATTTCTTTTTTCTCTATAGCATCGTCCTTTTCCATCCATAACTTGTTTCATATCTATTATCGGGGAACAGTCTCTCTCTCTCTCTCTCTCTCTCTCTCTCTCTCTCTCTCTCTCTTCCCGAGTTTACTCGGGTACGGTGAATTTTACACGCGCATAGGCGCGCACGCGTGCATCACACGCACATGACTCATCGGGCGTTTATTAGAAAAATGAAAACGTCATTTTAACCTATCAGATGCGCAACGGCAAGTTGCAAACCGCTCTCTTGCCGTCACCAGGTTCTCTCTCTCTCTCTCTCTCTCTCTCCGTCTCCCAGTTTGCGCAACGCCCGCCCTTCTCCGGGATCCCACTTCATTTTCCTAGCACCGAGCATAACTCGGTAAGCACACGCACGTACGGTTAGCCGCCACCACCGCCAGCATACCACCAGCATACCATCAGCATACCGCCGCCACCGCCACCAAGCCTCCGAAAGAGCAGCCTTAGAGAAGAGTCGGAGAGGGGCGGAGGAGCGCGGTACTTTCTGTAAATTTTTTCCTCGGCGGTTCAACAGAGCCCCTGGATTTTCGTCTCTGAGCGGGTGTGTACTTTCCATCCGGTATTCATTGCTCGTTACGAGCCCGTCGATAAGTGGCTGCTCTACCCATACACACGCGCCCGCGCTAACAAGGAGCTTAGCGCCTCGACAGAAGCCTAGCGCTTTTCCACGCTGATAGCCCTACACACCAACAGCACTAATAAGTGCATACATACACACACACACACACACATATATATATATATATATATATACATTTGAATATCGGCGGCCGACTCGCGCCTCTCATGCCTCTAAAGGAACCTTCTTACGAGCCACCTAGACAGAAGAGGATCGGCCAGCACGCCGATGCATGTGAGTTTTTCCGTTCTTTGCACCACTGGCCGCCTGCCTTGCCTTTGTTACATGCGCTCCAGATCATCTCCTTTGCTCACTCACTCTCTCTCTCTCTCTCTCTCTCTCTCTCTCTCTCTCTCTCTCTCTCTTTCTCTCTGTCTTTCTTATGCTTAATTAATCTTGCCGTCCTTCGACCGAAGAGGAATAGAAGAGCTGCCGACACACCTAAAGCTTCTTACTTTCATTTAATATTATGTCAAGCAGTGGTCCGGCATAAATTTGGCTCCTCGGCTCACGGTTCACCCTAAGGGCTTCTTCACATCTCTCTCTCTCTCTCGTACCTTTTCCCGCGACCCTCCCAAACCTCACTTTCCAACTCTGGCGTCATAATCTTCAGAGGTAACTTTTTCTATTTAGTTAATTGCTCTTACGAAACCCCCTTCTTTTCCTTCCACTACCTCCTCTGTCTCTCTCGCGCTCAAACTCTCCACGCTCCTATCACTTTTTACTTATTCTCCAATCGATCTATCTCTATCCTTCATCACTCAATGCATGATCAATAGAGTATGTTAAGTCTAATCAATGTTTATGATATTAGTTTTGAGTGGAAAATTTCTGTACTTATACTGCAACATTAAAAAAGAAGTATTAAGCCTCCTTATATCAATCATTATACACTGAGACACTTTCAATGTGAAATCTCTTCTATCTTGGTCTTGTAAATACTATATATTTTCATCCATGCTTCTACTTTTCCACCTTGACCTTTAATTCTACACAAATCACATTTGTATATGCATCATAATGTACTTGACATTTATTAGAAATTATCAAACGCTTTGTTTTACTAAGCCTGAATTACCACCATCCAGCATAACCTGTTGATATCAGATAAGAGGCATTATGTTTAAAAATCAAAAGCAAATA
Organism: Ceratosolen fusciceps; assembly: GCA_018883505.1. Lineage (NCBI taxonomy): Eukaryota > Metazoa > Arthropoda > Insecta > Hymenoptera > Agaonidae > Ceratosolen > Ceratosolen fusciceps. Next base: position 7,253,416 of record RCIC01000009.1, read on the forward strand.
TACTAGTCATTATTGAAAATTCAAAGTTACATTGACAGTATACGAAGTTTGTTTATTTTACTTTAAACCATAAATTCTGATCTTTTCTATCCATAAAACTACAGAATAATACTTCATGACGCTAAAAGCTAGCTTCTATATAATAAGTGATAAATCTAAAACAATTAAGATATTCTTCACAGCAAAAATATATTAATGTAATAGTATTATCCTTTTAATATTTTAATTATTGCATATTTAATTGTTATTAAACCAAAATACTTGAATGTTCAATATAATTTAATAAAGATAATTTATTTAATTATTTTGAATTTTTAATTTAAAATTGCAATAAACTTGAATCTTACAATAATTATATTTAAATTATATATTTTATCGCACATATAATGCTTAAATTTTATTTACATTAAATAATTAGAAATGAAAATTTAGCTATTTATAGATTTATTTACAAATTTATTTCACAGTGCTAAAGAAAAGCATATAAAGTAAATAAATCATAGATATTATTAATCTGTTAATAATAAAACTAAATAAAAACTACTAAATTGAATTTAAAGTAATTATATTATTTTCTTTAAAGTTTTCTTAGACACTATATTTTTACAAATTAATTTTATTTACCTGCTGCTTTCTCTACTTTATTGATGATATTTAATATCAGCAACTGTAAGAGTAATACTTTAATTAATATTTGTTAGTTCATTGTTAGCCTGGTTTATTTTATAAAATTGATCAATATAAAATATATAATTATATAATTTTTTTATTTTTAGTACTAATTTTCTATAATTAATTACTACTAAGAATACTAACACCTGCATTGCTATGAGAATTGCTGTATGACAAAATACTTGTTTTGATACTTCATTAAAATTTTTGTGTTTACTAGTAATTTAAGCAATAAGTCATTCTTGAATGATTTTTATTTGCAAGTAATTTGGTATTTTCTAAAACATTTTTGTCTGCAGTTTGATTCTACATGTATAAATTTAGTATCTACACCATAAAGGGTTATTTTTCTTAAATTTTTTGATACTTAAACAATTAATTTTTAATTCAGATTTTATTAATATTTATTTACAATATATAATCAAGTAAAATGTATTACAAACAGCTTTGAATTATTTTTTTATTTTTTTTCTTTAAAAAACTGAGAAGTAAGTACAGACTATTTCAAAATAATGTTCACCTACTCTTATTGAATAATTTCCCAAAGTGCTGAAGTTTAACTCTGTTTTGAAGTAAAATTGTTCAATTTATATTAAAGTTATTATCTTTCTAACTTGATACAAAGTATAATATAATGTTTAAAATTATATTTTATGTGTATTTTTTGTTAAAGGTTGATGGACTTCTAGTTTTTTACTTTTGTGCATTGTTATATTTAATACCAATATGACTGAATACAAACTTGTTGTGGTTGGAGCAGGTGGCGTTGGAAAATCAGCACTTACAATTCAACTGATTCAAAATCATTTTGTGGATGAATATGATCCCACAATTGAAGATTCATACAGAAAACAGGTGTGTATATTGATTATTCATACAAATAAACCTTTCACTGTATAAACTGTGTAAACAGACAAATAAGATAATTTGTAATTAAAACTAAAAACAAAATTATATATTTACAGGTTGTTATAGATGGAGAAACATGTTTGTTAGATATTTTAGATACAGCAGGTCAAGAGGAATATAGTGCAATGAGAGATCAGTATATGAGAACGGGGGAAGGGTTTTTATTAGTATTTGCTGTTAATTCAGCCAAAAGTTTTGAAGTGAGACCACAATTATAATTAACAAACTTTTTACTATTATTTAAATATTTAAATAAAAATTAATGTCTATCTTATAATATTCAAACAAATATACATAAATACATTTTTTATAATATTATAGTTTAACACTTGTTTAAGTTTTTTGCTTTATATAATTAATGATTACTTTATGTACATTCAAATATTTGCCGTAATGTTATAAAATATTTTATTCTTTATAGGACATTGGAACATATCGTGAACAAATTAAAAGAGTGAAGGATGCAGAGGAAGTGCCAATGGTACTTGTTGGCAATAAATGTGATCTTCAGCAATCATGGGCTGTAAATATGACACAAGCAAGGGAAGTAGCACGTCAATATGGAGTGCCATTTGTTGAGACATCAGCAAAGACAAGAATGGGTGTAGATGATGCATTTTATACTTTAGTGAGTATTGTTCACATTATTATTATTATTTTTTTTTAATATGTCTTTAAATCTTACATTTCTCTAAAACTAAATACATAAAACGAGATAAATGTATTTTTTAATAAATACATTAAAAATTATATAATTCATAATTATTCCCTCACTTAACTGTTTTTTTACAAATATTGTGAAATTTAAATTTTCTATAAATTAATAAAATTTCATTTTAAATCAATATTATTTAATTTAATTGAATTAGAAAGTTTTGAAAAAACGCGAAACAAAAGATGATTATATTAAAAATACTGTCATAAACTTTTAATTGCACAATATTGAGGATCACTTAATTTGCGTATGATGAAAAATTAAAACTAACCTAAAAAATTTGATTTATAAAATTTTTATAAAAATGAAATGTATAAATTTCAATGTAATAAAATGATATATTCTATAATGAGAATATTCTTAATTAATTTTAATTATTAATTTTTAAAGATATTTGATTTCAATGTAAGCAATTATAAAGTATTTCATAGTATTTAAATATTTTTATAATATATTTTCAATTATTAAATATCATTAAAGCATCATTGCTATAATCTAATGAATTAATGATATTAATTTTGAAGTTTCTATAATTGTATAAAAGAAACTAACTAAATGTCAGTAAAATGAGATTTAACATTGTATTTTAATATATGAATATTATGTAATTATTAAAAATTAAAATAATAATTTATAATATTTGTAAATCCCATGTTCTTGGATAATTTCAAATGATATGCTATTGAAAAGATTTAGTATTAAAATTATATATTCAATTTTGTAGGTAAGAGAAATACGAAAAGATAAAGAACAAAGAGGCAAAGAAAAGAGAAAACGCATGAAAGCTGGTAATTCAAGTCGCAGGAAACACCGGTGCTGTATTCTTTAAAATAATTGATAATTTTACATATATTCCTTTTTTGTATAAATTTTTTTATACAACCAAACAACTTTTGTATTTAAAATTTATTGTTAAATACGTAATTTGCATTAAAGTATTGAAATTTATTTGAAGAACCATTTGAGTATATAAATTTGATTATTCGACCTTAAATTGAGGAACGCCCTATGCGTTTTTCAAACTGCATAGGAAATTGACGATCATCTTGGGGAAATCCTTTCTAAATATGGGAAACCGTCAGGTTCGATAATTACTGACAGAATTTCTCTGATTCTGGCGTAGGCAACAATTCGATCTATGGAATAGTGGCTACAGAAGAGGGATGTGATGGTTTTGGAATCAAAATGGGAAAAAGGAAATAATCAGGACCCTTGAGGCTAGTGGTACTGGTCGCTTGGCAATGGTAATTCCGTGGAGTAGTAACGTTTATTTTATTTTTTTCCATTTGACTCTATTCACAAGAAATGGCTTAAGGAATAAAAAAGTGAGGCACAACACATTCACAATTGGAGACATTGGGAGATATTAGTATATATATAAAATTATAAAGAATCACAATACAGTATAGAAAAATATTTACAATATACAATATACTAAAAATCAATATTTTTATTTCATTTTTTTAATGTTTTATAAAAGAAGCAAAGGATTATTGTAAGCAATATTTTGATGTGTTTTGAATGAAGTTTTCAGAAGTAGTAAACTATATATTTATGTATTAATAATGTATAATTTGGATATTGGTTATATAAGAATTTTAATTAGTAATAATTTTGAAATTATAAATAGCTAATAATGATTACCCATTAAAATCTAAAATATTTATGCTTTGAATATTTGTGTTTCGTTACATTAATAATCATAATTATTTATCTGCTACAGTAAAATTGTAAAAAAATTACTACTATCAAATAACTATACTTATATATGACTGTTTAAGTACAAATTAGTCATTGTAATACACTCTAAAATTTTCAGATAAAATAGATATGCTAAAAACATGAAATATTAGTCATCTTGTATTTATGCATAAATATATCAGTTCAAGAATTAAACTATATTAAACAATATATTAGTGTTAATACACTTCCTGCAGTTCTAATAAAAGAGAATTGTACATAATTTATGCACTTTTTTCGTTATTAATGACCTAATTACATTTCAGTACATTATTTCACAGATATATTACCATGAAATACTATTTTATACTATTATGATATTAAAAAATCTATAGTTCTAACTAATCTAATTAAAAAGTTTCGGCTTAGAACGAAACTGTGTAACATGTTTTTTGTAATTACCAACGACCATATCGTTAGTGTGTGTACAGATTTAAAATAGACATGGCATAAATTCATACGGCGTTGAAACTAAACATGCACTCATGCGTATACACGTAGATAGATGTGGGTTATTCACTCGATAAGTAGATTCTGTTCACATCTTTGAACCAAGGCTAATATAATTTTATCTTTTTGTAATAATCCCATTACTATTGATGCAAATGACTCGATGAATTATAATGAAAAACAATGTAATAATTAAATCTATTTAATATATTAGAAAAGTTATTGTTCATTGAGTAATGATAAAAATCAAGCTTGAATAAAAGATATTTGCATTTAACTGTATTTATTATCATTTTAAATTAAACGCAATAATAATAATAATAATAATAATAATTCAGACAGCACTTATAAGTGGATTTATAAGCTTTTACGTTACTGTTGTGTATATAAGGACAATATTATTTTGCTTAAAAGAATTATAATCTTAGGCAGAAAAGCTTATATTCAAAATACAATCGCTAAAATAAAGAAAATCCTAATAATCCTTTGTTCCGGTGGTATCGCGAACTACAGCTACACGTTTCTCTATTTCAATGATAAATTGTAAACTCCCGTGACTACAAGTAATATCGTATCGTATGCCGATGCCGATGGCAGCGATTCGCCCTTTTCAAATTAACGTTTCTTATCCACCTGGAGTAATACTTTCCGAACGCTTAGTTTCTAAATTAAATAAAAACGCTATTTAAACTAATTAGCATCGGCAGAAGCTCGCTGGTGTATTCAAATATCAGGCATTTTATTATCCCTCAATTTTCATTGGCAGCAAATCGAAATCTCAATAAATCGGGGCACCATCTTTTTATTTGTAGCCTTTGTTTGAAAGGTAAGTATATGAAGGCCTGGAGGAGAGAGGATACGCGAACCTCACGAGAAGGGGAGAATCCTGGCATATGTGACAATATTTTATCATAAGAGTCTTATTATATTCTATCAATATATTATTATCTTTGTATTTTTTACAAGAAAAATATTTAAAAAAATAATGATAAAACTAAAAATATCCCATTTCGTTACAATTAATTTTACAATGTAGACCAAATTTTACATAAAAAATAGAAATACTGTGCGATAAATTAGTATAAAAATATTTTTTTTGCGCTTCTTAAAAACGAAATATAAACTTTAAAGAGGGATTAAATGTTCTTTAATTTATCATCAAAATATGCACGTAAAAAAAGATTAAAACAAAAAAAAATATATATTTTTCTCAATTTTATAGATTGTGGTAGAAAGAATTTCAAACTAATTATTGAAGGTAGTAAATTGTATTTATTATTGCTCAATGTAAAATTAAATATATATATTTTATAATCTGGGTTAAAAAAAATTACAAAGATATTAATAATGCAAATGTAAACATGTAATTTCATCTGGTTACTGATCTGGAGTCTGGTTACTTTAGAAGTTAGAAATAAATTTAAGGATTTAAATGTTATAATAATATCCACATTCGACCATACCTTTGTCAAAACGCTTTAAAAGTATCGTGTCAAAACGTTATCAGACTGACGAACCAACGTCTCAAAAAATCTATATTACGTTGCGATAGCACGTGAATTTCGCCAAACTTATAAATAGCGACTCCATCATGATCAACGAGTATTTTATAATTTATTTTAACTGGACATACCTACAGCCAACATTACAATTTTTTTATTTTTTATATTTTTTTACGACAAGACACAAGCTAAACAGATTATTTAATTCGACTTCTTATACAATTGACCGATTATTACTGAGTTATCGATTTCGACTAATCGGAAGGGGATCGATATGAAGGATATTTTTCCAGAACTGGTTCGTTCAACTATGTCGATCTAAAAATTAATTATAAACTAGTTCGTTTCTTTTTCCATATTAGTAATTTAAAAAATGTTCTCGACAATAAAAATAATAATTGCCTAATAGATTATAAAATATTATCACAAATTTTTAATTTTTAAAAAACGATTAACGCTATTAATATTATAGAATCGTAATATAGCTAAACTGAAGTAATAATAATTTTAAAAAATAGTCGAAATACTATATTTTTCATCATTCGCATCGGCATTTACCTTCGCCTTTGAATTAATTGTAAAATTTATATTCATCCGCTTATCTATTGAAAATATTATTGATCAAGCAAAGAAGCTAAGAAATTTATTGATACAAAGTCAAGCCGAAAACCAAATGGCATAAACTGCTATTGAGGAAAGACTATGAACTGCTATGAATATTGCGAATTCTGCTTTATAAGACCGGAAAATAAATAATAATAATAATAATATCTTGCACATCATTCGTGTAATATTTCGTCAGAGGGATGAGAATGGTCGTGACGGGACGAATTAAATTCGAAAAGATAATATCAGACTTTTTTTGTTTTCGGGTCGATGATGATCGAGAGGTTGAGACATCCGGTGATCGTGCCCTTTTTTTGCTTTAGGAAAAACCCGACGACCCATCGCCGTCCCGATGTTTGCCGATTCTCGATCCAACGTGTTGATCTCCCATTATTTTCTCGTAGATGGTCAAGATGTAGGTACGCGTAAGAGCACTCTATAGATGGGGACCCTCGGTGCTTCATATTCTTTTTATATTGAAGTTTACTTTATCAGTTTAATGTTGATTAAATAATTAGAAGACAAAATAAAAGCAACAAATCCATGTAAAAATGGTTGCATTAACTATCTTATAAGAAATAATTTTATAAAATTATTCTCATTGTTATTATAAAAAGCATTTGTAGGGATAAATCGATTGTTTACTTTAAATTAAATAATCAGTTTCTCACCATTTCTTTCGAGCCTTAATATTTTTCACTATCGATATAATTTAAACATCGTTGATTTTCAAAAAAAATATTGTAATTCTAAAATGTAAGATATGTAAAACCATCCCTTCTCTCGCATATTAAACCAATTTAAACAAGCCTTAAGGAAAAGGGAAAATATAAATAACGCTGAAACTTTTGACACGAAGAAATTGTAAAATAAATAAATATCAATATTATTTGTATTGCGTAAAACGAAGGCACGAAATCATTAAATTGACAAGTGACAGCACGAACGTTTTATGATTCATAATTTCTATTGCACTAGACGAACTCTACAATAACATACTTTTAAAGTATGTTATATAATTGAATAAAATAATTATTATAAATATTAGGCTTCCGAATATCATCGGATGAGACTTATTATAAAGCGTATAACTTATGTTATGAAATTTCTATTAATTCCATATAAAATTAATGTAAAATTTAAATAATGTAAGAACGTATCCAAAATAAAAGTCCAAAAAGCCACGCATTTGCGAAAATGCCAGCCAGTAATTTTGAAGCTACTGTATTTCTCTTGGACGTTTATTGTAAGTTTTACTGGTGCCGCTGGAAATGTGAAAGGAACGAGAATCGCCATTATCATAATCAATTGCTTGAGTTAATTTTTCTATCTCGTCGCCGATACTGATTATTTTTACAAAATTTGTTAAGAGAACCCTGAAAGCTCGACTTGCTCCTGTAGCTTGAAATTAAAGCGGTGACTCAATGAAAAATTCATTATTGAAAGGGTTATTCTTTATTAAAATAATAGCATCAGCTTCCCTCTTGTAAATATTGAATTGGGTGTCGATGGATAACTAAAATGCGCGTTCTCTCCTCTTAGAAATCCATTAATGCAGTCTTCGAGTAATTTTGCCAACATAAATATCAACTCCGGATGGAGGATCATCCAATAAATATGTCGGTCTCTCTGTAAACTAACCTAAGCAAATGTTTAACATCTTTATGATCATCCTCTATCATACGTGTTTACCTCCTTATTTATATCGTGAGCTTCTTTACGACTTGACGCTCCTAAAAACTCGGACTTGCTAAGTGTATCTCAATGAGAGTCAATCTCAATGGACCCTCCTACTAGAACATGTAACTTTTTCGAATAAATTCGAACATTAATATTTGAATGAATATTGACTATGGTTTTTATTTTCATAAACTACTTCGATAAAAACATTTCCCCCCTTTATCTCTATACTATACTATTTACTTTATTGTTTTCACTTAATTTCATTTCTTCACTTTTTCTTTTGAGAAGTAAGAATTTCTGTTATGAAGATTCTTTTACCGTCACAAGTATTATTATTTTTGCTTAATTGAAAAATTAATTTAAACAGAAATACATAAAAATATCGAATAGAAAATTAAAATTCTTTTTGGATTTTTCAACGTAGATCTTAAAATAGAGTATGCTAAACAAATCTTCAACTTTCAATCTATTGTTTTTTATCTCTCTCTACCAATTATAGTCCTTAAAAGGCTAAAAATTACCATTTTTTTAATACAAAGTTAGTAACTTTAGTTTTTTCTCGGAGTTTGAATAAATTACTAAATAATCTACATAATCAACATGTATAAAAGTAGAATAATTGAAAAGTAATCTCGACTCTAATTATTGTACTAAATTCAAGGATAAAAATGGATTTAATTTCAGAAGATCATTTATTTTATTTAATAAAAAAATATTAGCTAAGTTACATGTTTTTTTTTATTATTTTTTTTTTAATTATTAAATCATATTATAAGTAATAATAACAGATACTATAGTTTTCGTATAGATTTATTTTCTATAGATTTTTTAAATTAAATTGTTAGGAATACTGCTTATAATAAATTAATGTACGATTGACAAAATTTTATCATTTATTACAGTATTTTCTTGTATTGTACATACTAGTATTGTAAAAAGTATTGCAACTATTATATGTAAAGATAACGCAGGCAATTTTTATACTTCTGATGTAGCATAATTTTAAAATAGCTGTCGAATTTATTATTGAACAAGAATGATTTACTAGCGATAAAAACTGATATTATTTTCAAAATCATTAGAAAAACAAAATTCTTAACTTTTCAAATTATAAAACACTTTTTTATTGCCATAAAAATTGATAATATTAATATTAAATATAAAGAATTTTTTTAGGTATTTCTCATAAAATTTTTGCCTCGAAAAGGTCAATATTGTATCAATAGTAATTCGATTCAAATTTGATAAAATAATAATAAGAATATTTTATTTTCTTAATTTATCAACTGCTATAACTGCAATATTGTAAACAATTCTTAGATACATATATATTTATGAGATTCATGCTATTATATTATTAAAAATAGTTATTGAAAAATCTATTTAAATTTTCAATCATACGTACCAGTATTAGATAATTAATTTGAATGCTTATATTACATTAATAAAAAGAATTATAATTCTAAATTAAAAAATGTTATCGGGGTTATCTTATTGCATTAAATAACAGGTATTATTGAGATTCATTATACTTTAATTATAAATATATAGTATAAATATTAATTAAGACTATTAAATTAAATTTTAGTATTATTATGAATATTATTATAAAACAATGGGAAATGTAAAAGTATAAAAAAGAAATTATGTATTTTTTTATTAACCTTTAAACAATTTAAGCAATATTTTTTATGTATACAGTTAATGTTTATTACAACAATAATATCATAAGTTTACTTAATTACAAACCATTTCAATTTTTTATTAAATTTTACTAAACTAATTTTTTATTTCTAAAAAATATCGTATTCAACAATTAGTTTCATATTTCTTAAAAGTAATTTGGTATATACATATGTGCTGTTTTATAATACTGTAATTCTGGTACGTGTAATTCGATTATTGAGACAATGGTTTTGTAAAAATGACATATTCAACGATATTTAAATAGGCATCCTGAAACTATATTTAAAAAATGTCCATCCGAACATGTTTGTAATACCGCTTCACACGTTTGGCGTTTTATTCTGTTTTTTTTTTCATTAATTACTTCACCTGCGATCAAAAAAAGAAAGAAAACAACTGATTAAGTTAAGAAGTTAAGAAAAAAAAACCTCTTTATTAATACAAGCGCAATACTCGCATTCCTAATTCATTTAAAAGTGGTCCTCTCAAATTTTTGGTATAATGCATAAAGATCATTGTACTTCAGATGACTTTATTTTAATGAAGTAAAATAATTTTTGAAGCAACTGACGACTGAAAAAAATAAATATTTAAATTTTATTGATGCGTTGATTTTGATTGTGATTAATTAATATATACGATGGGCACTTATATTAATGTATTTAAAAATTTTTTTAAATCTATTGATATAATTACATTATAATCTAAATCAAAAACTTTGTTTTTAAATTACGAATTAAATTAAGAAATATTTAGATAAAAGTGGTTAATGTAATAGTCTACTTAAAATAATACGAAATTATAATTACTAAAATGAACTAGTAATACCAATAAAATAAAATGAAAATACTAAAACGATAAATTGCTAATGAAATTGGCAGTAATCTCTAGACGCGGATTAACCTTTTCCTGTTTTCCTCTTCGTATATCGATCCTGGCTTCTTATTAATTAATTTCACCGTTACGATTATATAATATTATTCTATGAAGAACGACAGTTAAAGTATCGATACAATAATTGGCGATGACGTAATTCAATTTTAAAATCGATATGTTCGCCGACTTAATTCGTAGATAAAGTTTTATTATCAGATAAATATAAATTATTATGATTTATTTAAAAAAAATTAATTATTATGAAATTTTTTAATACTCCTTCCATTCTTTCAATAGTATACGTAAACGAATATAATTTATATTATAAATTAAGTTTATTAAAATTAAACAAAACCAGTTATATAATTCGTAATAATATATTTAATAAAACATCCTACAAAATAGATGCATAAAATTGTCGGTGTAAATCTTTTAAAAAATTGAAAATATCAGTATACCAACTAAAATCTCACTCCCTCAGTGCATACCTACCGTCTACGGCATTCGATAACAACTACAGACCGAAGAGGACGAGAATGCACCAAGGATACAGCCTATCCCGATTTCGGACTCTTCCCCGGAACCGACGACAGTCCAGACATTATACCTGTGGGAGGGATTTAGGATCTTTGTCTTCTGGGTATCCATTACGTTTTCGTCTCGGATCCTAGAAGAGGACTATCTTCATTCGCATAAGGATGACCTTTGCGAAAATGGCAATCTTTTCCAGATTTTCTAACTGAAATAGATTAAAGAGACGATGCCTTCGGAAGTGATCCTTTCGACATTGAACTCCAATGTTTCCCTTAAACGTCCCAATGCGCGCAACGACGCTCCACCACTTTTTCCATGCGATGGAGGTACGGGCAGAAGTAATCGTGGGTGAAGTAATGGACTCGCAAGACAAACATATTATATCTCGTACTTCCGTAACCATTTTCATTACTGTCAACTTTTCGATATCTTCAATTAATTCCACAAAAACAACATTGTGAATGCAAATTTGAAATTATTTTTACTTTCATCTATCGACCTTATAAGATAGTCATGTTTATTGATACTCATAGATCGTAAATCTGAAGTTTAAAAGATATTTAGAAGGAATGTTTTAAAAAACTTTATATAGTAATAGAATGTTTTAAATTTTAAGTTTTAATAAAGTTTTAAAAAAAACTTTATACAGTAATAGAATAATGTTGATTCGATTGGTCTATCGAATTTGATTCGATTCTATTATATAACGTGAAGAGGATATCAAAACCTCGTTGTGTACAGCATAAGCCTAGATTATAAGTATAGATTCTGTAGGCTAAATATTTAATTACGTATTATTAATAACAAAATGGTTCGAAAACAATTTCTAATAATACAAGTCGATGATAATACCGTAATTACTATAATTCTATCGTGAATCGATCGTATCACACGCATTTTAATAAAATAATTACCTTGTCTAATAATACAAAAAAATTTTCATGATACTTTCTATAATTAATTATATTTTTTAATTCATCAAGTTCATTACTAAAGCATCATCGCTTTAGGAATTATTATGGAAAATTCACTTTTAGAAGTAAAATATTGTTCACTTTGTTATTTTTTGTTTGAAAAGAAATATTTTTATTCAATTGCCAAATTAAAAAAAATTAAATTACATTTAATTTATTTATAATTTGAATTAATTAAGCAGTTGAATTATTTATTATATTATTCGAGTTTTATAAATACTATTTTTCATTTATTTTCATGATATAATAATGGCTATTTACTTCACTACACTAAAAAAGTAATTGGAATGTATAAACTTATTAAAAATTTTGTCGTAACTTTACATAAACTATATGATTGTATGACTGTGATTTTTTTTTATTTATTATTTATGTTTAATCATTAGTACCTATTTGCAAGTAATTTCATTTAAAATTAAATGAATTAAATGAAAATATAATTAATAATTGTCATATATATTTGAATGTATAAAGCTATAAAATACTTAGTAAATAGTATTATTTTTAAAAAAGTATTTTTATTAAAAATAAAAATACGCGTCTTCGGTAATTCAATTTTGTAATCTATTACTGTAATAGAAAATACGTGTGTGGCGGGCGTATTTCGGAAATATAATTTTCCCGACAGACCCGCACCGCAATAAAATATAAATATAAATAAAATAAATATAAAATATAAATATAAATAAAATAAATATAAAATATAAATATAAATAAAATAAATATAAAATATAAAATATAAATATAAATAAAATAAATATAAATAAAATACCGTTAGGCGGCAGACAGGCTCAGAGAGCTTCATCTCCCAGCTCGGTCCAGGCTCAATGAATGTTAAAGATAGTTCATCTACCGGTGTTTTTGACGCACAATAAAAAGCTTTGAGAACAAGAGTTGCCTTCTTATCTCGTGATTACCAGCAGCTACTTTCAACCTCACGTCGGCTCGAGGCAAGCTTAGCAGCATATAACCTCAATCTCCAAGCATCTTTTTTAATATTTTTTATTTTAATTTTATGAAATATTTCAATCAACAAATCTTTAATAATCTATACGTCAAAGTCTTGTTTTTGCAATTAATATAATCCTCTTTAAATAAGGGTAATATGCTCAAGGAACTGAATGTGGAAAATAAAAGAATATTGAATCTTTAAAGTAACTGAATTTTAATTATCATGATATAATAAAGTAATATTATGAAGAGACTCTTTAAAATCCATAATTTTTTAATCAACATTGTATTAAAATGAACCAAGTGATTGAAATTAGAAATTTAAAAGAAAATTATAAATATTCAATGATAACTGTTAATACATATATTTATAAATTTTTGTAGAACTTAATGTTTGCTTAAACCATAGGTGTTTAAAGACAATTTAAGAATTGGGAAAAAGGAGGCAAACAATATTAATAAAAAAGAAATATTTATAAAGCACCAAATATATATATTTACAGAATGAAATGTAAAATATCTAACACTTATAATGATATTTAATTGTAAGTAATGAAACAATGATTTGTTTCGTTTAAAAATTAAATTATTTCGTTCTATAATTGTATTTTTTATACTTTGTAAAATTTGTAAATTATGGATTAAATATTTATAAATATTTTAAAATATGTTAAGCTTATTTATTTTTAAGTACATACATTTAATCCAGTAGCACAATATAGTCAAGTATGAGATTCTTTTTGACTTCTGATGAAGTATTGTATAAATAAAACTTGTACATTTTTTCTTATGATTAAAAAATATGTGTATATAAATATATTTAAACTATTTTTTCACAATTGTATATTTGTCCTTTTCTCCATCACGAACTAAATCTATTAAGCTGGTTCATACATTTTTATTGAAAGCCTAAAACAATAAATTATTTATTTACATTTATTTAGATATATATGTACACATTTATTATATAAATAAAGCATTATAAATAACATTAATAATAATTAACCTAATAAATATGAGTTCCAAATTTTGTTTTCGATAAATATTTTATTTTAATACTTTAATACTTTTTAAAATAATATCTTAATTAATAAAAATGAGAGATTTATTAGATTTTGTTTTATTTTTTTTTATTAGATAATGCTGTTATAGTGTTTATTAAAAATATTTCATTAGTGCAAATAAAAATAATAAATAATAGGTAATAGTTAACAAGCGTTACTAATTTGTATTTAAGATTATATTTAATTAACTACAGAACCCATTAGTTCTCGTCTTAACGAAATTCATTAACTGAATTAAAAGGCTAAAAATTATGTAAAAGTATTGTAAGTAGGCAATTTTAGGAAATATGAACTAGGAGAACTACTTAAATAGATGGCACACCTTTTCAGCAATAAGTTTGAGATGCTGGGCCATATTGTTGCCTGTTTGTTGAACCATCATTGCGAATTCTCCATCGTTGTGCTGCAACAACGTGTAAGGTTGGTCGTACTCGACTACTACGCCGTTTTCCATAACGAGAACCTTGTCACAATCCATAATCGTATTAAGTCTGTGGGCTATGGTGAGTACTGTGCAACCTTTAAAGTTGACCTTAATGGTTTTTTGAATGAGAGCGTCCGTAGCGTGGTCGACATTTGCGGTGGCCTCGTCGAGGATTAGGATCTTATTTCTCTTGATGATCGCTCGCGCAAGGCAAAGTAATTGCCGCTGACCAGCGCTCAGGTTACCCCCGCCCCGTGTCACCGCATGCTCAAGCGAGGCGAAGATCTTATCAAGCTCGACCTCCTGGAGGGCGAGCCAAAGGGTTGCGTCGTCGCACTCGTGGAAAGGATCAAGATTATCCCGCAATGAGGCCGAGAAGAGCATCGGCTCCTGGGGGACAATGGATATCTTGTTGCGCAGATCGAGCAGGCCAATCTTGTTTATGTCGATGTCATCGATAAATAGGGAGCCATCGATTTTTGCCAGACGGAACAAGGCTGATATCAAGGATGATTTACCAGCACCCGTGCGTCCGACGATTCCGATCTTTAACAAAAGCACTTTCTATACCACCCTTTTTAAATTAATTCTCTTCCGAACTTTACTTTTTTTATTTTTTTTTATTTTTTTATTTTTTATAATTAAGAATGTAGAATATTCATCAATTAGGAATAACTTTACAGTACTGTAATGACATCAAGTAATAATTATCATTAGATTTAGAAAAATGTTAATACAGTTTTACATAGCGACCCATATGTACTAAAAGCTAATCTGTACATAAGTATCATCATTTTAGAAAAACAATGCCTTTTAAGGGATAAGTACTTTTATTTAAGATTCTAATACGAATAAGAATCACCTTCATTCCTGGCTCGATGACAAAATTCAGGTTTTTCAAAACAGGCTCACACTCAAGAGAATATTTGAGATAAACCTCCTTAAACTGTATTCTGCCCTTAATGGGCCAGCTCTTGGGTGGCTTTTGTCCCGGTTCGCTCTCAAAGGGTCCCTCCTTATCGAGCTCCGTGAACTGAAACATTCTCTCTACGCTCGTCATCTGGGCCATCATTTCCGCAGTCTGCCTCATTCCGTACTGGAGCATGCCACAAAGTATGAGAGATTGAGAAATGGCGAGACCAACGCTTCCAGCGAAGGGTTGGCCGTTTAAAAAATCATTGCTTTCCATAACGATGAAACTAAAGGAGATGAAGGTGACGAAGCCGACCGAGACCATATCCAGCCAGAATCCAAAAGCCGTCGAGGTCGAAATCACGAGAGAATAGGCGGCCGTGTGAGCGTCTTGGAGCTGATCGAACTCCTTGCAGGTCATAGCTTGCGCTTGACAGGAGCGAATCGTTAGCAGGCCCAGGAACGATGAGTTGGCGTGCGAAAATACTGGACTCTTGGCTAAACATAATTCACGCGAGCTTTAACCCGCTTTCAGATTAGCCCGAATAAATTTTCCTCCTCACTTCATACAATTCATACGGTTTAAAGGTTTTATAAATACAACTTATTTTAAGTAATATTTTTATATAATAAAATAAAATAAAACCCATAATAAGTTTATATGAAGTTTGGCTAAGCTTAATTACCGCTGTTAAATGCAATGAATTACTACGAAAACAGGTTTTTCTGAAATCAAATCCCTGGACACAAAAAATAATAAATAGAAAGTGCAAACTTTTAAAATATTAAAAGATATAATAGGTAAAAGTGCCGTTAGAGTATACGGTTCGATTCGGAATCCAAAACCTACATAAAAATACAAGCTTATAACTTGAATGCCCTTGTTAATGTATAATAATGCATATAGAAATATTAGTTTAAAATCAAATTCAAACTTAAAAAAGAGGAAAAATTGTCTCTTACCGTTGGCTTCGAGTCTCTTAATATCTTGAGCACTAGCCAAATAAATATTTCTTATTTGCATATAAAGAAAACCCATGACCAGCATAGGAAAAACTGCCCACCAATTTATAATAAGTACTTGTATCATAATTCCAATCATAACTGAAAATATCTGAAAAGCCTCAAGCATAACCATTGGTAAAGTCTCATCCACTGCACCGGTGTCTTTTGAAAAACGATTGAGAATTCGACCTAATAGCATTGGAATCATTTAGTCATTGTTTTACCATTGCTGTTGTTTTATAATATGATGATTAATGTAATAAAATAAATAATAAACTAATTGTAAATTACGTTAAACGATTAAGTTTGCATTAATGTATATTACATGATATACCTGCAGGATTCATGTCGAAAAATCTCATCGGTGCCATTAAAAGTGACGAAAACATTGAATTATGAAGATTTTTACTGGCATTCATACAAATCTTGCAGAATAACATATTCTTAGTGCTAGACATGATAATACTGCCCAATATTAATGCTGTATAAATAAATATAGCTGTATCTACATCAAGATAACTTGTTGATGTATACTGTTTATACAAGATCGAGTTTTCTATATCATCATCGATCATTAAGCAGCTTGAAGAATTTGTATTTATTATAAAATCCCTTAATCGTTTCTCTTCTATTTTGGTCCTAAAAAACATAATTTAGTACTTTATGTGCCGCACAACATTACAGTTTTTAATAAATAAATACACGAATAAATTTAGATAAAAATAATTTTAACTATTTTTATAACATTAACATAATTACTATTTTAAATTAATTCTAAAATTTTTTTATAAAGAATATATTAAAATGAATTCTTTAAAATTATTATGGAAAATATTTATTTACCAGTAGCCAAGCCAATAGTCACAACCACTGGTAGCTATTTGAGCTAAAATAAAACTTATAGCGAGACACAAGAGGATGAAACATGAACCACCAGCCTTAAAGTAATTCCAATACAAGGATTTGGCAACATTACCCTTTGCCATAAGTTCTTCAATTTCCTGAGGTTCATGCTCTTCATTTTCATCAGTTTTCTTATTCAATAACAGATCCACTTGTTCATTATCTTGGACACTTGATTCATCCACTATTGACTTTTCAGCTTCATTAGCTGTTGGTAAGTGTCGAACATAATTTTCATTCTTACTAAAATTTTCAAACGTACCTTGAAACTCGATCCTACCCTGAAACAATTTTAGTTCATTTATTTAATTGAATGAAGAAAGTTGTATATAATAAATATGTAAGGCCAATCATAAAGTAATCATTTAAATATCTAAATCATTTTAAAGAAATGGAAAATAATTGTTCGTTGTCCGATACTATTATTCGAATTTATTTATATTCATTAGTAGTTAATTTAAATGTTTTATTATTAGATTTATTTCAAATAATATTTACATTTCATTGTATAGAATTACGTACATTTAATGATATTAGGATATTTGAATAAAAGTAAATATTTACTACGTTACGTACAAAAAAATACTTACAAGAAGACATAAATTTCAAAATATAATATTGCTCATAAATTTATAACTATTAAATTATCGTAATTTTAGAGATGTTCGTTACTTACGTTATTCAGTAAAATAATTGCGTCAGCTTCTTTTAAATATTGTATTTGATGAGTAACAAGAATTCTTGTTTTGTTCTTTAAATATCCATTAATGCAATCTTCAAATAAATTTTTACCAACACGAGTATCAACAGCCGACAAGGGATCATCTAAGAGATAGATATCAGCATCCCTATAAACTGCCCTAGTATAAATATCAATATATAAATTTTTAACTATATATTATTCACTTCAGAAAAATACAGAAAAATCTAGTAAACTATAAAAAAAAATATAATGAATACCGATTAATATATTAAAACATATAATTACATATTCATACGAATATTGGCATATTATTTTTTATTATCCATTAATATTACAAAAATCAATAACTAATATTATTAATATTGATATATATATACATTTTTTTTATGTTACAAATACTTGAATTCCTTGAAAAGAAAGTTTAATATTGATTTTATAAATTATAACGATTATATGAAAACTATATAATCTTGAAAAAATTATTTTATTAATTAATAGTTTTGCTTATCAGTTTGTACTGTGATTAAACTTATAGATATTATTTATTAACATATGCCGAAAAGATAAATAGTGATGTTCTAATACCATTAAAATTCTAATACAAATAAAATTCTAACAACAGTTGTAACCATATTAATATCGAATACTAGCTGAACAAATATTAGTGTTATATTATTATTTGTAAATAAATTTGATATATTTAATATCATATTATGTATGGTATTAATATCATGCAATATTCCATCACAATTTACTTCAACAATAAATAGTATATAGTAAATCTATTTAATGAAAAAATCTTCCTTCTGTAAGCTTTCGGGTAGATTAAGTATTTGCTACATTTTTAAGATTGAAATTTCGACTAAGTACTAAAACTCTATGAGTTTTGCATCTTAATTTGATTAAAAAGAAGACGAAAGATGCAGGAATTAAATTAAAGCAATTAAATTTAATTTAAAAAAAATAAAAATTTTATCTCCACAAACGAAGCGAAAAAGCGACCTTAAATGCGTGTGGAGTACTATTTGCTTCATTGACCGAATTCACTTGGCTAAATCCACCTCTGTATGCGAAGAATTAGAAAAAGTAAAGACTATCTTTTACTTAAAGCAGACTTATCTTCTGTTTGGTCTCTCTCCCCCCTCCCGCCCCTCCCGCCCCTCATATCTGGAAAATATACCTCCAACTCTTATGTAGATAATCACCGGCAAAAGTTGCACTCGTATATTTGTCATGCTAACTCGACAATTTCATAACTCTTGTTAACGATAATTGTTAAATAAAAGTATTACAAAGATCGATTTAAACATTCTAATAAGCAAGTGTAAAGCAGCAGATATAAAAAAACGATAAGTGAAAGCTTAAGAAAATTTGCTAATTAGAAAGTGTTTTGAGTACGGTAGCTCGTATGGAAAATTCGGATTTTTTTATCAGAAATTCGTACCTTGCCAGGTTGATCCTCGCACACTGTCCCCCACTGAGGCTGGCGCCCCTCTCGCCGACGAGGCTTTTATCACCATAAGGTAGTTGCTCGAAGTCTTTAAGGAGGGAGCAGACCTGTGTAACTGCCAGATACTTTTCTTCGTCGAAGGGGCTACCAAAGAGGATATTGTTGCGAATTGAGCCTGTGAACAACCAGGGCTCCTGACTAGCGTACGAAATCTTCCCTTTAAGCTGGAGCTTTCCATTCGCTGCTCGCAGCTCCCCGAGGATCAATTTTAAGAGGGAACTCTAAAAATCAAAGATAAGCCACGCATCGTATTCTTTTATCTAAAAAAAGGCCATCGATCTTTATCAGATCTATTTTTCTTCTATTTTTTTTTTTTTTCTTGTCTTTATAAATATCCGTGACTTACAATTAACGCCCGAGTGAAAAGATCGACAAATCAAGGGCTCGTATTACTATATTAATCATTTTTAACGAACAACGTCATGCATTACAAATAATTTAATCGGAGGATTAACATTGTACCAAGATGTCTTTACGTTTTCCAAGTTTTATAACCAATTATTAAAAGATTTTTAATACTTTGCAAGAATATATAAGTAATTTAATCACGTATTCTAATATATAAAGCTTTTCTATTAGTCTAAACGATAACAACAGAATAATTTATAAGAAGATATTTTAATAATCAAAGTTATATAGTTCTGAGGTTTTATAGTTATAAACAATATTAAAAGTTTTATTAGTAACTTGTTTTATACTTTCAAATTTTTGGGAAATTATTAAATTACAGTGAATTTTAAATTAGCTGTTGAAAAAGTAAAAGTTTCAATAATATTTAACTACCTTTCCTGCGCCGACTGGACCCACAATCGCAAATAATTTATGTTGAGGCACAGAGATATTTATATCATGTAGAGTATTGGCAATAGATTTCTCTGACCATGAGGCACTTACACTTTTGATACAAATGCATGTATTGTTATCATTATTAACTATTAAACCTTTAGTATTTAATTCAACTTCTTCAAGTTGCAAAAATTTCTGTCAAAATAATTATAAAATTACATGACTTAAAATTCAGTAATATTATTTCTATATTAGTTAAAATGATATATAAATATATGTACACAAATAATTAAAAAAACTAAAATTTCAAATTAGATTTATTTTATATTGCAATACTCTATTGCAATTGGAATTGGATTACTTTTATAATAAATATGTTAAATAAAAATAAAAAATAAAATTAAAAAATTTTGATAACTTAAGTAAACAAAAATATATCTAATTTGTTTACAAGTTAGACAAAAGTTTTTCAAGATTAAGCATAATTTTATAAAATTTCAAATTACTTCGATTCTTTTTATTGAAACTCTAGCTTCTGCTGCACATCCTACAGCTCGAGGATATAAAATAGCCATGGATAATTGCAATATATTAAAGTATTGTGCAATTGTAAAAACCTTATCGGCTGATATTGTATATCCTTGAAGTACAAAGGCCACAATTGTTATAAATAATGTTGTACGTTCAGTAAAAACAAAGGAAGCCAAGTTAATTGCTCTTAAAAACGATGCAACTGTAACAACGTCAACTTCAAGCCTATTAAATTAAAGAGTTCACATTATAAATATAACAATATTATCATTCACCAAATTAAATTAATAAAAAAATTCGTTTATTTACTTTCTCGTAAAAGATACTAGCTTTTCAAAAGGCTTCTCCCATGTATACATTTTGATAACTCGAATTCCATTTATTATTTCGCTCATTAATAAAACTCTTTCATCTGTTCTTGTAGCAATTTTTGAACGCAATTTGGCCGTAATTTTGCCACAATATGCTGAAAAAATTTTGTTTTCATAATTTTATTAATATATAGTATTAATACTGTTCTTGTTAAAAAACGATTTTTGATACGAAGATATAAAATATTATTAATGAATGTAAATTAATCAATATATGTTTAAGTCATTAAAAATAAATATATCATAAGTAAATATAATATATGAAAATAAAAAATGCAGAACAAATTAAACTAACCTTGTACAGGTATGGTTTGTAGCACCATAAGAAGAACACCAGCTAACGAAGCAATACCAACATGCCTCCAAATCAAATAAGCTATCACAGCCCCTTGCAATGGCATAATCCATATATAATGTAAAAATAGAAAGAGCTGATCAAATCTAGCTACATCATTTGACAATAAATTGATTAATAGACCTCCAGTGGCTTGACTAGCAGCAGAACAAGACAAGCGTGTAATCTAAATTTAATAATAAAAAAAAATTAGGAAGAATATTTAAATTAGTAATGAGAGTGTAGTAAATAAGAATACTTAATTAATTAATTATAATGAGTAAATAGATTTAAAACGTCTTCAAATTTAAAAAAGTATTATGTTTTTAATTTTTACTATAAATTTAATCTATAAAATCAACATTATTAATATACATACTTTTCTATAAATTAAAGATGAACAAGCAATCCTCAAGCGCATACCAATTTCTAATTGGCCATAATTAGAATGATGTCCAAAAATTGCCTGCAAGATAGCCATCAAAATAACACCAGAAGCAAGTAAATAAGCATCTAGTGTTGTCGTTGTCGAGCAAGGATCAAAGTGGTAAATTAAAACACCCAATATTAGTGGCTGTATTACTCTAATAAGTGAAAAGTTACACAATAATAAACTATACACTATATTATTCATTTTTTATATTAAATATATAGTTTAGAATTATAAAGTTTTAAAAATCGTAAATAAAAAATATATAAATCATATAAATCATATTTTGAAAAGAGATTTTTTATTTCATATTATGTAATTTAATTATAACAAGATAAATATAAAAAATGAATTTTAGCAATAAAAACAAAAGTATTTTTGAATTAGTAAAAAATTTCTACAAAACCATTAGTCTCAGTTTTAAATAATTTAATAATAAAATATTGATATACTAGATTCTGTATATTATCTTTAATTTTATTATTAATCACATAAAATATTTTACTAAATATAAATTATCTATACATATTTAAACTATACACATTATTTTAAAAATTTTTTATTATATTTATTACCTTATAACTATTGCTAAAAATAAAATGTGTGATGCATATTTAAAATATGAACAACCAAATGTTCTTCTAATAGCTCTCAGCAAACTGGGCTTCATTTTGGTATTACGGGAATTTTCTATTTCCACTTTCCAATATCTAAAACAGGAATAAAATTTAGAATATACCACATTAACATAATTTTTAATTTTAATAAATTAACATTATAATTTTTTAAAAAATACATAATTTATTTGTGTAGATTTATAGATACAAATTTAAAGACTTTATTATAATTTTTATTTAAATTTTAATAATATAAAGCACACTGTATAACAAGTATGAAATTGATATTATAAAATTTATTGTTTTAAAAGCCTTTATTAGTTTTTATAAATAATAAGGATTGTTCTATTCAGTTTTTTTATTCTTAAAATAACAGATATACTTTATACTATAAAGACTTTGAAACAATATTAATTTAACACATGGGATTATGACTAATTATTTAATAAATATCATTTAATTTAGTAATTATATTGTACAAAGTCAAAAGACATAATAATCCTTATTGATTTAATTATTTTATGCAATACACTTTAATATAAATAAAAACATAAAGTCATACAATGTTTTTTAATATTTGAAATATCTTAATTTTTAAAATATATTTAAAAATATTTAAAGTTTTTACTTTTCCAATCGGTTAGCGAGAGGCTCACTGTGATCATCTGGCAAAATTTTAAAAAGATCCTTTGCTTGCAGATCATGCTTCCTACCATACCAAAACAGTGGATTCAACCAACTGTAAATTAATAATAAATTATAATTTTATTCAAATTAGTTTTATATAATTGTTAATCATAATTTCATGTAGAATGTATAAATTGTTAGCCAAATCACCTAACATTGTAAGTTATTAAAGGAAATATAAAATAATTTCTAAAATCTATATTAAAAGTAACATATTAAGAAAATGTGGTTTCTTTGATAGTTAGAAAAAAAATTTTACAAGTATTTAGATAATCATCTGAAAACTTTGAAATTATTAAAGCTCTTATATAATTAAAAGTATCATTCCAGAAGAAAATAAAGTTATAGTGAAGTTATAGTGAACCACTATTCACTTGCGTGGTATGTATGAAATTAATAGAACAAAACAATATTGAGACAGAAAAAAGAAATGGCACAATAAAACCTAGAATTGCGGCATAAATAGTAAACTCACCAGAATAAGAGTTTGCTGATAATATTAGCCGAGAGCCTGGGGTTTGAATTCTTGGGGCCTATACTTACGTCCATTTTTCAGTATGCCTATAACGTATATTTATTGTCGAATTTATCATTTAGAAAAAAAAAAAAAAAAACCGGTACTTTTAATAAACTACGTTGCGGGGGATGAGAACAACTTCATGTTTGTACTACCAGTCTTATTAATTAATAACCATCTCCTCCGTAAAGAAACACAAACACAAACTCCGGAACAGTCGCCGACAACATATCTCGCCTGCAGCTGGTACACGTCTAAATCTAACCGATTGGTAAATGCAAAAAGCACGATACATGCGAATATAAGACGAATCAAAGACACGGATCAGACGATGCGCGAAGCTAAGAACACAGACGCACACTTGTAAAGCTACGCACCTATACAGCGCTGTCCCAAGCTTCTACTCTGTGCGTATACCCTCTCTACTACGAGCTATTTACTTAGTAATTGCATCTTTATAAACTGTTTTACAAACAAAAAATAACATATAAACCATAGACAGCTGTGTACGGATGCTTATATGAATGTACGTGCATTACCCACGAATAAATTATAATTATTTTCGCTATTCGTTAACATCAATTTTTAAAACGTTATAAACATTATCGATCAACGTGTAGATCGAGTTTTTTGTTCTTTACTCATTTTTCTGTTTTGTATTGGGAAGAATGGTGTTGTTGTCATGTCTTTCTTCACACTTATTATACATGAAATGTTCACATAAAATTCTGCCTCGTTTCAATGTGACATTGAATAAGTTAAAAAGAAACCGAGGCGCATTTTGAAGAAATTCATACAAGAATGGAATCAATCGATACGTCAGATCGTAACTATAAACACTTACATACATTCACTTACTTAATTAGAAACTGAGATGTGATAAATATTTTATGAATTTGCAATTCTATACTTAATTCAATAATACGATTTTAGTATTTAAATTATTATAGAATAGGATATCATTTCTTCTTTTTTATTTATTATTTTTTAAAAGACCATAGTAATATTGAAGTTTTTCCCTCAGGATTCCCTTGCAAAATAGTAATAGTTAAAATATGTATCCCAATTTCAAATATATAAATATATGTCATGAAACATCATTTTTCTTTAATTCTTAATAAATTTCAATTAGTCATACATATCATTCTATAGTAAAAAATTAATGCTATATTATTTGTAAAATTATGATATAATTAGTGGTCAATTAATGAAAGAATGTGACTTGTAAGTTATATTACGTATAAGTACTTAAAATAAACTTGTACAACAATGTGTGTTTGTGTGTATGTGTGTGTCTGTGCGTATTTATTAATAATAATATGTAACTGTTATTCATTTTTCACGTTACGAATATGATGTAATTCTTTAATAATTTCCAAGTCACGTGTTACTAACCTGTTTCCTGTTCTAAAAATGTTTTGTAACCTTAGAATTGAAATTGTACGAATGAATTAGAAAAAATTATAATTCCCTTTTTTAATATTACGAAAACACGATAAAAAAAAATTACTTATAATTACATAGTTCTGTACAAATATAATTAAGTTAAACGGCAAATATATGGACGTAATAATACACTGTTTATTAAAAAAAAATATATTTTTTAATTTTGTACCAAAATTGTTTATTTCAATTATAGTTAGATTTAATGTTACTGTGTAAGAAGCCTTGGAAATACGATTATTAACATGCAGACGTATTTACATGGTTCTCAACGTTATTAGACATTGTTTTAAAATATTAATAACATTTTGTTAAAGCATATAAATTAATAGACTTATTATAATATAAAAAAATGTATTTTTATGATGTACATTATAAAAATCCTGAAATAAAAAATATAAATAAAACTTTAAATGTATTTTTTATATATTATTATTTTTTTTAACAAAGCTAAATATATTCAATCAATTTTAATTATTTTATTTAATTATTAATTTTATTTAATAAGTTTTATGTTTAAAGATTTCATGGTAGTTTAAAAAACGTAAACATATACCCGAATTAAAATAATTGACCATTTAATTAAAAATTATAATAATAAAAATAAAATAATTAAAATTATTTCTCCTACATAAATTTAAATCAATTTCTCTATTTTTAAGAGTGAAATTTTTACATCTCAACAAGCGTTAAAAATAATAACTGTAATGAATAAATAAAAACTCAAATCTATTGAAATTTGAAACAGTTGTTACAATAGATTTAACAATATCAATAGTAATAAAAATATTTTCTCATTTCTCGATAATATTATATACGGTTAATTTCAATTTTATTTAATAATAACATTTAAGTACTTGACTACAAATTTCTGAAATAAAAATAACATTTTAATAATATTTAGAATCTTGAATATAAATTTAAAAAAAAAAAGTAAATAAATAAATAATTTAAGATTATCTCTGATTTTCTAAGTCTTTTTTATTATTTCCTTTTAAAATGGTAATAATATGTGTATAATACCGTGCAATATAATGAGAAATTAATTAGAATATTTTTCAATGACATTTATACAATAATTTATCAAAATTTGATAAGTAACTTTTCACTTAGTATTTATTTTAATATCTTCTTTGTACAACTCAAACCAATTAAGTACAATCAAGCTCAATTTACTTTAATAAATCCAGAGTGAAACATTAATAAAGAGCAAATATTTTTGTAGACTCTCACAATAAACAGAAATATATAACCTTAAGTACTTATTACGTTCTTAAAATAATTTACGTAATTATAGGAATAAATTTTTTGTTTGTAGGAAGTAGCGGTTATTCGGCATAATGGCGATTTCTTGGAACTTTATGGATCTGTATTATCGTAATATTATGTAATAAGTTTTAAGGTCGAGACAAAGTAAACGTCTAATATTTATTTTTTCATGTTAATACGTAATAAATTTAAAAAAACTGACACATTAAAATTTATTTGTTGAATGGTTAATAGGAAATATATAAATGTTTAAATAAATAATATTCAATGCGTAAATAATAAATAATTGAGAAAATAGAAATGACGGAGATGAAATTCTAACAATATTACATAAAGCATTCTCAGATATCATTCATTCTTATCTTTTTTACATGTTAATTTAAATATTGTGAATAAAGCTAATCCAAAACAAAAGATTTTTAAATCCTTACAAAGTTCCGAAATGTACAGTAAATATTTTCAACAGATAACGTATCAATAATAAAATAAACGAATATTTATTCCCCTTATGTATTGGTCCGATTAAATTTGAACAGGCGCTTTTACTTTACTCAGAAATAAGAATCATCCGATAAGTTTTTTAGGCTTTGCTTTCGTGTATTTTATTATAGAAAGATATAATGACTTCATAAAATCCATAAAAGACATTTACCCGTGGATCTCTCAAGAGAATCGTACGTCAATATTATTTATTAATCAGTGCAGTAGTACTTGAACATTACTCCGCGTAATTCCACTGTATATTATTCCTTTATTAATACAATACACGATATTAATATAATCCAAGTATTTTTATATTTGTAAAATCAATGAGCATTATTTCGAAAGAAATTTTATTTCGAAGGGTTATAGATCAACCGATAGATTCATTTGTATACTCTAATAAACATTCAAGATATTTATAACTGTCCATATAACATCATGGAGGCAATAAATAAAGGTTTAATTAGCGTTATTATACTGAATCTTAAAGCAAACAGAAAAAAGATTATTTTTTATACGTGGATTTAAACGAATATTATAGGTCATATTTCACCCATTGATGATAGATCGAAATTCATATTAACATAAATTACTATTTGATGTCATTTGAATGATTAAATTTAAATTAAACGCGATACTTTTCTGTCTTCATACTTTTTTTCTTTTTTTTTTATTTTTTATCACAAACGAAATCCTGTAATAATAAAATAGTACTCCCTACATATTTTTTATGACTAATAATTTTTCAATTAAATATTTATAGCTCCAAGAACATTATTTTCTTTAATAATTCATGACAATTGAATAAGTTGTTGCATTATCAATAGTAACAATACAGTTTAAGTAAAATCAGTTGAGCAGAACATTGAAAAAAAAAAATACTTTTACGGGCATTTCAACACTGTTCAATTTTCTTTATATAAAAGTTCTAATAATTAAGGCTTCTCTTCTCTTATTAAAATTCTATTCATTTTCGTTTAAAAAACAATGACACTCTTTTAACACTCAATTAACAACTGATTATCATTTGTTTGAATCATAAAGAGAAGGGATATGAAATAAAGGATTCTTTCGCGCATATGTATTTCAGTACGGATTTGCGATTATCGTTACTACTGCGGTTGGGGCAGAGGGGCTGGGGCGTAACTCAGATCGACCCTTCATTGTTTTTTCTAATCATTTCGATTCGTTTATTAGGTCGATGTCTAACAGTTACACTTATTTCTTATTAGAAGCAATTGATATTAAGTATTTACGCACGAACATTCCGCCATCTCGAATGCACGCATTCAACATTTTTATTTATTTAATTGTTTTATTTCGTTTGAATCACTGCTATTTTTGCATCTCACGATGTCGAGGCTCGTTATTGACGCGTTTTCTTTTATATAAATAAACTTTCGAAAAATGCGCGGTTCACGCTAAATTACTACGATGCACTTCTCAGATATAAAATTAACTGACAAGGAAATTTTACATAGCAGAGTGAATCCAGATAATAACACGCGTTTTCCAAACAATTAATAAGGGCAAATGATAAGGAAACTCCTCCTTGCGTTATTGTCACGCGCCTTAAATGATTGAATAAAAAAATAATAATTGCAAAGTATTTTCACCGTTGGCCCCTCACCGTTCTTATAGGTCAACTATAGGGATTTCGATCTTAAAAACTGTCGTTCTATAGTTACGATTATATTTCCCTGCAATTGTTTTTATTTTTATATTTTTATTTTTACCCAAATCATGACTTGGATAAACTTCGATAATAATGCCCGGCGGTATGATTATCAGCCCATTCATTGGAACTGCCATTTCCACCGTGAATTTATTTCGTTTAAAAGCTTTTGAGAGGAACGTTTGCAAAAGTGCTGCTTTATTTATTGCATAAGTTGCCAGGATTCATTCGGGTGTCGTCGGATTCTTTATCAGATAATGCTGTAAACGTTTCTCCCGTAAAGAAATGAAAAAGAGAGCATTTCGTACATTGAAGTTGTTGGGATCCAAAGACATTTCTTCAACATATCTTTTTAATTGAACATTAATTTGCGATCCTATTGCGTGAACGAGATGATATTTTTTTAAAAAAAACTTTACAGCCGGTTCCCAGACTTCGCCAAAATAGTTAATTTGACAAATTTGTAAGAATTGGTTTATTGTTTCAATGTGATTTTTTAAAGTAATAAAAACCTTCATCGTTTTTATTTCATTGTTCAGGCCATAAATTCGATATGGCGCAAGCCATTTCGTGGCGAAAAAAATGAAAATCGCGACATACATTTTTATATTTCCTTTCTAAATATAAAAAGGGTCCACAGTAATCTACGTCGAGATTAAGAAATGCTCATGATAACATAACGCGATCACGCGGTAAATTATCTATTATGTATTCATAATCGGTCGGTTCGATCTAAAAATATCATTGCAATTTTGTAATGATTCCATTGCTTGTTCATATTCCTAATAAAGGATGGCAATATTCTTAACGAATAGTGGATAATTACATATTTGTTGATTTTTTTTTTTTTTTTTGTATGAGTATTAGTTGGTAAATTTATGGAAAATTTAATATTATATATACATATAACTCTCGCGTTTTGAAGTCTATAACCGACCCCAAATATACCAAATTCATCTAAGAACAGTTTTAGTGAACGGAATTTGCTCAAGTTACAGATAAGTTTTTTTTTTGCAATAAATTCTTTATATCAGCCACAAAAGCTTCCGATTGCACGCCATTTATTATTACCGTGAATGCTTCAATTATTGCCGTTATTTATAATGGCCGGATGTTCGTAATTTTATGTTTATTCACGTTATTAAGAAATCACCGTTTGTAGGCTATTACTCATAGTCACATATTTTTTAATGAATATTTTTTTATTAGTATATTTTTTAATTCTTGTAAAACGTTAGATTCTATCTTACGTATAGAGCAATATTCTTCGAACTTCAATCGACAATTTTCAACTTGACAAGCGGTCGGCGTAATTTTCTTTAGAGAACACGTATCTCCAGTTCGATCTTACGTTATTCATTGCTATCTCGGCATCGCTATTTATTAGTAGCCAATGTTTTTAAAGATGCCCTGGAGTCTGTATTATCCATTGCAGCGCTATCGTGAAATAGCCTCATACGTACATGTTCTTTACATTTTTAAATTAGTTTTTAACTTATTAAGGAAAAGTAATTTTTTTTTCTTTTTTTTTTTGTTAAAACATAAGTCACTTGTTTTCCTTAGATAGGCTTTGTTTTAGTGGCGATAACACTATTTCATAATCTTATTTATTGAATTCGAATAATTAATTTTATAAAAATTTGTAGTAGTTAATCGTGGTAAGATTTTATTTATTTTTAATACGTTTAACATGAACTACGGCCGTGTTTTTCAATGTTCCATACGCACGTACAGAAAAGAAAAGGTGGCGCCTCATAAGCTTCGAAGATTTTTTGTCATTGACTTTGCACGGTTTCCCTCGTTTCAATGCTTTTCCTCGCCCTTAGAAATTTCTTAAATAAATCTGGGAAGGGGCGGAAAATTGCAGACTTCGAAAGCGCGCTGATAGGCGTCTCTACCTGATTGAGTTTTTTCTAACGTAGATCGGCAAATTGCATCGGCTTGAATGACATATGGCTTATTTCTTTATTTCAGTTATTTCAATCAGAGTTATTGTATTAAGTGCTTCTTCGCTGCTCGGAAAACTCAACGACGAGTAATGGCTTCTCTCTCGCACATTTGGCGGTCATTACTTTTATTATCCATCCGACTCGAACGCCCGAGATGGGAGGCGAAACGACTCGTTGCATTCTTGTACTTTAAAGATCTTTTTTTTCTGAGCGATTTGTGCGACTGCAACATCGCCGGACTTTATTCAAATGCGAGCGAACGCGTTTTTTTTACAATAGATTACGATTTTCTTTTCGAAACCCTGAAACTTAATATGTCACTGTAGTTGCTTTCCGAGGTTTAAGCTCCTTTACTGCCTATTAAAATTAAATTAACAATGTGAATATTTATAATTTATCAACCAATATTATTTTTTATAATTAACATTGTAAAAATCTATAATTAATCTACACTGTGCTTCAAGTTGATTTAACCATATAATTCTTTATAGTTAAATTGACACTGAAGTTAAAATATAATTTTACAATACGATTGCTTATAATTAACACTACAGATAGTTAACACTAAAGATTCCAATACTTTTCGTCGCGCTGCTTCGATTTACGAGAGATTTATAGCCACGTGTGGATCGGAAGATTTCAAATCTCCCTTTTCTTTACAATGTCTTAATGTTTATACTTTTCTCACCATATAGATTTTTTCACCTAATTTTTTATCGGATGAAAATTTCGGAAAAGGGCGAAAAAATCACGAGGAGTTAGGGATTATTCATAGGTGCGGGCCTGGTCGGTTTTTTCGTTTCCCATTTTCAATTTTTATTTCCTCCTCGCAAGGATACAGGTTTTCCCGGCCAACTAGCGATCATTCCTTTTATCATTCGCGCCGATCAAGTCGCCAGATTTTATGGCCATATGCCATGTGATTACGTGCAAATCGCGACTTTGATTTCAAGTATTTTTCACTTTTCTTATTTTCTATATCTATTTCTCTAGTTGTTCGGCTAGACCTGAACAAGCGTGAGAAGCCACGTTTTTCCAAAAACAATAGGAAGTTCTTTAAAATATAATATTTTATTTCAACGTTTCGGCAGAATTTCGTTTCTATAAACAAATTCTATTCGTTTAATGTACTCGTAAAATGTGTGCTATTCGTAAAATAGTACATTTTACGAGCACAACGATTTACTCTTCCGATGACAAGCATATAATAAGCAATCATCGGCTTTCATTGGAAAGCCTGCATCGAAAACTCATCTATAAAAAAAAACCACGGCCGCGATCTGTTCAACCTTTTTCATTAGATTACGAAGCCCCTACGATTCCTGCAAAGTGGGTGTCTTCGTGAGGCCAGACTATACATTTCTTTTTTTCATATTTCAAAACGTAACATAACGTAATGCATAAGGTAATTATATCATTAAGCATAATTTCATCTAATACTTTGGTCTCTTCTGATCCATAATCCATAATCATAATGCAATTAAAATAAAATTTATTTATCCTTTTTTTTTAAAACTTTTATTCGCATGTCATGCTTAATTTTCTTTTATGCTTTTATTAGAATATTATCTCGTTAATAAAGGTTCGTAAAGTTTTTTTAAACAGAGGATAAATTAATTTTTTATCAATTCTGAAATCATACCGCAATGTTTTACGATAGTTAAAAAATCCATTTATTCTTTTAATTATTATATTTGCGCATATTGTTTTACAATTCAAACAACAACAACGATAACAACAACAACAGTAACAGTCATAATATTAATAAGAATGCTAAACGGTTTAACTGATTTACTTAAAAAAATCATTTTTATTTAAATTTCATCCAAAAACAATTATATTTCAATAATTGAAATGAAAAATAAAAATCAATTAATATAAATTTACTCAAACAATTTCTTCTATAAAGTAAATAAAATATATAGTCATGTCAAATATATATCATGTTCCATTGTCTTTTGAATAAATTTAATAGAAAATTTTAAATAGAACAAATTTGTTTATGAACTTTTGCAATTAACTTAGTAAGTAAAAATTTATATTATGGTATTTATGCATAATATTATTATTATATTTAAATCTATGTATTACAAATATTAGTTTAAAAAAGTTTAAAATGGGTTTATATAAAAAATTGTTATATTTTAGATAAAATTTATACGAAAATAACTCTACTTATTTAGTACGATTTCCCCCTTTTTTGGTTTTTGTTTATGCTTTTACCTTAATTAAATTATAAAAAATAAATTTAATTGGAAAATGATTTTAGTTTTTGCTCATTTTAGAATCTGTTCATAACAGGTATGTTATTGATTTTTATTGTTTGTAAAAAAATACTGTCTTGTTGAATTCAAAGATTGGGCGTATTTAATGAAAACAATAATAATTTCCGTTTTCTTCGTTGATGATAAATTGTTAAATTTTACATCACAAACGAGGCTCCTTATCGCATCCGAGTCACGCTTAAGCTTATATAATCATTTTTATAATTACGATTTTTTTTTCTTGTCAATATTAATTGAGCGTCGTCTATTGATTTGCGATTCCTCTTTATTTTACAATTTTTAACTTAATTTTAACTTAATTTTTAAATTAGTATAAATTTATTAGAGTCAAAGTAAAGCAAACGCGCTATTAACTATTAATAAATATTAACAAGCTTACAACAGTATAAATTGGTTATTATTAAAGTTCACGAAAAATATGTAAACCGTCAAATGTACCGAATGATCGAAATAAGCGTTAAAATGTTTCTTTTATCATGTGCATGTCCTATGCGTATGCACGTACTGCATTATTGCCCAAGAACTTGTTCTGGCTATTGCAAAGCTATATTCTATTATACATATTATACATAGGGAATATTGTATCTGTAAACATGCCGGTCGCTCATCGATCCGTTTTTTTTCAACGATTTAGAAGTAGGTGGGGTAAATTGTATACAACGCTCAGTTTTATAGATAAAGATAGCCCAACTCTTACGCACAATGGAATAATATCCAATTATCGATGTAAAATGCTTACGTTTTGTGTTTTACAATCAAAACGTTTTGCATTCATCAATGTGTCAATAAGCAGGTTAATCGTTGTTTTCTTTTCCAATTTTAAGCATAAGAAATATGATTAATCCGCGTGCATTATACTCTGTAGTAAGGACAATAAAGATTTTATATGTTGTATTCACGATGAAGTTAATATGAAAATTAAATGTGTATTATTCGTTTTTCTGAAATTAAGGTTAGTATACACTATCCCTTTATTTACGCATATAAATTTTAATATATTATTTTATTTGTGTATATAGAAAATATAAAGAAAGCGTCTAGAAGAATGGCTTTTTCGTTTAGAGCAGGCACAAATTGGTGTCATGACTTCCCTAAACTAGCTCGTGAATCTGGCTTTTATTTTAATATGCATGCAGCTAGAGTAAGAGTTGATTGGAATCGTATAAGTACGTATTGGTAAAGTAATATTTTATAAAAGTAATTTAAAGGCTATTTACATAATTGAATATATATTTTTCTAATTTGCTTAAAGGTAATTTGCAAAAAAAGTATGTTAAATATAATTGTGAGCAATTTATTAATGAATTCTGTATCCATTTAATTGAATATTCATTTAATAAAAAAAACAAATAACTGCTTGATTAAAACTTTTTATGTTTTAATTAATATTAAAATCATTTTAATAAGATTAATAAAAAAGTTTTTGTTAATTCAGGTTCCATCGATGTTGATCGAGTTATAAGAGAAAGAGATTTTCAAATTGTCGATGAAAATGTTAACAATGTTATCGATTATCATTTGGAAAGTGAATATGATGTTAAGATTTTAGATCCAAGTTTCGTGAAATTATTTCGCTTAGCTCAATTAGCAGTTGAGTATTTATTATATTGCAAACAATACTTAGATCAAAGTGTTGTTATTTTAAAAGAAGAACTCAAATACAAAATAGAAGAAAATGTAAAATTAAAAGATGAAACTATGCAGTTACAAAATTCAATAAAAGACGTTAAAGAAAAACTTAAAGATAAGAATAAATCTCTAGGAGCTAAATCTGATATACATGGAGAAATACATAAAGTAAAAATGTTACTTCATAATTTTGAGTTCAAATTATTATTAAATGAAAATCAATAAAAACATTAAATATTAAATTACATATATACACATTTTAACTACATTTATTAGTTAATGAAAGTATTTATTTGTTAAACTAATGGTATTTAATAACAAATTAACATTTACTAAACAATAAAAAGTATTTGATCTTAAATCAAAATTATATGTAAAATGTATAATTGTAACAAGTGATCAAAGAATCACTTAATAGTTCATTTAATATTTAATAATATTTAATCATTTAATAGTGAAATAGCATACATACTATATTATTAAAAATTTCTACTTTTCTATTTTGAATTCTTAATACAATAATAGTTAAAAATTATTGATTTCTTTATGATTCTTAATTTTGTAATATAATACATCCAAATACAACATTTTGAATCTATAAATCAATAAATAAAAGAATGTGTTATAACTATCGATCAACTATTTCGTTATCTGGTTTATAAATATGTTTTTAATATTGTTTTTATAAATTTGTTTATTATATTACATTTAATTATATTTAACAATATAATCTATAAATATATATACATATTGAAATGTACATTAAAAAATGAATTAATTTGATTTTTTATATGGAAAAAGAATAAAACAATTTAATTTATTTTTATTACAGTGCCCTTATTGTCCAAAGACTTTTATGACAGCATCATTTGCAAATGCGCATTTAATGCGACGACATTCAAATATTTTGGATATATTATCATCACCAGTAAATGAACATTACAGATCTGAGACTGAAAAATTGCACAACGAAATAAAAACTCTGAAAGAGCGACTAAACCAAACTGAAAGAGTAATTAGAAATGAATCTAATAAATTAACCTGCCAAAGTGAAACTTTAAAAAAAAATAAATTGTCTGAATCACCGGAGGACAGTATTTCTCTACAAGAGGATAAGTACAGAAGGTATAAAGAAGAAATGAACGATTTGAAGACTATGTTTTTTGCAGAAATTAGAGTAAGTTTGCCTTTATTTTATATAGTTACTAATTTTAAATTACAAAATTAATTTACTTAATGTTTATTAATATTTAAAATAAAAATCGTTTCTATTTTTTATGAAAAAGTTTTTCATTACAATTTTAAAATACTTAAAATAACTATTAAATCTAATAATTTTCTATTAAAGGATGATAATATTAAGAACAATTTACAGTTAATATTTTTAGTAGTAAATTATTATTTATTATAAAACTAAAAATATTGTTTTGCCATTATAACATTAGTATTTTTAGAAAATTTTAATGTAATAAAAAAAGAATGTTTTTAAAATTTATAAATAATTAAAAATAAGACTATGTAGTATGAATGAATATATTTTCTATAAAAAAAAATTTTTAATTATTAATTATTTTCTATTGTTATCATGTGTCAGAATATTAAAAGGAAAGAAAATAATTTAAAACAAAATGAGATTGAAGGTAAACATGAAAATATTAAAGAATTACTCAACCAACAAGAGAACGAGATTGAAAGATTAAAAAATCAATTACAAGAACAAGTAAGTTTTGTCTTTTTTATTTTTAATATAATTTTTAATAAAATGTTATTTGTATTAATTTATAGTTAACTTCGAATAAAAATGAAGTTGAAGTTAAATTATCTAAACAAGAAGAGTATTGGAAATCGAAAATAGAAAAATTAGAAAACCAACATTGTAATGATATTGAAAATCTATTTAGTCAAATGAAAATGACCTTAGAGTCTACAAAACACATGAAAGCTGAATATGAAGGAAAAGTCTCATATTTAGAGCAACAATCTATTGATCAATCAAAATTATTAACTGTCCAAAGTGAACAACTTAAAACTCTTACAAAAGGTATTCAAGATAGTAAAAAGATAAAGCCTGTAATAAGTGAAATTAAAAAATTGAATCAACAAATATATATAAATGCGAAAAAAGATATTAATGATAATGAATCAAATCAATATGAAAAACAAGCATTAAAAAAATATATAAAAAAAGATTATAAACAATCTCCTACTAACTTAAAAAATAACCTAAGTTATAGTAAATTCTTGCGAAATAAAAAAATAGAGCAACCTTCTAAAACAAAGGTGATTAAAGAACCATCCACAGAGAATAAGGTTTTTAAACAGAATGAAAAGAAACATGAAAAAGAGGTTGTTTATAAAAAATTGCCAAAAACTGATAAAAAGTATTCGATTTTAAATGAGTCAGAAGGAAGCGAAAGTTGCACTAACACAGACTTAGATACTGAATTTGATGAAGAAACTGTGAATGAAACGAACTTTGAAGCAACACAAATTGAAAGAACATTTGATGAAGAAAGTAACTCAAAAGAAAACAAAGTAATACAGGTAAGTAATTAATTTTAATAATAATTTTTTTAAACAAAAAATTAAATTCGTATTAACTTAAAATTTTAGCCAAACAATCGTTTCAAAAAATGTTCGTCTGCAGTGCTTGAGATGATGAAGAATGAATTGCAAAAAACTTTTGATTGTAGATTAAAGGATTTAGGAATAGATCCAGAGTGGAATACAATACCAATAGCTACATTCAAAGACAAGATGGAGAGTATTAGGCATCGACAAAATATTTCGTGTAAAGTAAGTAAAACTAGTTTAAAATTTAATTGTTTAAAAAAGTTTATCTTATACTTAAATAATATATCAAATTATTATTGATATTATAAATCATGATATTTAAATATTAAGTTTATTTTTTATATATTTACATATTTATAAATATGTATAAAAATTGTCAATATTTTCAATGTATTTCCAGAAATATCCACAATATGAACAAATACATAGAAAACTACTTGAAGAACTCTTTAGAAGAATATCCCTTATTCAAAAATCATCTAAAAAAGAAAAATTAGAAAAAAAATCATTTTTAAATCAAGCAATGAAAAATGTCAAATCAAAAGCGTTAAAAGCATTTCATGAATTTAAAATTCAAAAAAACAATGGTAAAACAAAAATAAATTTTTAATTTTTTAATATACTTTATTATAGTAATTTATGTACAAATATAATATAAATAATAAAACTATATTGTTTAAGAACTCTTCATACTTGTCATTACTTTTTATTAATTTTTAAGATGATACGACTATTGCAGATACTTCAACATCTGTTTCGAGTTCAACAAATTCAACTCCCAGAGAATCTCAAATAATACGTCGATTGAGTCTTGAACTTTTACCTAAAAAACCAACACAACTAGATTTTCAAGAACTAAAACAGCAAGTTAAGGTAGATTTAAGTAAAAAACATAAACCGGAGCAGTTAATTACTAAAACAAAAATCAATAATACTGAAGATAAGGCAGAACATACTTCAAAAGAACCAATTGCTGAACCATCCAAATATACAAAACAGGAGCAACATTCTAATCAATGTATTGAAGAATTTTTAAAAGATATTCAAGAAACTCCAAAGAAAAATATTTATAATACAAAAATGGTTCAATCTCCTTTAAAAACTACCAACAGTATACTTCAAGATACCAGTTTTGTAATTAACGATACTCATACAATAAAACATGATAGCACCTTGATTTCAGCATCCCCAAAAAATAATAAAAGTGTTCTTAAATCAACATGTGGGTCAATGGGGGGAGGTTCAGTAAAAAAAAAAGTTATTTTTGATTTGGAAGATAAAGATTATGGGAAAAAATCTACTATTTCTCAGTTTATTAGCGAATTAGGTGAAGACGAATACAAGCCAACTAATGAAAAGAATGAAATGTATTGGGATTTTCCAAGGTTAGACTTAAATTTATTTATTGAATTTCATGATGATGATATTAAAAAAAATTAATACATGAAATAACATATGTAAATTAAATAATAAAAATTTTAATAAAATTTTTAGTACTTTGGAGAGAAAAGAGAAAATAACATTAAGTGAAAATTCAAATAACGAAAATATTCAATTAAAAACTTCACAAAGTAAAAAGATTGCTGAAATTTCTAGAAAAATTCAAGAAAAGGTATAATATATACACCTTATAAACAGATTTATTAAATATTTTTCAAAATATATAAAATTAAACTTTATAAAAATAGAACATAATTTTACATTTAGCTTGAAACTTCTCGTCGAAAGCCTGTAGGTTCAGTAGAAGCTATGTTTTCTTCCAAAACATTTTCTATTGATAATCAAGGAACTGAACTGATAGACAAGAAACACAATTTTATAGATATAGTGGATCCTGCATCATCTTATTTAACTAGTCAAGTTGATAACAAAACTCAGAATTATTCTAGTCATGTACCTGTTCATAGGCAATTATTTTAAACCAAAGATACCAATTTAAACATAAATATTGATGATTTATTAGCAATTAATTAAAATAAGAATTCATACAAAAATAGTTTATTTAATTACTACTCGCTATAGTATATAAATATACATATACAAATAGATTCTTTTTATTTCTATAAAAACAGTATTTAAATGTACATGCTTATTATTTGTCGACCTAACCTATTACAATAATAATTTATACAACTTCAATGTGTAATAAGTTTTTTATTATTAAAATAAGTTTAAAAAATAGTTTTTTTAATTCTGCTATTGAATTCAGTATTTGTAGTATAACTTTCAAATTTAATGTAGATGAAGTATTACTATATTACCTGTATGTGAAATTATTTTTTAATAGAGGATATTTCTTTTAATATATGTATGATAATTCGCCATATAATATTCACCACATGAAAATACAAAATAGAATTGTAAAACAAATAAATAAATAAAAGATTTTTACGTTTTATTATAATATATTATAATAAATATATATATTAAACCAATATTATATACAGAGATTAACATAAAAATTCATTATGAATTTCTTACATATTATCTTATATTGAGCTTTGAATAATTACAGCATTATGTGATGTAATTATTAAAGATTTTCTAAATTTAGTACTAATTGTAATATAGGGTTAAAATTGAATAACTTTACCCTTTAGTAAACTTAATATGACGAAAAGTTAATTTTCTTTAAGATAAGATTTTGTATGAGATCACTATCTACTAATCCGGATCCTCTGCTTCAACGGTAACTTTCATTCACACTGAAGCTTGCCTTATCGTTAAAATCTGTCAATTGTTGATACTATTTGCAGTTTTAATTAGATAAAATAGAGTAGATCACCTGGAATTGTTTTAGAAAATACAGGATGAAACGTTCTAATGTTTAAAACGTATTAAAAACGTCAGGAATTATATATGTTCAAAATTTTCTTTAAAACAGAAAAATATCTTTAAAGATATCACCTAAGATTTAAAACTAAGACGGCAATAAATCTGAAATCTATAATAAGTAAAATAAGTTTATAAAACGAGTATTTTTACATTTTAATAATTTCACTAATCGGCTAGTCTAAAATTTCTGAACTTAATTATTTCCGTCCATATAATAGTTTCCGTCATCCATCTGGCAACCAAATTTCTCCGGAGTCCAACTTCGTGACGATGACTGTTGCGCTTTCGGTACGCGACCGACTAGGCGTGGGAAATTCCAAGGGAAAACTTCAAGCCCTTACGGCTATTTTTCCTAAATTTTTATTTATTCTCGCGTGTTAATCGCTGATACTTAAATTTACGTCTAACTTTTAGGATTACGTTCTCGAACATACAAATGTTGCACTCGAATGTGTGCGGCGGACTCTGCAAGCCGCAATAAGACCAGGTAATACAATAAACGAAGGAGAACCAGTTAACGCGACAAATTTAATAGCATTTAATCATGACTTAAATTATAAAAAAAGCTAAAAGTAAAGAGG
The DNA here is from genome assembly GCA_018883505.1 of Ceratosolen fusciceps. Lineage (NCBI taxonomy): Eukaryota > Metazoa > Arthropoda > Insecta > Hymenoptera > Agaonidae > Ceratosolen > Ceratosolen fusciceps. The sequence continues at coordinate 7,294,231 of RCIC01000009.1, forward strand.
ATATATGTATAATGCTGATCGAGAGGCTGTAAAAAAATGTATAAATATAGTAGTTTCAAGGCATGCTTTTACAGAAGTTGTCTCGGCGATAATTGGTTATGAGGCGAAATATTCTTATGAGATTAAACGACTTTCGCCTTATTAGAAAAGAGTATATAAAAATCACCCATTTTAGACTTGGAAATATTACATAGCTTCTCCATAAGCGAAAGCCATAGGAATACGATCTAGAACCGATTTTGATAGAGGAAATTTATATAACGAAGATTATTTGCCAAATATATTCGCTCAACAATAGTAGTCCTAAAAAGAGCCGTACAGGATCCGTCGGAGGCGGCCTCGGTAATAACGATAACGACGACGACACACAAGCCGGCTCTTCAACAGCTTATAGATTCGCCTGTCGCAGGAAACATAATTAAAGATCTTGACTTTAGTATTGAGAGGTCTTGATGTTCAATCATTAATTAATTTATTCCTGTAATGTCGATACTACTTTACACGATCGAGAAGTGTATTTAAATACATCAAATATTTATTTTCTGTGTGAATGGAATTATATAAGTGATCAATATTTTTGGGATAAATTGATAATTTTAAGAAAAATTGTATATGATATTGGAATTTTTGTTAAAAATAAAAGATTGACTGTAACTGATTTATTACAATATATATCTAATTGTTACAGACCACGAAATATAAATATAATTATAAACAAATGATTCCTCCACGGAGGGTGTAGAAGTGATAGAACAATGTCCCCTTGTTCTATCTGCGGAACAGATTACGAGAAATCGCCGCGCGTAATGTAAGACCGAGCGGGATTACAAGAATAACAAACGAAGTACGATCCACCCGAGCCGCCAGGGGCTGTAGCCTGTGCCACCCGAGCCGCCAGGGGCTATAGCCTGGGAAAACGAGCGAAGGAGGCTCGGATCCAGGCTGAAGCCGCGCAAGATGGTCAGCACGTGGCCGTCGCCGATTCCTTAACGAAGAAAAATAAATAAACAATCGAGGCGAGGAATGGGGCCGGATAAGCAACGACCTAATGACCTGGAGGAGTTAAAAGGCAGTACGAAGGATCAACGATGATTATTGTCTTGAAAAGTCCGACGCGACGACGATTGTCATAAAACTCCCAATAAAGGATTAAAAAGCGAAAACTTGAATTATTAATTCAACCCTCTGAACTCGACCTACTCCTGCTCGCTTCCTATTCCAAGTAACATCTAATACATATGATGAATTACAATTATTAAAAAACAAAGTAAATTTTATTGACGCCAATGTACAGTATTATGAAACGCATAATAATCGTGGTACTTTTGCTCATTTACCGTATTCTAATTAAAACGATTAACAATGCAAATATCTTTTTCCCAATCATGTAATTTTAACATTTTGTATGGCATAACATTGTATTTAATAAACAAATAAAAAATGTTGCTTTTCCCTTGCAAATGAAGCTCACAATTTCATCCTACTTAGGAATCACTATGCAGAGCCCCACCCCGACTGTATACTGTTAGTCCAACGACCACTTCGTCCGTTATTTCCGAAAACACGAACATTGAGTCTCAAAGTCAATCTTTGCGTTTTCGCAGGCAACTCACCGTTTAAAAGAGATGAATCCTTTCGCAAGAAAGTCGGAAGCGCGTGGATAATGACTATAGGCAGATCCGGAACAACAAATTCACTTCAACTCTGACCTGCAATTTCAAGCTGTTAATAAATGTATTTTATTATGGAATGAACCAGCAGCTTTAGAAATTTAAAAAATGTTTTTTGGTGAGGATATTTGTAAAAGTTAAATATAAAAATGACGCTACAATACGTAGAATAGACAGATTGTATGACAATCTGGCAATAGCATGTGATGACGCTTTTAAATCTCGAGTTTTAAAATATGAATGGGTATTTTCGCCACAATTGAAATGTTTAAAGAAAAAATCACATCCTGACTCATTTTTTTCTTCTTTTATTAAAATACAAATTATTACAACGTACAAATATAAAATTTAAGAAATGGGAAGAAGATATTGTATAGGTTTTTTTGGTAACAATGAATATTCTATTTTTCTTTTTTTCTAATTATTTATTGTATCTAATATTTCTTTTATATTTTGTTGATTTGTTAACATTTTTTTAAATTTGTCTATTGTACGAAAATTATGACTTTTCATATTTATTAAAAATGCGAGTATCACTTTTTCTTATTCCATACAATTCCTTACTGATTTGCGGCCAACTCAAAGAACTATATTCCTTACATTGAATTAAATCATCAATAGTATTATATGTTAAATCGTATACAACATTTTTATCAATATTTTTCAGTAAGTAATTCTGGAAACTCGATACCAACCTCATTCGAGTTGTAATCTGAGACTGCCATTATTCTAATTTTTTTTTTATAATTGTTTATCTGATGCTTTTGATTTTCTTCTATTTGTTTCCGTAGATATATTATCTGATTGTTCAAAAAGTCCTGATGATATAGCAATATTTTTTCTACTTGCGCAAATTCCAAATTATTGTAATTCATCTCCTTGAAATTCGTTTTGTTTATTGGCAAGAAAAAAACGTATATCTTCTGGCCAACATATTGGTTCATCCTCCATACACATACTACCAATATTAAATTAAAAAACGATATCAGTTTCTGTATATGCAGATGCGTTTAAAAATTCTGTAATTTCGGTAGATGGCGTAACACTTGGCGTAGCTAGTAAACTTAAATTAAATTGAGGTTGCGGATGAACTGAACCGAACGTCTCAAGCTTCTGGTAATAACTGCCATCAACTCTGGTATTGAAATCCATTACCATAGGACATAGACTGGCATCAAGTTAAGGATTTAAATGTAAATAACTTGGTAACAAATGATTATATGCCAATGAATGCATAATATCTTGTAGAAAGCCATTTTGAGCTGTAATATTAAAAGAAATAACTTTTTAACCTGTTTTTATGTAATCACTTCGCGATTTATATGTATAATTTATAATGTTTTTTCCTAAATTTTCATTAACCTTTATTATTGTTAATATTTTATCATGTCTATAATATCCAGTTACGTTAACATTATTAACATCAGTTGCTCTATTATGTACACCATTGCAATACTAATTTAAATGACGTGGAGCATCTTGCATATTACTCGCTTAATATGTAAGATTATTTTATTATTTAATTCAATAGCAAATTTTTTATAGGTACATATTCATTATTTCATTTCATTGAGGATAGTCTCCACAGCTCACAACTTTGTTCGCTGGCGAAGTAGGCAACGGACGTATCAATTACAACCTCATTGGCGAGGTCCGTAATCCATACTCGTTTATAGTTCATCACGGGCTATATTGCACGTAGCTTCGTTAACATCCGGTTTCGTAATCCAATTCAGGCCTCACCAATGACTTCCAGTAAACGTGCATACGGAAAGATTATATCTCAATGGCAACTTTTATCTTTGCGTGGTGCCATACAATCGCTGTGTGCAAAGATGGTGATCATCGTGTGGCGAGTTATGGGACTTGCCAAGAGACAAAGTGTCCGCATACATCATCATCCCCAACTTGCTCGACGGGGCGGAGGTAGATGAACGGAATGCCTTCGGTGGTCCATTCTGCATGTTCACCGATGATTACTACTACACAATGATGACTAAGAAGAAGATGTGGGGAATGATATCGAGCACATTGGGCCAATGGAAGCCCAGCCTGCAGCGACTGGGGTGGGAACCCGCGGACGATACTCGACGTGCCCTTGTCCACTCAGTCGCCCAGGCATGGAGCCTACGAGAGAGTATACTAACCGACAAAGCGACGTGTTTTCGTAAAGGTAAGTAAAAAGGAGGGCCGCGAACGAAGTTTGCCCTACGTGTTTCCGGATCCCCAGCAGTTTTGGCAATTGTACGACGTTCCTGTTCAACAACTACGAGGCATCATGCAAAGCTAGTTGATCGCCAAAGGTACGTTTTTTGACAGGAACAAACCTTAGTGGAGGACCACTGCCTAAGGGCTCACACGGGCTACCTGGTCGGGGAATAGTCGTGCCTTCGGCTACGACGAGTCGCCCAAAGGGTCCGGAGCCTCGACCGCGACACCTTTCCGATGATCGCCGAGTACCTGGTGGTGAGTAAAATCCTCGATAAGGCCGCCTAGCTGGAAGAAGCTGGGTGAAGATATCAGCAGAGGTCTGGGAGTGTACAAAACTTGTAGAAAAAAATAAATTCCGATCAACAACCAACGATTCACCTCATTTGTTTAAACCACGAGTGTTTAAATCTTCCCTCGCCCCCCTCCAAACCGATGTAATTATTGATGTATTGTTATGTTATGTTATTGTTTTCAATTACTGCCTCGACGCAAAATAAAATTTAAAAAAAATTAAGTAAGAAATAATAAGAAAAATAGTTTTATTGAGTCATATTTTGTAAGCTCTGTATAAGGAAATTTATATATTTGATTTATTTATTATGATATACTACTATATTATGAGAATTCTACGTGGTTTCTACGTGGTGTACCTTCTATAAATGTTATCAAATAAAATGAAGATGTATTATTCAATTCCGAATATTATTTAATTGTGCAAATTCATTTATATGGAGAAGAAATTTAAAATTTTATGCGTGTAGAAAAAATGTTTAAGAAATTAAACTGGAAGTAGTAGTTGACAAAAAACATGAAATATCGAAAATATATTTTTTCCTGAAATTTCTTTAAAACATAACAAATATGAACATTAAATATTATCATAAATTGCAGCCAAGATAAAAAAAGATATTAGATAAAAAAAACATGCATTTAATATTGGAGAGTAACCCAAATACATAAAGTGCCGTTTCTATTTTTTTATTTTTTTCTTTATTTTCAAAATTTTAGTAATTAATTTCATACGATATTTTTCTGTATTTCAACTGCAAGATTAATTTTCTGTTTAAGTCAAATATAATAATAAAATAGAATATAAATTTTTTTGTAATGATTTTTATATTATTTAAAATATGTTTTATGTTTTGAATAGCATGTATATCAAATGACATTCAAATAAATGACAATAATTGTAGAGTAATTAGTATAAATAAAATTATCAACGATCAAATAAATGTTATTATTAATTACAATTTTTATTTTAATAATGTCGTATAAAATTTTTTATATAAAACTGAGAAATCCTAAGAAGTATTAAAACTTGTTAAAAATTCAAAACTAATTCTAATTACAGGGCATAATAATTTGTTGAAGTTTTGAAGTGCAAAATTTTTTAAAACATCAGTGTAATTTGTAACAAAAAGGTTGCTTCGCCGCGATGACCAGGGGTGGGGTGAGGCGGTCTTCAAGTAAATTTTCTCTTATCATTTTGTGGGTCAGCTGGGGAAGTTATGCTTCCCCGCTTCGTCCGCCTCACATACTTTTACTTATTGCTGAGAGATCGCATATATTTTTTCTCTTTTTATAATTGAGTCCCCATATAAAATTAAAGTATGCGTGTAAATACTAGACGAAAATACTTTACCCAATTTTATCAGTCATTAAATACTTTTCGGATAATTTATTTCGTAGTAAATAATAAACTAAAATATTTTAACAATAAATTTGTTGTATTTATTGTAAAATTATTATTATGCTATCGTATACTTGAAATGTAATCTATAATGTCATCGATATAAAATATAATTCCTTCTGAACTTTCTTTCTATTCCCTTCTTTATCATTAGGTTTAAATTATTATAATATTAATGTTGAAGCATTAACGAATACGTAATGTATTATTTGTTCTATATAGAAACGGCATATACTTTCGAGAAATTTTAATGTACAGAGAAGTTCATAAGCTAATAAGAACTAAGTTTGTAAATTCAATTTATTATAATAAAATCCAATTATTATTTATTTATTATAAAAAATATTTTCAATTACGAGTAATAATTTTTTATTATTACTCATTGATTTTCTTAGCGACAATTTTGCCGAACGCTACGATCTATTATGACTCAGCGAAAGATTCACAACCTCCTAAAAATATCTATTAAAGAGAGATCGAGAGAAAAATTATAGTGAGTACTAATTATAAATTAACGATATAGCTGTTATTTCTGCCATTGACATTTGCGGCGCTCGTTAAGAATATTCCAGAAAATCCATACCAATTGCCGGCTGCAACATTCTTTAGATAAAAGTGAATGATTACAGTAGTTAATACTTAATAATTTAATTACTTGCACGATAATAGGTTTATTGAGCTGTTGTTTTGCATGTTTTCAAAACTATTAGTTATCTTACTCTAGTTAATGCCATGCCTAAATGTTTTATATTGTTGCTATAAATTGTAATGCAACACAGTTTACAATACTTTTATCTCTGCGTATTGATTCAATATGAGGAGTTTCTTAAATTTTTACTCCCCTAATGCAACTTTCATTGCAAAATATTTATACATAAAATTTTACTTTAAATCCTTTTAATTATAATATTGATATTTATTTGATATTTAACCTATAAATAACCATAAAAACGTAATTTATGCACATTATAGCCGACGAATGGCAATAGAATTAATAATTCAGTTCCGTCAGGTATAAATTGTAAAAACGCCCTCCGTCCTTTATTATTCTGCGTAATGATTTACGACGCACGGTACCGACGGTTCCCATGAATACGTAACGGGAACCAATGTAGCGGACGACCAACGTCCTGACATAGAGTTGCCTGGACAGCGACCTTTCTACCCGTAGAGGAGGTCTGGAGGTCGGAAGAAATAGCGATTCGAAAACTCGAGAGATTCCTTCTGCGCCGCAGTCTACATTAACAATTCTAACAATTATTCAATATTAATAGAGTTTAATATTTCCAACTTTATAAGAAGTGTTTGATTGATTCACCTACTCCTGCGAATCCTCCATGCTCCACATAAAAAAGATCAATACATTGATAGAAACAGTACATTTTTTAATTATACCAATCATATTCTGTTATTAAAAATTATCAACAATTAGAATACACAATGATTAATTGAAGAGAATCGATATATAAAAATAAAAATTTTATTTCTGTATAAATATCAGAAAATTGTATTAATATAATTCTAGTTAAATTTAGTTATATGTTTTGGCACCACCGAGTATTATAATTTTACGCTTCTTTTTTTATCTTTACATGAAAGTGCATTTGTCCTTTACACATTTTCTATTAATGATTGAAAAAAAAAATGGTTAGACTTATGTACTGACGCATTAAACGTAAATTGCAGTTTTATTTTTGTTCTTGAATTTCTAAAGAATAATATCTTTGTTTAAAAAAATTCTTGTAAACATACCGATGCTAATGATATTGTGTATTAAAATTTGCAATCAGAAGACGAGAGAGATAGATCGATTATAAAAAAAATCTATTATCGTAAAGAGCACCGAAGAATTATGTGAAAAGGCAGCCTTATGAAAATTGAGTACTTAAAAACATGTAAACATGGCACGTTATCAGTCAGATAGTGCTCAAAAGTGCGATTCCCCTCGATATCTGAAGAGGCACTCGGAAGCTATTAATCCGGGGCCGTAATAAATATTTATAAAGTGATCTTCAAAATCCGTTTGACAGATAGAGCGAGTGCGAAGTGACCTTATCGAAAGAGAAAAAAATTCACGGATTACACGAGGCAGCGGCACTCCGTTCACGAAAAAGCAAAGGATCTTAATAATTTTTCAGATGTCGACTTGTCAAAGCTGATAGAACTGCGACAGACGAGTCGGGAATCCAATACGGCCGGCTTTCTCGTCCCAACGAATCTTGTGTCAACGAAGTGTGGCAGTTTGTCGGAAAGCGGCGATAAATTCACGATTGTTAGTCAATACTCCTTTGTTTCATGGTAAACAAAGTAATGGCTTTTGGTTAGTGGCTTATCGGCGTATCAGCATTAAACGCCAATTAAACGCGCTACTGTTGCTGCCTATTCAAATGCTCCAAGGGGAGACAAGTATGACGTTTACACTCTATATAATACGATACTCATTTTTTATCTTAGGTTAAGAGCCTCATTGTCGTTTTATCTAAAACTGTACTTGAGATAGCGTTATAAAAAATAGAGCCACCAGACAAGTATCGATACGCGCATTAGTATTAATAATACACCTTATCGACTCGAAAGTTTTATGTGATAATTTTATTAAAAATCAAGCTTTACGTTTATGCGCGTATAATAAAGACATTAAATTTCTAATACTATTCTCGTTAGTTTTGTATAATTGAAATGGAAATATCCACTTAACGCTAATATCACCGTCACTAATTATTTTTATGCAACCCCGTGAAATTAAAAGCTTCAGTTACTTTTTAAGGTGCAATAAATATGATGCATTAGGGTAAAGATTGAAGTTTTAGAAATTCTTTTACGAAATTTTCTTTTATGGTAAATTTCAAAATATTACAATTCTTAATATTCTTTTTGTAGATTAAATATCATTTACAAATTTTATACGGAATTTAAATAAATTTTCTTATATATAAATTACGTTCAATTAGTTTATATTTTACTTTATAGTAAAAACTATTTTATTAAATATTGTACATAACAAAAATCATATCGATTAAAAGAAATTTGTATTCATTCATGACTTAGCAGTAATCAAATAGTATATTCACATATTACAAGGTTCAATATTAATCAGTTTTAAATTTAAATGGCTTGTGAAAAAGATATTTATAAAGTTTATGTTGTTTAATTATCCAAATAGTACCACAGATGGCCTTAATATAAGAATCGTCATTATTATTATTTTTGTACATGTTTAATAAATATATTAATGCAAAAAAGTGAAAAAATTTCAAACAATAATTTTATCTATGGTATTTTTGTACCTTGCTTATAGATTTACTTTTTAGATAATTAATTTGTTAAATTATTAAAAAAGTAAATTAATAAAAAATTAAAATTTAGTTAATATGTTTTATTTAAATATGTTTTATTTAAACATTAAATGTAACATTTAAATTTAAAAAAGAAACTATTTTTCGTTGTAATATTTAATAGTCCTAATATTATCACAATACTATATAATGTCATACATACGTACACATACAAATATACTCAGACACAACTACATACAGGGATGCATGCTTAGACGTAAAATTGTTAAAACAAATTAATAATTAGCTAACTGCTTAGTACAATATGAACATGGATTGGTAGTATGTATATAAGTTAAATGAAGTTCCTATAGCGATACACAGATGCTTCCAAGAAATAAATGATACCAGTTGCCTAATAGACATTATAATGATAAAAATGATATTTCATACTGATGCCATTTTCTCAAGAGCAGCTTTATCCAATAGGTACAAATGAAAATTTTCTTTCTCAGTGTAGTCAATAGCACCTTTTCGTTTATAGAAGTTTTTGGCAGGATTCCAATCAGTAACTATAAATTCCATTTTACCAATTTTTTGTTCTACTGCTTTCTAAAAAAAAATTTTTTCATTTTTATATTTCAATTTGTAAAAAAAAGCAGAGTATTAATTTAAAACTCTGAAATTGTAATATTAAGTATTAAAGAGTATTTAAAAAATATATTGCTATTACATCACAAGTAAATACTTTAACTATTTTTCATAAATTATTTTACTTTTTGAATAATATTAATTAAGATTGTAATAAAACAAATCATGAATAGTAATGATAAAATTATAAATCTTTGAATTGATCATTGTCTGTGAAATAGGTAATTTATAATTTTTTTATTTTAATTGTTACATGAAATTACAATAAAATCATAATAAAGTAAATTTATAAAATTGATTATGATAAATAAAATAAAATAATTTAAAAAAAAAAATCAAAATTAAAATCAATTAAATTTTATTATGATTATCAAATCTAAAATAGTTACATTTTTGTAAACATTGGCAATACCAAAAATATATCTTTATAAGCATAATATTAATATTAATTAGTTGATTAGTTTGAAATCTTACTTTAGCAATAACATGCATGAGTTTGTCACCTATGTGATGATTGCGAAATTTTTCTTGTACATAAAGATCTTGAAGACACATATTTCTTCCCAGTCTGACAGTATATGTATAATAATAATGAGCATAACCAATTACAATATTATCAACAACAGCAACATAAAAACCCATATTGGGATTTTCTACATCAAATGCATCTCTTTCTAAAACTGAAATATCATAATAGAATTACATTTATTAATTTTAATTTAATTTGTAAAATAACTTATAATTATTTTAGTATAACTTATATTTGTAGTTTAATAATTTGAAAGGAAATTTAATCTTTTATATATTAATTGTTAAGATAATATAAGACTTACCTTTGACATCAACTTGAGGGCTGTTAAAGTGCTTATGAAAATTCGCTATTTCCTAAAACAACAGATTATCTAATTAAGCTGTGTCTTGTTAAAAAGGCAGCTTTGGATAAAGTTGCTCTCACCTTAGATAAATTAATAATACTTTGACAATCTTCTCGCTTTGCTTCGCGAATAATTACGGCGGAGTTATCCATCTTCGATCGAGACTATAAAATATACCTCACTTATCCAGAGCAAAAATTGAAATGTACTAAAGTATCGTGACCGATCACGACTCTGTGGAATCAGCAGGAATGTGCCTATGTAAACATGATAGGGGATAAGATGTTTTATCCACGTGTGTGTTCTTTATTACGTAACGCAATATGGAGATTCGCAACGCGAGGATTTGTTCTTTTTAAATTATGTAAGATTCAAGTTGTTTGAATAAGCTACGAAGTTTTCTCATTCTTTTTTATATTCTTCATAATGTTTCTTGAAAAAACTTGATACGTGAAGTTCTGGTGAATCAAGCAATAATTTCCTTATATTAATTTTAATTAATATAAGACAAAAAAAACGAACTCTTAAAAGCGGCGCTAAGTATACAAACATAACCCTTAGATAACGCTTGCGGATATAATTTACGTAGGATATGTACATAGAAGAAAATGTTAATTAGCAATAAATAATTCTTTAATTCTAAAATTACGTAAATAATAAATAATTAAAATAATTGAATAATAATTGATTACAAATATCATCATCACTTAGAAAGTTCAAATAGTCTATATAAATGCCACTCCTCAGTTTCTGTTAGATTAACAGCACCTTTTGCAGTATAAAATCCACCTGTCTTTTTCGGATCCGAAATCCAAAAATCAATTCTTGAACACTTCTCATCATAAGCTTTCTATATATATTTAATAAGCAAATTTTTAAATATCATCTTTAAAATTTTTAATAATTATAATTGAATTATTCGAACCTTGGTGACTGCAAAGAATAAGTCATTAATCATGTTTACTTTATGTTCATTTGGGGATACATAAAACTCTTGAAGATACATTGACTTTCCTTCCCATGTTGAGTAGGTAAAACAATAAAGTGCATAACCAACTACTCTTTTATTGAGGGTTACAACTAAATATCCAAAATAAGGACACTTTTTATCACATTCATTAATTTCTATAATTAAAAGATATATTAATGCATTATTAAATTTAATGTAAAAAATTAACAACTTTTTTCTATACATTTAAACATTTTTAAATTTAAAAATATAATTGAATTATGCAATTAATTATATTCACACTTGCATTGAGTAAATTTAATATATTTAAGTTACTTATAAATGTTTACCTTCAATTTTTAGGTATATTTCTTCATATTTTGCTGTATTACTAACCAGTTGAGATACATATCTTTCCTTAATAAAAAAACTCATTGTATTAATTGATATTACTAAATTATACATATGTATATATATATGTAATATACATTTGTTTAATCGTGTAAATCATAAGTACCTCAGCTAATTTTTTAATTGAATTGAAATCATCTAATCTTGTTTCACGTATTTCATACAAACTATTTGTAGAATCTAAAATTAATTACATATTTGCATATATTAATAAAATTTCATTTAATATAAAGGAAGTGAAATTTGAATTATAACTCACTTAAAGGTGTATTTTGTAAAGATTGATGATTTAAACGAAATAAGTGCCATCCTTCCATTTCTGTTAAATCTAGAGAGCCTTTGGCTTTATAAAAGTTTTGTGCTGGATTCCAACTTAAAACTGAAAAGTCCAAGTATTGACAATTCTCGTCAAAAGTTGACTGAAAAAATTCCCAAACATTTAACTAATTCCTTTTGTTATATAAAATACAATAAAAGTAAAACTGTACCTTAGCAATAGCATCAAAAAGACGACTTCCAACATATTTTTGGCGATAACTTGGAGTAACATATAGGTCTTCTAAATGCATAATTTTTTTATTTAAAGTAGAATAAATATAAAAATATAATGCATAGCCAACTATTTTATTATCACAAACTGCCACGTGACATTTGAAAAGTGGATTCTTGCTATCAAAGCCATCTTTTTCTAAAGCTAAATAGAAAATTAAATACATTAAATTGATAGCTTCTAGAAGTCTAAATATAGTTATATCAACATTTACCATCATAATCTATTTTTGGACCATCTGGCATGTCCTCAAAATCAGCCAATTCCTATGTAATAAAATAATACTATTACTTTTACTAATGATAATAATAATAATAATAATAATAATAATAATAATAATAAAAGTTGGTAGGTATAATTTAAAGATGTCAATTAAAAGAAGAAAAATTTATATTAACCATTTAAGAGCACAATTAAAGTATAAATTTGTAATATTTCAATAATCTTGTATTTGTTATAATTAATATCTATTAATACTGCAGTAATATAGTGATGTCATGCATTTAATATTTTTACAAATTTGTGAAAAATTGTAAAATGAATCATAGTTTGAGAATTATCTTTAAAATAATAAATATACATATAGTTTGAAATAAAATAGAAAAATAAAATAAAATGTTATAAACTGCTAGTAATTGCAAAAGTAAATTTAAATTAATAAATTTTAAAATAAAAATAAAAACAAAAAACTGATGATTAAATAAAGAAAAAATAAAACAACGAAAAAGAGACGAAAATAAAAGGGGAAACGAAGATAATATATATAAATGAAGTGCCCTGGCTAATAATAAACGACGTAAAGTACCTGGATAAGATTCCGAATTTCTAGGCAGTCCTCCCTTACAGCAGATCGAATATTTATGGATTTTTCCATGATTTTGAGGCTCAATCTGTAAGGAGGGAAGGAGCTTTAAGGCGTAAAGAGTATATAAAAAAGAAGGAAAAATATCGTTCATAAAGCTAACTAGACGAGGGTAAGTAATTGAACTTACGGACAAAATCGCAACATCTGCGCGACGATGTAGAACGGCTGAGCGACGGCGTAGGTTAGAACAAGGAAACCGAGCCTCCGTTTTATTAGCAATGAAAGAAGCCTCCCGTGGAGCAGCGCACATGCTCGTCGCTACTAGAGCCAAGATAAAAGGGGAGACGCTAGCGAAGACCTTGATTATTACAACTGACGAATTGTAATTGCTATCGCATGTCAACGGCCCACTACTCCTTACACATTCGAACACATTCAACGCTTCTCCCACCCCTTCCACGATCGCCCACTTGCCACACCCACGCCCAGCCACATACCCAACCACTCGCGCTAATTATCCACATGGTCAAATAAATATAGCGCAGAAGCCCTTTGATTTGTAGCTCTCCTCCTTTTAGCACTGCCCTTAGCCGACCTCGTCTCTTCGGTCACGATGCATCAATCGATCGCCGATTAAATCTACCAATTTCAATCGCTTACTCCTTCCTTCCTTCCTTCCTTCCTTACTTGATTTACCCTCCGATTACTCGATTCTCACGTTTGATCACTCCTTTATTCAGTTCAGTCAGTTCAGCTGTCGATGCACGCACGATACATCCTACCTTTAAAGAAGCTCCTGTCTCTCGAAAACAGGGTGTAACATTTACCTTTGACAAGGTCAGAGTTACCTTTCAAATTTTCCTATACATAGATTTACTTATATTTATATATTGCCTATTCCAAGCAACAGCAGATCCGCAATAAACAATGTTCCTTATTATTCTACTTATTCAATGAAACACACACGATGTCTTTTTCTACTAAAAAAAAAAAACATTTATTCTGCATTTACTTTGTATATTAAAATACTAATAGCAATGAATTATCATACGAAGGATTTGAATGTATTACAATAAATAAACAAATAAACAGAGCGTCGTAATTTCTTACATATAATTTTCTTGCTTTTTTTATTCTAGAATATAACGTGAAATAAGAAATTTTTTTTCAATTTTATTCCTCTGAGGGCACCTCTAACATAATTACATATTTATTCATTTATTCGATTATTCATTTTGAATTATTTCTTTCATTACATATTTAATAACAAAGAATTACAAGCCTTTTTTATTATTATCATTTTATGTAATAAATTTTATCCTCAAATTAATTTCTTATAAAATAATAACAAGAAATTCGTTCTTTTTAAATTATTCATTAACATTAAATTTATTATTTACGTACAGGTGTTTCATATCTTGCTTGTAAGAGTAAATATAAAATACAAAGCATGCATTTATTTGAAAATGATAAATTTTAAGCTAAAACATGTACAATTTACGTAAGGTAATAATTTTACTAAAATACTGTATACTTTAAAATATAAGTTAACTAAAGAATTATTAAATATAAAGAATTTTTTTTTGTCAATTTTTCGGCATTAATTTTAAGCATTGAATTACAATTATTAAAAAATTGAAATTTTTAATTTCAACTAAATAATTCTATGTTTGATAAAAAAAAATAATTCTTAAAAGCTTCTCCAGTGGTCTGTATCTATTGGGATATATATTACTTGAGTTTAATTAAAATATCTGAAGGAATCGATTAAAAAATAAAGTAATACATATTCTGTAAGGAAAATACATAAATTCGTAAAGTATAATTTCTTAAATATAATCTAAAATTCAAATTATACGAGAATGATTATTAATACAAACAGATTTGAGTTGAACGAGAATCGACATTGGTAAGAATATCAAATAAAATAAATGCTTATGTTTTATTATTATTATCTGTACCAACTATTAATTCGATATAAAAAAGATGGATGAAATATTTTTATATAATTTTAAAAATATGTCTCAATATTATTAGTAAAATAAATTAACAAAATTATTAAATAAGTATATTTTTAGTTTCCTTTATTTAACTATCAAAATTTAAATCAAAATTTAAAAATATTAATTCGTAATAAGTATTATAAAAATGAGTTTGTAAGAATAAACAACATCAAAATCAATTGTTATGTAAAATAATTTATTTATTTCTATTAGTGTATTATTAAGAAATTTGTGATGTCTTAAATACTATAAATATTTGTTATTCCGTTTTTTTTCTAAAACGCTTTTTCAAATATGTTAATACTAAAGGGTTCTAAAAGTACATAAAAATAATATATTATCATACAAGTATGAGAAATCGGTCAACATATAAACATAGATTACTTTTTATAAGTACGTATTAACATTTTAGATAATATCGTGTTCATACCGTCTTACGCGACTTGACATTTACGTTGATACAAAGAAATGAAGATATGATTAAGGAAATAATTAGCAAGTTTTTATTGGCTTTAATTTATTCATATCAATCATAACATTTGTCGCGTATTGATTTTTTAATTGGTCAAACAATATCAATTCATAAGAATAAAAATAGTTTGCTTTGTCCCGCAGTTTATCACACCGTTACATGTTGGAAATAATATTTATATCATTTTATCGGCTACTGTAAAAATATATGTTGTTTTTATGAAAACCTGCAATACGTTGCAAACAAACAATTTATATCTACTTTTTAATTGACGTTTTCAATGGCAGCATTAATTTGCACATACTGTAGAAAAAAAAATTTTCGGAAAAAATAAACGCTATTAAAATGAGAAATTCGAAATAGAATTATACGATATATATTAATTTTTCATATTTTTTAATTATTCTTTAGCTTTTCATTTAAATATAATCGATTTTTATAATCGTAGCTTCCTTACAATAGTGTAAAAATAAAGTTGATTTTGATTTTGACACGTACAAAGAACGCGAGAAAAGAAGGATGTAAACGATACGTCATTATCTCAACAACGTTTAATCCGATTCATAAAGCTTCCATATTTAGTAACTAATCGCATAAAACCTATCGTAAGTTTTCTTTTTTTTCTTAAAACAATATTGTTTAAGCCCATAAATATTAAAGTCATGCATTTTCGTAATCACTGGTAAAACATTTTAACGTATTTTACAAACATAAAAGAAAATAATACACTATTAAAAGACTTAAATATATATGTAGAAGTAATTCAGACAAGCTAGAAAATTAGACAAAACAAATTGTTCTTAAATTCTTTCAATAATACAACTAGGTGAATGTGCAAATTTATGTACATATGTTACCGGAAATAATTTTTGTTTACTTTTGACTAACACCTACACTTGCATCATTCAATATAGTTACTTATCCCAGATATATAATTTTTAAATATTCTTAATCAATTTTTTTTAATAAACGTTCTTCTCATTAAAAAATATAACATTTCTTAAAGTTGTGCGATATTGACGACATATTCGTCAATTTCTTATCGCAAAATTAGTGTTGTATAAATGTAATAAAGTCAATTAAAGTAATAAAAGAAGAATTATTAATATATCATTGAAAATAGTAACAAAGTCCGATCTCTAATATTTTAAGAACATTTCTAAAAATAATTATAATATATCTAGTTTAATGTAAATAGTTTAATTGTAAATATTATATGCATAGATGACATCAATATTTAATAAATTTAATAATTTTTGAAATTCATTATTATTATATAAAAATAGGTAATTAATGATTATAATTAGAAGTAATAGTTTTTATTTATTTGAAGATATAAAATATCTTTTAATTTAATAATTTATAGTAATCTAATAATTTAGATCGCCGAAATTATTATACACGCTTTATATACTGCAAAATGTATAATCGTAGTAATTAGTTTTAATAATTTTTAGTAGAAAGTTTTAACGAATAATTAACTCAGCCAATTTTCAGACAATCTAGCTTGTCAATATATAATTTGTTTGCGCAAAATTGTGTTTTACGCATTTAAGGCGATTAGTCATTTAAAATTTATATCTTATAAATTTCAATAAAGTAATACTTTCGTATGTGTTTTCCGCTAAAATATATTTAAAAATTTAATCTTCTACATTATCATACTTAGGTAAGAAGAATTTTTTGTTTGAACAAAGCATTAAATCACAATAATCATCTGTCAACTCGCAGTGCGCCATTATTATCAATGACAGATGGTAGTGCTCCGATTTTGTTTTCAAAATAATCATTTTGTAATTAATTCTGAATGCTTTTCTGAATTGATTGATCTTGCAAATATTAAAATCTATTACTTCTTCGAATTTAATGAACGCTAATATACGAACACGATTTCTGACTATTAGGCAGTTGTTATCCTTGTGTTTTCAGTAACATGATTATAAGCTAATGTTTTGTAAGTCTGATCGTTGATCTAATTAATTAAACGCTTCTTATTGAACGAATTATTATAAAGCGTTTTGAATAAAATTAAACTAAAACGGAGCACAGTTGTAGCCGAGTTAAGACATAATTTTAGTGAAAGCTACTTTAGCTTTCTCATAATTAAAATCTGGATCTATCGTTGATTATTCTTACAATAGAATTTTTAATTATATCAGACTAATATTTAACTATTGTTAAATATTCATTATATTAAGAAAAATTATCTTTCTGTTATCTATTTAAGTGAACTCCCGAGTATTTTATTTACAGTGAAAAGTTGTGCTTTTGTTAATAAATCATACAAGGAAAATCTTCCGTATGTAAAATAATATTATATTGACACTTGGATTCATTATTCATTTTCATCGTTATTTTTAAGCAATAAAATTTTTTGAATATAATATTTTATGAGATTTTATTTTAAAGTTTTTTTTCCTCAAAAGATAAATTTGCACAATATGGATGTATAATCAATCACGTATAGCATTATTTTCACAATAATTTGCGAGATTTATATTGAGAATAACTATGTATGTACATCTTCTATGTAGGCGAATACTGTTATTCTAGGAACTTTTTCAATTGTTCATTGATATTATATTTTAAAATGATGCAAATAAATGTAGACAGTTTGTTTTACAACAATTTTTTTTAATAAATAATCACCCGATTTTTTTATATTTATTTATTGATTTATTTATTTATTTATTTTTATTTTGGTAAAATAACATTATCTTCTTATATTATTTATTTTATGAATCATTATTTATACATATGTTTTGAAATTCTTTGTATATCCTTAAATTTATTTATAATTTTTTTAGAAAGTTTTAATTTACAGCTAAAAAGTATACGTAATTGACAAAAAAACCGAATGGTTCGAGGCAAGTAGTAAATTCAAATAATATTCATTATTCGAGATTTTACTATCGCATTTATTTTTTTAAAAATGTGCATTGTTGTTAATATCGGCGGCGGAAAAATTGTCGTTTACTGAAATTTTTTTTTATATAATTCGTAAAGTATAACTGAAGTTTGTAAATTTTAAAAATAGATGTGCTAAATGGGATCGTCTATTTTATTGTTAAATTGAAAAATGCTTTTGAAAATATAAGGCATTTAAGCAAGTATTTGCTTTTGTAATCTTTAGAATTGTTTGACAACTGTAATAATCTATTTTGTAAGTAATACGTATCCTTTCGGAAAATGTTTTTGATGCTTAACTAATTTTTATCGATCATTGACGTTTAAAATTTTTAGACGGCGGTAATTTTGTACACTAATTGTACAAGCGTATAATTATACATTTAAATAAACATACGGTAACTATGGCTAATCAGATGTGTCTCATTATGTACACAATAAAAAGTGTTATTTGTATTGTGAAGGTTAATGACATGTATAACTTTTATTATAGCATACATATTTAAATTAGATTAATAATTAGAATTACAACTGCCACATTTTTTATTACTTTTTCAAATTCATGATTGAGAATTTTTATAACACTATAAAGAAAACCATAATATCACCAAATAATGTTTAAAAAAGACAGCTAATGATGTAATTTTTAATTGAATTTGCAGAGGTAAGAATTTCTCTATACCGTTGTTCATCTATTAGAATCCCAGATAAATAAATTTTTTAATACATTGCATATTTGGATTTCATTTTACAGTGTAATACGAATGCAATTGCGTCATTTAAATTACGTTTATTATATTTTTTGTTTTGTTTTAAACTATCGATAATTTTTTTTTAAATTAATTAATCTGCATTTAATGATTAATGGTTGTTATAATTAATTTCTTTAAAGCATTCCATTTAACATAAATTATTTAAGGCTTTAAAGGAATTAAAGTATGAGATGATTTACATTGCCAGGATGTCATTCAGTACCAATATTGTTACCAAAGTCGCCTCCAAATATTCTTATTAATGATTAGATAGTCAATTATTGCTTCTCTATAAATTCTTCGTAAAAATTGTTATTGTGATTCGTGAGCTATATAAGCGACGACGCTAGTAATCAAAAGCCATAATTTAATTTGTACACAAGAAATTGATCGAAGAAAAGTTTTTAATGTTTTTACAACATCAGTTATTTTATAAGTTTTCGTTATAATTTTCATTGTAATGCTTTTGAACTATTTATTATTTGTTCAATCATGAAATTCATTAAATTTAATTACCGTGTTTCACTGATTTTGTACTGGATTATGCTTTCATTGCGAAGTTTGAAATAATTATCCATTTCAAATGACAAATAATGTTAAAACTGTAAAATAGAAGTAACTAGCTTTACACGTTTAATATAATAATACTGGAAGTAATTCGATAAATATGCCTGCGGTACTTTGTGTAATTTCTTCATTGTTTAAGAAACGTAAGAATTTCTAAGTTAGATAAAATATGATCCTTTTCTTATTTATTTTAATTAAGTAATAAATTATGCAGATGAATCTACAAATTAATTATGTAAATTTACAATAAGTTAAGTAATAAAAATAAAAAAGTTAATAAATAATGAAAGTGTATAATTATTTACAAATAAACAAACAAACAAAAAATGGTGATAATGACAAAATAAATTTAACTAATATTAATAAAAATTATAAATAATGTAAGTTTTATAAATATATTATTTGGTTTTATAAAATTTTTCATTTTTAATGAAATGAGATTTCAATAGAACAATTTTTTAATTTTTCTGCAATATTTAATTGAACTTTAAATACAAGTAATACGTAGGCTCTTAAGAATTATTAATACCATTAGAATATAATTTCAGTGATGAAATTGATTTCAACGAAATATAATAGCCGTATTTCATAGATTTGATATAAAGTACATAAATTGTACTTGACTGGAAAGATAGAGCAGTAAATAGAGTTTTAGTCGTAATGGAGAAATTATAATAGAGGATTATTTATATTTCATGAAGATATTACTGCGCATCGGAGTTCCAGAGCGAGTTATTGAAAAGTTGTAGTCTCTATAGCCAGTCGGGGCCGCGTTCCGACACGCGACCCCCACCACGCGACCTGCCAGATCCGCCGCCATATTGTTTCCTCGCGTTTTCTCTAAGAGTGCCTCAGTCGCGATTGTATTTTCGTCGTGCTCGCGTTCTTAAATCGAACGTATTATTAAGCGTGTACGAAGCCGAAAGCGAGGAGAGCATAGTCCCAACCTCGGCTGACGCGTGCTTTTCTTAACGATATATGACAGGGCCCATTCAAGAGCACTTCTTGTAAAAAAGATATAGTACTGAAGCGGTGAGGCCACCCTTGAAAATTAATAGCAAGCACAATAGGTCGTGTTTGCGCGAACGAATTAAAGTGCGCTATAAAAGGGTACAATCATGGCGGATATCGACGCGAAAGTGAACATGTCTCTCGGTAAGTGGACAGCAGCGTTCCAGCAATTTAGTCGATCCATCGATGAAAAAAAACCTCCGTGAACGTACGGCTGTCTCTATACAAATAATAAACGTCTAGCAATACATAAGTCAAATATAACGTTTCATCAGAGCCGCAGTTATTTTTCCTCGGGAGGAGAAATGTGTTACAAGATGGCGATG
This sequence comes from Ceratosolen fusciceps, assembly GCA_018883505.1. Classification (NCBI taxonomy): domain Eukaryota; kingdom Metazoa; phylum Arthropoda; class Insecta; order Hymenoptera; family Agaonidae; genus Ceratosolen; species Ceratosolen fusciceps. Next base: position 7,315,356 of record RCIC01000009.1, read on the forward strand.
CGATACGCCACACGGCCGCAGAATGAATAATAATCCTTTGTTCGATCCGCTCGCTATTTCGACATTGCGTACTTTCGGTGTCGTGCTCTCCAACGTCGTGGCAAAGTCATAACTTTATAAAGCTATGGAAATTTATTATTAAAAGCTATATACTTATATATACTTATTGATTGCCTGTAAAATATATATATATGAATATACATACGTGTATATAATATATATGCAAACGTTGAGCGTAATTTAACACATGTATGCATAATAAGCATACATAAAACTATATATAAATATATATATTTATATATTTATATGTATATATGTGTATATGTATATGTGTATATGCGCACGTCATATATGTATGTATGTATATATATGTATATATAATATATATATATATAATATATATATGTGAATATTTTATATATATATATATAAATATATATATATATGTATGTGTGTGTATATATGTATACATGCATGAGGGTGCGTGCGTGTATGTATGTATACGCATCAGGACGTACATCTGCTGTCTCGTCTATGTAGATGCACGAAGATGCGTGCGGGGATTAAATAATATTATATAATATTATGGGTACTTCATATATATGTATATCTACAAATCTCAGAACAATACGACTTATATGCTGAGCACATATATTCAATACTTAGTACATTAAAAGCGTCTCCGACGCCTACGAAAATCACCGATAAAACATTTATAATTAAAGCAGAAAAGTTTCTCCTTAAAATGATGAATAAAAGATTAAATATATTACAATTTGAATTAAGATGAAGCCCGAATCGATTGGATTAGGTACAATATTAAAAAAGAACGCGACTGCATCATAGAAAGTGCGGAATGGTGAAGGAAGTTGAATTTTAGATTTTTCCACTGCTAAAAAAGGAAAGGAGCGCCACTTCCAATAGCATTTCGAGTCAACATTCAATGGAAATATGTGCGCCTGTCTCTTCACGCCCAACAACTGATCATTGGTTTTTTTTTTTGGAAAGAAATTAGATATTGAACGGCCAAAATAGATTTGTTCTAGATTTGATTCTAAATCTATTTAAGTGATTTAGGTGGTCCACATAAATATACAAAATATTTAAAGATTCAGTCAACTTTGTGGGTGCGTATCATATATATATATATATATGTATATATATATATATATATATATATATGTATATATATATATATATACACATATATATATATATACATGTGTGTATAAGCATATTGCGCGCAGCTACACGCACTGTATATACTGCTGTCTGTACCTACTATACACACGTGCATATGGATACGCTGGTGAGCTTGAGCTACCAAGCATTATATGGATTAAACCAAATGAAGTAATTACAGTGATTCATCTTGCAAAAAAGTTCAAATTACGAATTAAACACCAACATTTTTATGATATTAATTTTCAATATTTCAATAATGGAATATAAATATTCAAGACATCTTTCATACTTACTTAATTTATATGGCTAATAAATCTTCTTATTTTGAGTTTGAAATATAGTGATTCACAGGATATTTATTATATAAATTTTACTAAGATTAATACCGCATTTGTTTTAATGCATTCTTTAACCTACTTATTTTTTTCTGTATCACAGAATTAAACATTTTATTTGTATTATTGAATATATTGTTGAAGTGACATTTTTAATTATATAGAAATAAATACATCTTTAATATTTTATGAAGTTTCGAAACAGCAAGAAGAAAATTTCCACCTTGCAGTTAAGAAATTTAAGAAAATAAGCAATCCAGATTATATAAACTAATAATAAAATGGATAAGATCATAAGATATTTAATATAAGAAAACGCAATTACTGATATCTTCATTTAAGGATTACACTATCTTCAGAAATAATGGAATAAAATTATTTAATTACAAGAAATATGCATCAACGATGCTATACTGATTTTTAATGCTTACACACAAAAATAATATAAAAACATTTTCAGTGTTGCTCTAAATTATTCAGGATTAATTTCATAGATTTTTCTTTCTTGTGAATTAAAGAAAATAAAAATTGACCATTTGTTATAAAATATAAAATTCTTAAAATAGGCACAGAATAAATAAATAAATATATTAAAAACTTCCTATTGAGGTCGTATGCTCACTGATCGTCGTCCATTTTCTTCCTTTTAAGATGACATCATTAAAATGGAAAAGAAGAAGAAGACCAATCCAAAATCGAAACAGGGTGGTATAGTAAGAGGTGGTATAAGAGGTACCATGAGAGGATCTAATAGGGGTAATAATACAAGAGGTAGAAACAACAATAATACAAACAGGCAAAATACAAATCTCACTTTTAATAAACGTGGTAACTGGAAAAAATATCCTCAAAAAAGTGTACATGGAGGTTTTATCAAGAAAAGATTTAATAATACTACTGTTAAATCTAATCTCACAAGATCTAGAAGTAATGTATCATTGAACAGATTGAATGTGACTAGCCCTAATAATGTTAGAGGATTTCCTTCACGTCAAGGTGGCAAGTTTGTGCTTACACGCAGTAGAAGTCGTACAAATTTGGCATTTACAAAACCAACATTCCAAGCTAAAAGTAAAGGATTTTTAAAGAGAACCAATAGTATGCCTAATCTTCAAGATCCCTCATCAGTTCATAACAGATTGGGTTATCAAAGTCCAGCACAAGTTGCTTATAGAAACAGAGTTAAAAGAGCAAAAAATGTATCACTTCAAAGGCATAGTAAAGCATTACGAATGCAGAATGCATTTTCGGTAAGAGCATTTTATTCAATACAAAAAATGTTTGATATATAGAAAATTTGTATCTATTAAGTATATAACTTATATCAATTTTTAAACACTATTTAAAACTATGTAATGAATCAAAAACAAAGAAAAAATTTTTTATTATTGATACAAATAAAAATAACATAATAGTTACAAGTTTTTAAAATTTTCAAATATTATTTTCTAATTAAAAAAGTTTAATTCTACATACAAGTACTACATACTAATAAAATATAAAGTGTAAATTTTTAATCATATCTCTTTGTATAATGTGTTAAAGATTTTTTAAATATCAAAAATAAATAAGGTTATTCAAACCATTCAAAATTATTATATTTCAAAGTTATTAAAATTAAATGTGTATAAATATATTTACTTAAATTGCAATTATTTTCAAGAACATGAAATTTATAACAAATTTAATTTAAATTTAATTGAAAATAGAACAAGGAATATTATTATATTTATTATGTATTATTTGTAAATTTATGTACATATTACAGTGCATCAATGTACTATTGTTTTTAAAAAATACTATATGTAAGAAAGCAATTTTTTTTCAACAAATTTATCGAAATAATAGCTTTTTTCTAAAAACAATTATTGTTAGCTTGTGCCAACTGCAAATCTGAAGACAATATCTGTAAGTCAAAAGCAACGGTCACCATCTCTAAGACGTTTTAGTACGGGAAGCTTACGTTCAGACCAAGTAATGCGAGCGCAAAGGAGAGCACAATATGAACAGAAATTAATGAGAATAGGGTAAAAGAAATTATCTTGGATACTTTAATGTTATAGAAAACTATTATTTTTATTAAAACTTGAAAAATAAAAGAATTTATAATACTATACCGATATGTTAATCAAAAAAATTGTTTCTAGTGCTGCGCATGCAAATAATTCTGTCGCGATGTCTATTATGAAGGCTGCTTACGATAATCAAAGACATCCTGCGATGGCTCTTTATCCAACAACAATGCAAACTCAAAGTCCTGTTGTCTTAACACAGCGTCAGCTGCAACGAGGAAGATCACCATTTAAACAAAGTTTACAAAGTCTAAAAGCAGTATCTAAATCGGTAATTTATATTAATTTAATTATAACTTTTTAATACTTAAAATAATTCTAATTTAATAATTATAAAATATACAATAAATATATATTTCAAATAACTTCAATTTTTATTTTTATAAATTTTCGTTAATGATAAAGTCATATTTATATTGATAATTTTAATAATTAATTTATTTTTGTTAATTTTGTAATATAATTAAAGATTTTATATATTAAGAATTAATTATGCAATAAGTTTGTTTTAAATTTATACTATTTAAATAATAAAACCACTGTAAAATACAATAGCTACATAAATTATAGAAACATACAATTTAAAAATTATATTTATATTTCTTAAAAAATTTACGATTAAATATTTGATTTAGCATTTTCGTTATAATTAAATATGTATTATATAAATACATTTAAATATTATTTTTAAGCATTTATTCTGAAGAAATGCGAAATTTGGACTATCAATAGAAATTTATAATAATAAAATACAATTATTTATTTAAACAGGTGTATGACTATTTTTACCTAATTCAGACTTGTAAATTGTGTGTAGTTTTACAAATATATATTAATTAATTCATAATATAATAAAAAATGATAGCTAAAATTTTAATATTTTTTTATTATTACCATGAATAAAAACCAATGATAGATAGATCTTAAATGTATACATAATTATGAAAAAAATAAATGTAATTGAAACAGTGTGTTATATTTCTATAGTCCTTATTAATAAATATTTAATAAATACAAATTGAATAGATAGTAAAATAGTAAATTGTATAAATTAATAACTGTTAATTTTCAAATTTGGTATGTAGTTATAAAAGTTTTTTTTGAGTGCATTATAAAATTTGTAGCAAAGTCGATAATTAAATATGTGTGCGTTAGAAGAAATTATAATAATTTTAATCATCAACAGGCAGGAAGATCAGCAAGCTATACCCAGAGACAGCAGAAACGTGCGAGGTCCAGATCACGTTCACGCCCACGCATCAATAATATCATTAACCTCACGGACGCAGGCGACCTTGAGGACAGATCATTTAGCGAGGTCATGTACAGCCTGTCAAATAAATTCGGCGTAACCGGACGCACTCTCAACGACCGCTTCAGTTTATTCTAAACGGTTTACACGACGAGCCGAAATTACATAATTTTTTATTCTGTTAAAGATATGTAGTTATCTTATTTGAATTCATTTAGCTTAGAGAAAAGAAGTTTAACTTTTAAATAATGATTACGCACTTTGTTGGTTATTTGACAAGTGCTTAATTTAAAAGTAATTTCGTAAAGACTAAGAAATTATTAACTTTCAAGATAAAAGGCTGAAGTTTTAGAAAACAATAGATCATTTATGAATTTTTTCTGGTTCAAATCAGTAGAAATTTAAATTTGTAATCATTATTGAATTTAAATTTCATAAATATTATTCTTAAACGTAATTCTAATGATAATTTACTGCATATGATTTTTAATTGTTAATTTAATTTACTGATACACAAAATTCTGAAAATTCTTTTCTTTTTTTTTTCATTTACATAAATTCTTATTCCAACATTCAGTTTATTAAACTATTTAAAGCCTGTCTTCAGTGTTGTATTTGATATTATGTAAATTAGTTTTATAGGTGTTTTTTTTACATTTATTTCATTTATTTAAGTAATTCCAAGTGGTGAAATCTAAAATTAATAGTACCAGAAAGTTTCGAATCAATTATTTACTTAACACTTATTAAGTAAAATAATTTTTTTTATTTAATTATCATTTGGCATTAAATTAAAGTAGGAAAGTTTTTTTAGACAAGTAACCGTATGAAAACTCAATCCTATCCTATAACGTCGAAAATAAAATGTTCCTGTTTTTTAATTTTAATTTTTTTTTAAATAATTTTTTTCATAATTTTATCAAATTAATTTTCTTTGATTTATATGAAAGATGCATTAAGTGATTATAGTAAAAAGAATATTGGTATATAAATAGCTATTAATATTATCTGCTGGAGTGTATGTATCTTAAGTATGCGAAAAAATTTTACCATATAAAGTGATTCCACAAATTGAAGTAATGTAAAACACATAGATAGAAAGGAATGAAGCTTTTAGATATAGATAATAATAAAAATGTAACTGATTAATAACATCTATTCTTAACTATCAATGTAATGTTTATAATTTACATATAAAAAAGATAAGTGAATTTTTTCCTTATATAGTCATTATGTTCAGAATCATAAAAAGTTTATATATCGAAAAAAATATGTTTAAATATTTACGTAGCAATTCATAAAAATAATAAAAAAAATAAAATATTACTATTGGTTCAAGTTTTATTTTCCAATTTAAAATTATTAAAACGATTTATTTTATTTTTTACTACATATTCTTAATTCTAAAAGAAAACTTTCTACGATTTTTTTTTTTTTTTTTTTTATAAATGAAGTTTCTAATTTCTTTTTGTAATATATAAATATTTTTTGAAAATTGTACTGTATATAAAACAATAGTCTTAACAATACACATACTTTAACAATTTTATATAAATCCTTATATAAAATTATATTAATATTAATAATATACTTTTCAAATAATAAATGTTATTTGCATTTATATTTAGAGTAAAAGGATACTTATTATTTTTTCCAACAGGATTCGAAAAACTATTAAAAATTTATTAATGTAATAAAGATTATATTATATTAAGTGTATTATTAAAGAGATTTACAATACAAATTCAAAAAGATTAAAACATTTAAATTCATTTAATATCATAAAATATTTAATGAAATTATATTATTTTAGATTAAGCATAATTAAGAATAATTAAGATTATTACATTCGATAAATTTGATTTCAAAAAATTGTTTCTTGCAATATGAAATAACTACAGAATTACTTCTTATAAAAAATTAATATTCTGTAATTGTATACATTTTTAAATGGAATTGATTAAATGCATACTACTACATAAATTTTATTCTATAATTTTGGATTATGAAAAAACTCCATGTTTACATGTACAATTGTTACCAATGATGAATTTAAAATGATCAAAAAATGTAATCTGGCTAAAATAATTAAGTAATAATTAAGATTCTAGAAAAATTTATAAAGTGAAACTAAATTTTCAATATAAAAATCGAAATATGCTTTTACTCATTAAATATTAAACTATTCTTAGTCAGGTTTTAGTGAATCTTAGTATATAGGTAATACTTTATATACATTAATAAATGTGTGGATTAATTTATTGAAATTAAAGGTATGAAAGGCATTTTATAAATCTTCAATTGTATTCTTTAAGAGAAACCTATTCTTATAGTGGATACTATAAGATACTATAATGACCAACAATTATTCATTAAAATAGACTTGAATACGCATTACTATTAATTTCCATAACTATTGTCAAATGTATAAAAGAATTGTAACTAAGCACAAGTAATTTCTATGAAATGAGCATTTTATTACATTATATTACTGTAAACATTAATAAGACTTATACTACTTAACATTATATTATTAATAATAAGTTTATAACAAGAAACAATTCGTCGTTCAAATATAAATAAAATTTTTATCAAAGCTTATAATAAAAATGAAAAGTAATTAGTTTTTCATTGAAGTACTTCTAATAATTATTTTTAATTCCTATTTTATTTTTTTTATAACTTCTTTATAGCACATTAAAGTATTTATTTGTAGGAAAACAACAGAAATATATAAAATTATTATGATTAAATACGTACTTATAAAACAAATAAATATTGTAATATTAAAATAGAATCGATACAATGAAAATTTTAATGGCATAAATTATTTTAAATATTGGAATTTAGTTATATATTCACTTTATAAGATATGTATATGAAGATTAACCAAATGGCAATTGTTTTTGATTGAAAATTGAAAGTAATTCATTTAATTATACTAGAACATTCATTTTAAATACTTAGATTATTGTAACAAATATTTATCATATGCATGCTGTGAAGTTTTGTATCCTCAAACGAACGTTTATAATTTTACTCATGATTATTTATATTCTTTAGTTATTGTCAAAAATACATTTAATTATTTATTTAAAAAGTTAAGTATAAATTTGCGCAGCGAAAAACTTAAAATAAAATCAATACTTTTTTTTATACGTATTCATTTTAAGATATATGTAAAAAGGTGCGCATTTGCCATCCCATATTTTGCTATATTTATTTTTAACTTTAAAGAGTATATTATGTTAAGACTTCAAGGTAAACGACACTTATTTTTTTAACTTTATATACTCGATAGATTAATAACATTCATAAATAGATAATGAGGTAAGTACTTTTTATTTTGAAGTAAGGTTATTTATATTATGATTTACCTCGTCGTCGAAATAATATAAGAAAATCGTTATCAATTAAATATTATTATTAAATTTTTGAATGCTGTTAAATCATTTTTTGTCGTAATCGCAAATACAAGCATTTGTAATTGCTAATTTTATTTGCATTGATATAGCAAGCTTAAATTAAATTAAAGAATTTTATCTGCTTTCTAGTCGTACAGTAATTTATTTAAATATATAATTTACCGGTAGCGTTTATTGTTATTGTTATTAATTCGGCAGGCGTATCAGTTCTGTATTGTTTGCCAATGTAAATCTTATATTGGACAATCGAGCCGGCAGCGGATGATTTTTATATTTTTTGGCACCTTGTTAAAAATCTTATTAATCATTGATCGATTAGTCTCAAATTAAACTATTTTCAACTTCGGTACGCCGTAGTCAGTGAAGTATCAAATACGTCTAATGTATGAACTTCATGTTCACAAAATATAATCCTCCACTGTATGAATTGATTTAATTAATTTTATTGTTAGCTACTTAAGCCAACATGAAATAACACAATTAATTGATTTTTTATTTTAATTGATTTTAATATCATGAAAAAAGTCATGCAGCTACATTCTTAGTTTCACAATACTTTGAGGCTTGTAACTCTGGATTATAAATTATTTGAATAATGAACCAAGTTGGCTCACTCGTGGTCTCCTTTCAAATAATAAGGGCTAGGAGTTGTAATAAGAAACGATAAATGGGTAGAAAAATGTTTTTCGGAGTTTTTCTTCGGCATGTGTCCAAATTCAGCAGGGAAGGCATGGAATCCTGGCGCGTTAAAGGCCAACGTCGTATTATAGCTTTATATCCTAGAAAGAATAAGAAACCACTAAATAATTCGCTGTTGGAGACGAATTGAGATCATTGTGCAGCATTGAAGCTCGTGTGATTCGATGATTGAAGGAATATATCATAAGAACTTCCACAGCAATTGTAATAGTTTTTCATACTTTTATCATCAGATAAATGAATTTTTATTAATATTAATCATATTATGAATTTACCTAAAATCTTCTCATGAATTAATAGTACGAATCAATGAGAAATATTTAATTTGAGAGCCGATATTTCTTGTCGACATCTAAGCGTCCATGTAAGTGATCGGTTCATGTTAATCTGGTGAAATTTATATTAAATATAAGTTTTTATTTATTTAAATATCGGCCCAATTATGACTATCAATTTCAGGAAATTCATCCTGTAAGTATCTTCAGCCAAAGCTGTAAAGATTTTAGTAGCGTGACTTCAGGTCTCGCGGTATATTATTGACAGTAAAAAATTGAAAACTTATCGGTTGTATCTAATATACGAAATTAAAAATGTTTAAAGTAAAGTTTTAAAAACGTTTTGATGAAAAGTGATGTTGATGTAAGTAAGTTAGCTTCTAGCTTCTAATGCACAACGGTTCATAAGAAATTCATAAATAATCGATACCGAAACTTTGACAGAGCCTGAAATAGCAAATATTTATCAGATTATTGTTAGTGATTTAACGAATAGCGCAAAAGGTTCAATGACTTATTTCGGCCTTATGCTTAATTAGATTTAAATATTTTCTTTGTGTACAAACGTGGACTATGTCAAGTAGTTGGTGTGGTAATGTCGTAGAAAGGATGTCTATTGATTAGCGAGACGTAAGAAAATGTAATTAGGATTAGAGAAACGGAGCGAGTACGAAGTATATTTATTAATTATGGCTAGGGGAGCTACGAATACTTAAGAGATTCCCAGAGCCTGTTTTAGAAAGTGGTATATAACATGTTTTTAAATGACCGGCCATTTAAAATGATATGGTATGGTAGCTACATAACGATTGGCAAAATGAAGCGTTTGCTTATAAATAGCGAGGCCGGCTTTGTGTATTGATTTCGAACCGTCGTTTATATGAATATATGAATTATTTAGCTCGGTATTTCTACATTTCCTTCACGAACGTTCTAATAAAACGCAAAATCTCTGGCAAAACGTCTGGACGAGTGTACCGACGAGTTTATCCCCGCGTTCACCCGGGAGATTCAAGACGTGAGCCGTGACGTTCGGAGCGAACTAGTCTTTTGGTGTTGCCGGTCGCACTTGGTCCGGACAGTCAATGCCAGATGAGCGATGCCGGCGCTTATCATGCTCGCGAGCGTGTTCACTTCCGTTTTGGTATCTGGCGCAGTTCGTAAGGGTGGGGCGGTGACAGGGTGAGGAGGTAGGAGGCCAATTGCACGAGTTGTAAGTAGCGACGGTGGTAGGGCAGCTTGATGGGGTCGTACCTGACGGGTCGTTATTGACGGTCAGCAAAGAGCAATCCAGACGCGCGAAACATGGAGCGACTGTTCACCTAAACCCTTACGCGTATCCTTTGCGCGACATTCCTTACGATTTTCAATGCGCCTTACATTAAATACTCTCATCCATTATACATAGAACTTTCGTAATTCATAACTAGCTGAATGATGCTCTTTTTTTTAGTACAAATTGTTGCAGGACAGCCAAAAAGTTTTATTGCATTTCAACATTGTGTTTATTATACATTTCAAATACAGATGTATAATAATACGCGGATACGCTTCGTATAAATTTGCGAATACATTTTTTCTTCATTTTCTCTTTCTTTTTTAAGTTAATTTTGTATTATTTTAAAACGATGATGTGGCTCACTTACGAATGGAAGTAATGACTTATATTGGAAGCTATTTATGAAATTGTTAAACAATATTATATCTGTACATGCGATTTAAAATAAATGATGTAACTTTTATAAATCTCAGCGACTTTTAATATTGCATACGTTCTATTTTTATTATTTGATAATGCTTTTATAAAAAATTTATATATTTTTTTTATGCAAAAAAAATGAACACAACTTGCAAGCAAAGAACCTGCACACTCATAATGATATAACTTATATTTTCTTATTCAATTATGTAATTATAACGCTATCGACTTTCGTGACATATTCTATTTACTAATCACTTCTGCTTATTTATTATGTTTTCGTGACAATTATTTGTATTAACTAAGTAGAAGTTACTTAATAAATTAGTGTATCTCAATACATTAAATTTTATAGATTTTTCATTACCAATTTCTTTTTAACAGGATCCTATTTAAATAATCTGTTGATAATACATTTTAGAAAAAGAACGATATAAAAATAATATTTATATGATACGATTAATTCTATGAATATTAATCATCATAGTAATTTTAAGTTACCAATTTTTTTTTTTAAATTACATTGCAGTAATTATGTATCTATATATAGTATCTGTAACATAAAAGATAAAATTAATTATTATTTCAATGATTTAAAGTGATTTTAATTAAATTAAATTGACATTATATGTTTCAAAATTCATTTTAAAGATAACAATTAGTTCGACTAATATTGAAAATATTTTTCTTATATAATATAAAAAAAAAATATATATATATATATATATATATATATATATATAATAAATTTTGTAATAAAAGTAAAAGTATTGAATAATAAAAAAAAATTATTATTACAATAAAAGTTTTAAATAAAATATCGACCTTATAAACGAAGCTTATTTTAAATAAAATCATACATATTGAATGAAATATCAGAAATTTAATAGCTGTGCTCTTATTTTGTTAGCAGTATGTAAAAAATATTTATCTTAATATATTTATTTTGATAGTATATTAAAAATATTAATATTAAATAACCGAAATAAAAAGTTAAACTAAATTATATTATTTTAATAATGTAATTATAATCTAAATATACAATAATATTTTATATTTTAGCGTAGAATTTAATCTTTAAGGATTAAATAAATACAGATATGTTTATAAAATTTGTTGAATTTTTAATTGGAATAAAAAAGGTCTTTTATTTCAATTATCGTAATTTACTAAGTTATTAAAGACCGGTAATTCAAGTATACACAAATACATATTAATTTTATATATCTTATGTTTAATTAAATCTTCAATTTGTTCTAAAATCTTGATTTTTCTATGAAATTTTTTAAAATTTGTATTATCATAATGAAACAAATAAATAGTGCTTTAGTTTTTAAATTTATAAGTGTAGCGATTTACTCGAGGTTTATTTATATTACAGTATAATAATGAAGAAAAAGAAAAAAAAAAAAATTGAATGCTGAAAGAATTGTAAAAAATGGCCGTTTTCGTAGTGATAAATTGGTTGTTTTCAAATTAAAAGCTTATGAAGTACGAGATAAACGTATGAGAAGTTGCTAAAGTTTGTGAATAGAATTGTTTGGATTGTGGGTGAGCGAAGGACAAGACGTGATCGGTGAAGAGGAAAAATAAAATTGACGATAAGGGGCGATGCGATGGCAGGGAAAGCACACAGTTACGAAAAATAATTGACGCATTAAGAGTCGTATTTTGAACGGTAACGTGACCGAGCGCAGGTATTTGTAAATGCGAGCCGCGGGATTGGGCGAGAGTGAGAGACGGAGAGGGAAAGGGAGAAAGACGGAAAGTTGGCCAAAGACTGGCAGAGTCGTCAGCAAGAGCGAAGAGACGTATCGGAGGTTAAAAAGCCAAATAGCCAGGAATTCGGCCAGTGTTTGCTCACTGTCAGCGCTTCTCTAAGATGGCCACCATGTTGTCCCGGACTATCAACATTGCCGAGTCTCTCAGTCGCCTGAACAGCCCTAAGGTACGTTCCCGTGGATGCTGCTCCCGAGGGGAGTTTTGGATTTTGCTGATCCTCGGTCTCGGGGCTGTGCCGTCGATAATCCCTTCGAAAAAATTGCGCGCATCCTTCGATCGAGCCATCTCTCTTTTCCACCCACACCCTCTCTCTCTCTCTCTCTCTCTCCCGCTCTCTTTCTCTCTCTCGCTCTCTCGCTCTACTCTTGCATACCCTTCGTGCATGTGAAGGCGCGTTCTTCGTCCGTGTGCAAGGCTAGGCTTGCGCGCGCGTAGTCTGCTAAATTGGGCGCCAGGGTCACGCGCACGCCTCTCCCAAGGATATTATGTCGTACCTTATGTCTGCATTGGACGAGAGCCTCTACTCTGTAGTTCAGAATATAAGAAAGCATGGGGGGGGGAGAAAGAGAAAGAGCGAACAGCTCGTAGATGACAGGATGCATTCGTTATTTTTTAGCCTTGAGAAAACTTAAAAAAAAAAAAAAAATGTACAATCGGCAGAGTTCGAGATGGGAGTAATGTGTCTTTTACTTTGCCTCTTTATTTACACCTCGGATAAAAAACGTGACAATATATGCTCGCACGAGTCGCGGCGATTGCCACGAGATAAGGACTTATCAGAGCGAGAGCGAGAGCAAGAGAGGGCGGGAGGGGGGAAAACAGATAAAGCAGCTGACGAGATTGATGTTTGAATAGTAGTTGTGTACAAATTACACGTTACTTTTCCCGGTATTTAAAAGATTTTTTTGCTTATGTTTTATCATAAAATAAATGATTGCCGTATTTCTTCGAGCGAGTAATGTAATAATAATGGCTGATAAGTTATTTATTATGAATGCAAGGAATTGTATTTTAATTTTAGGAATTACTTCTTATTGTATCAAGAACGATTTATGTCGTCTTATGCTCTGACATACCATCAATTTCAAATAATCAATACACATCATTCGTATTACATATAATTCTGTCGTTTAATTCTATCGTTCAATTATTCATTATTTTTAAAGGGTTCACTTTACTGTTTTCATTCATTATTCTTATATGGATTTATCCGTATTTCTTAACGTATACTTTATACGGTAAACTGCATTATTGATTCACTCGAACGGCTGTCCGTTCTTTGATGATTAATAAGATTTGTCAATAAAATTCTCTCCTTTGTTCCGTAAGAATTTTTTATCATTAATACATCAATCATCAATACATTTTTTAACAAAAAATTTCGATTTACGCTATATCGGCTTATTCATAATGACTAATGTTAAATTAAATGATTAATTCTTTTAAAATAATTTAAATATTTTCATTTGCATCACTTCGAATTAAATTGACATTTAAATATAATATAACAAATATTAAAATAAAATAAGGAATTTATTATTAATACTTTTAAAAAATAAAAAAACTTATTACTTACGGAAATAGTAAATATATACAGTAAACATTAATATATTAATTAAATTATATTAATTTATATTATTATATGGAGACATAAAATAAAAATTTGTTATGAAAATATAACTTTAACTAAGTTAGTTGCTTATAATAATTGGACTGTTTGAATGAAATAGCTGTAGTGATTTATTTAGGAAGTCATAAAAAGTTTTTTTATAAGCGGTACAAGTTTTAAATCCCATTTTCTGGAAGTTTCAAGTTATCTCAAGAAACATATATAAAGCGATTATGCAATTGAGAAGTGTAGGTCATTGTCATTTGGTTTGATGCCATTAGCTCTATTTTTAACATTAAGAAGCATTATGATTTTGCACTTTACAAATTAAGCAAATGATCATAATATCCTTTGAACCCATAATCATACTAATATTAATTTTGTTAATTTTTTCATTATTTAGATCTTGGCTTGTACAACTAACTTCAGTAAACAGTTAATTAGGAATCTCAATGTTCACGAACACATCAGTTATAGTATCCTTAATGAAGGAGGTATTCCTACACCTAAATTTGGAGTGGCCAAGACAGCAGAAGAGGCTGCCAAGATTGCCAAGGACTTGAATACCAAGGACCTTGTGTTGAAGGCACAAGTATTAGCAGGTGGTCGGGGCAAAGGTCATTTCAAGGGTAGCAATATTGGTGGCGTTAAAATGTGTGAAACGTACGTTTCCTATCATTTTTACAAGCAATTAAAAATTAATTAATTATTAGTAAGAGAAGTTTTACTAATATCTCAATAGATTGTGCAATCACATATTAACTTTAGACATTGAAAGGAAAATGTTGTTTTGAAAGCATGAGGAGTATATTCTTCTAATTTAAATGCATACAAAAGTAATAATGTAGTTCTTCTAATGCAACATTTTAATTTATAATTTCATAATATACTTATAAATAATAAATAATATTCTTATATAGCTACAAATACAATATATAATTAATATAATAATAATTAAATTTAATATACATATTTAACACAATACATCTAATATATATTTAATATAATTAACATTATAGTCTGAAAACTTTTTTTTAATACTTTATAATCAGCTTTATAATCATAAACATGAATTATTTTTAAATAAGGTGAACTTTTGAATGTGGATATACTAAAAAAGTTAAATCATTAAAAATTTAAATATTTATACAAGAAGCATATATTTCATTTTTTGTTTTAAAAATGATTTTGAGTCTTAAAAATAATCAGGTTCATTAATGGAATTCGATTAAAATTTTTTGAAATAAATCAGTTTTTATTAATGGACATAGTATTATAAATAGATAATCATATAAGAGCTAAAGAAAACATAATGGACAAGTTGGTTATATATGAGTGTATAAGATTATGTAAATACTTACCAAATTTAAAGAGTAATGTGATAAATTTATATAAGCAATATCATGAATACGAATAGAAATAAATGTTTAAATGAATGTTTAGACCAGAGGAAGCAAAAGTGTTGGCAAGTAAAATGTTGGGCAAGCTGTTGGTAACTAAACAAACTGGTGAAGCTGGTAGGATATGCAACGCGGTCATGGTGACACAGCGGATGTTCCCAAGGAAGGAGTATTATCTTGCGGTGATGATGGAGCGGGCATTTGGTGGTCCGGTTATCATCGCCTCGAACCAAGGTGGCGTCAACATTGAAGAAGTCGCAGCCAACAGTCCAGAGGCGATCATGTATGAACCAATTGACATAAAAAAGGGTATCACACAGGATCAGGCCAGCAGGATAGTCGAGCGACTGGGACTGCTTGATGCAAAGGACTATATATCTAATATTATTATTAACATGTACAAAATGTTCATACAAAAGGATGCCCTTCTTCTGGAGGTCAACCCATTGGCTGAAGATATTCATGGAAAATGTAGGCACATTTTTTACTTGCCTTTTTCTTTATTAGTTTGTTAAGCTCTAATTATAGATTTACAGGAAAATGAAAATGTAAAAATAGATATAACAATAATCTTGTATATTATCTTTTACAAATTTACTACTCTTAAACTTTATTAAATTATTACTAAATATTTGTTCATCATATTTATTTATTTTTATTTTATCTATTTTATCATTTTGTCTGAAACATATCTATCTGAGATTCATTCAATATTATTTTAAGGGATTATTAATTTTGTAATGTTATATTAATGAAACAATCGTTTGCGTTCATTTTAGTCTTTGCGCTAGATTGCAAATGCAGATTCGATGACAACGCCGAGTTTAGGCAGAAAGAGTTATTTTCGCTGCGCGATTGGACGCAGGAAGATCCGAAAGAAGTCAATGCAGCGAAATTCGAACTCAATTATATCGCCCTAGACGGAAATATAGGCTGCATGGTGAATGGAGCAGGTCTTGCCATGGCTACTATGGATATCATTAAGCTGCATGGTGGCGAACCAGCCAATTTCTTGGACGTTGGCGGTGGCGCCACAGCCTCCGCTGTTAAAGAAGCTTTCAAAATTATTACTTCTGACTTTAGAGTAATTTATTTAAAACAATTCCTTAAATTTAATTAATTCTTAAGAAACAATGCTTGTTTACTGTAAAACTTTTTAAAGCTTTATAGCAAAGAAAAATTATTTTCAACTTTACTTAATTTACATTTTATTATTTTAATAATAAGCAAAATAAATAATTTTTTATGGATTTTATATTAATTCAAATATTCATTTAATGAGAACGGTTTTCTAGTTTTACATATCGATTACATATGCTAAGTTTACAGTATCCATGTGGTTTCTACTTAACAATTTTGATTTTCAATTGAATCGAATATACAATTTTAAAGATACAATTTAACATTATAAAAAAGAAAAGAATTCATAATATTAAACTTTATTTTATTTCCTAAGCTAATTTTTAATTTTATAATTAAAATTAACGTTAATTTTAGATTAAGATGTAAAATAAAGTTCATTTTATCAATTTTAATTTAAAAAACCCACTAGTAAGTTTTATGAATAAGTTGATTTGAGAAAAGTATTAATATGTTTAAATATGATCTTGCAATTGAGTACAAAGCAATTTATTCCTATAATATATAAAAGTTAGTATATAATTTAAATTGATTAAAAATATTGATAAAAAACAAGTATT
The DNA here is from genome assembly GCA_018883505.1 of Ceratosolen fusciceps. Classification (NCBI taxonomy): domain Eukaryota; kingdom Metazoa; phylum Arthropoda; class Insecta; order Hymenoptera; family Agaonidae; genus Ceratosolen; species Ceratosolen fusciceps. The sequence continues at coordinate 7,332,789 of RCIC01000009.1, forward strand.
ATATGTCTTTTTAAAAAGGTATCATTTTGCATTTAGTATTTCATACGTTACTTTATTGCTTAATGACTTTTTTAAAGCATATTTTTTAAAATAAGTTATTTTAAAAAATTTAATCATTACTACAGAATTAAAGAAAGTTTTTTTTGAAATATTATTAATATTTAACAATGTATCTTATCAATTAATTTGTAAATTCATTAAATTATGATTAAGATTGTTTTTTTAAATTAAAAATTTAATCCCATCAGGTTCATGCACTTCTAGTTAATATTTTTGGAGGTATCATGAGGTGTGACGTTATTGCTGAAGGTATTATTGCTGCAACAAAAGAGCTCAAACTTAAAATACCTGTTGTTGTTAGATTACAGGTATATATAAAAAATGGATAATGAGTTTTTACTTCTTTACCAACGAAATTGTCTTTTGTATTCAAGTATTATATTTTTGTATATGCGTGAATCTACAGTATAAATTTCAAAACTGTAAATATGAAATAAGAATAATGTAAAATTTTAAATTATTTGCTATGTCACAAAGTAAATTTTTTCTTGTGAAATGAGAAGTAATGTTTAAAATAAATTTTTAATTTTTTTATTTAATAGTTTTTTATATTCAACTTATAATTTTGACGTTTACTCAAATGTCTTGAATAAATTAGGACAAATCCATTAATCTATTTTAATATTGTTTATTTAATTTAATGTCGTTATTTCTACAAAGAAATAACGATTCGAACGAAGAAATTCTACAAAGAACGACATTTTTTAAGTTTTTTTTTCCAAATCAGGAAACATCAATAAAAATAATCTGTTTTCTCTTTTTAGGGAACCAACGTCGATGAAGCAAAAGCTCTGATTGCCAATGCTGGATTGAAAATCGTGCCAGTTGATGATTTAGATGAAGCGGCACGTATTGCAGTAAAACTTTCGGCAATTGTTAAACTTGCTCATTCTGCAAATTTAAGTGTTAACTTCGAGATCCCTCAAATTTCTTAAAATATTATAAATTCAATAACGAAAATTTTAAAAATAATTCATTAAAATGAGAAAAGCTAGCGTGAATAAATAATCGGTGTTGATTAATAGAAAACAATATATTGCGTTACTCTTGTTTCAAAGAGCGCGTAGTAAAAACCTGAGAAATCGTAACAACAATTAAATTGTAAATGAGTAATGCGTTATTCGACATTGTGCTGTACTGTATAAATTAACTTTTGCTTTATTTACAATGTGTAAGTTAGTTATAATTTTCCTATAATTACATGTAAAAGTATACATAATTAATGTTATTCACGTTATTGTAAAGCTTTGTTATAGTCTATTTTAGAATTGAGGCAAAAGTCTTATATCAAACATGTACAATTAACAAAAACGAAATACGTGTAATTCTTTGTAATGCTTTCTCGGGTTTCTTTGTTCTAGGTGCTCGTCTGTTTAAACGAGTTTTTATTGAAAGTATTTTTGGTGCTTCAAGCATCAAAATAATGAGAACAAAGAACAGGCACTGGCCTGCCTATAAGTTGAATACTAAATATTTATTACAATTAAAAAAAAAATGTACATCGTATTTACTTGTATTGCACGCAGCGATTGCTTTGAGCGCTTAAATTTTTCTCTGATTAATATCCACAACGCAAACATAAAAGAAAAGGAAATATATAAATGTTATTGTTGGTCTGCGTAATTTTAAGTAACTTATTCGAATCGTTACAATTGTATTTATATGTACTTTCAGAGAGAAATTATCTATGTGCTGCAGTATTAAGCAAATATTTAAATGTTGTTAATAAGAAAAATATTATAAAAAAATTCATTTAGTAATGTGTATATTTGCGGCTCTACATTAGCATTGAAATGACATGCGACATAAATACGTACAAATACGAATAATTGTAATCGTAAATCATTTTACTGAGTTTCAGTGAGTCAGTCTAATGTAAGATATATACATAGTTATATATACATGCATAAATTATTTTACATAATTTAACTTTGTTCTTATTTCAATACATTTATGTACATATTGTTGAACTATGCATCATTCCCACCTTATTTAAGTTAAAAATACTATTTTCTATCACACTTCCTCTTAATTGTATTATATTTTTACCTAGTATATAATAATTATTTAATAAATTAAAATAAAAAGCAAATTTTTTCATTTAAAACAATTTTTATAAATTTTTTATAAAAGGTTTGCATTTGTAAAGATTTATCGAAACTACGAAGTCGATTGTAATTATAATAACTGTCCAGGTAATTAATTAGAAGTTAAAAAAAAAATTCCTTTAAAAATGTAAAAAAAAAAAAAAAAAAAAAAAAATCAGAATTTTGAACGATGAGATAGAACACTCGAGTCCATCACTTATCTATTTATAGAAAAAACATTGATTTCTTGTTCGTCAAATCGTTTACTTAACATATCCTTTCTATACAATTACTTCTTTAATTAATATTGATCTTCAAGAAGTTTCTAATTTATTATGAAATATTTTTATGTGAGTGCAATGCAAACCGTTTGCTTAATTTTATTACTCTATTCGTTCGTTGTCAAGCATTTAAAAACTCTTTCTTTCATCTTCGGCAGTATTAAAAAAAATATTATAGATATTATTTTTTGGATTAACGAACAGGAAAAAATGTCGAAATGAAACTTTATAATTAAAAAGAAAATTCTTTATCGAAACGAAAATCATTTAGGGTAAATATTTTAATAATTTCCTTAATACAAATTTAGAGGTATTATTCCATTTTTATCTTTTAATGATTTATTGATAGACCTTTTATTTTACTTAGTTTTAATAATTTCTTTCTCTAATTCATGAAAATTATATTTAAAAAAGTTATTTTGTTTCATCACCTCCTTAGCAATTAATACGAACATTAATAAAATATTAGAATCGAGTTTATATATATATATATATATGTGTGTGTGTGTGTGTGTGTGTATATATTTATTAGAATAAATAAAAGTAGTATTTATATAATGAATGAAATTAAAAAAAAAAAAGAAATAAGAAAAGAAAATTATTGAACGTTGGAGCGGATAAAAATCATATTATTTATATATAAGTAAACTAGTGTCGATAAATATACAGTATTAGTACGTATAATATTTGATAAAAATCGGATTATTCGGGTTAAAATAACGATACAATTATTTCATAGCTTTATGATTTTGGTGGAGTTTTACTAGTTAATCGATGCTTTGCTACGTTTTGTTTATTAACGAGATTCGACGATCTTTAATAAAAAAATATTTGCCCAGATGACTTTTATAAATTTTATAATATCAGCAATCACCTTATTACAACTACGCGCATTCGTATAACTATGAATTGCATTTTTTTTTTATTGAGAGTGAATTTATCGGTATCGTTTTTAGATTAAAAATGCTATCGTTTATTGTTGCACTAATGCGGTTTTTAATTCGTGTAGATGGTAGCCACGGGCATCACTATAATGTCGGAATAAAGTGACAATTATTGATAAGATGATACAATTGCTAAGCAGCATTTACGTTATATTATAATAATTGATACGAAAATGATAATGATATAGTAATTTAATAAAAGATCGAGAGAAAAAGTATCGTACTGAATGCCGATTATTATTTATCCAAATTGAATGTGAATATAATTTGAATTGACGATATACAGTATTTAATAAATATAATAAAAATAATATTAAAATATTATTACGCGTGATAAGGGACAGAGTTCGTTGAGTGAACAAGAGATTGAGTATGTTCCATTATGTTCCATTGATATATATTTTAGGTCCCGCGCGACGCGCGCGTTTATTCCAAATGAGACGCTGCATTGGCCAGAAGATAACTCCTACAGGATAATCTAGGGAAGTTGGTCTGGGAAGCCATATTGAATAAAGCACTTTTTCACTAGTAATATGCATGCATAAGAGTTGGCGACGGTGACGGCGGTGGGGGATGGGGGGGGGCGTTACGTTGGTGGGATATAGAGTGAGATTCGCGTGCATTTGCTAGTTGATAGTGCTTGTGGGTAGTGCTCCTTCCCCTTATGCATGTGCAGTGCCGAACGCCGTGAGCGGCGCTACGGTATTGCCAGGACTTGTAGTTGTGGTTATGCCCACCGTACATTAGTGTGCGCGCGGTTGAAAAATTGAAATGTCGGCAGTGAGCCGTTCGATGAAATTACTGAGAAGTCAAGTGCACTAGGCTCAGCGAAAGGTCGAGGGGCTCTAGTTCGCGGACGGTCCTCCACTGGGATAAGCGACTTACTAGTCATTCGCTTCCTCCACTCGAAAGAGAAGTCGCCGAGCAGCCGCTCTCCTCGCATCAGCTCTGCCTTAATTTAAAAGCGTGCCCTTAGAAACGCAAGAGGCCGACAGAGGGAGAGAAAGTGATAATATTGTATAAGGGAAAAGAAAACTAGAGAGAGAGAGAGAGAGAGAGAGAGAGAGAGAGAGAGAGAGAGAAGAAAGAAAAATCACCCACAGAGTGAAAGTATTCGTGGGATATATAGTTCATCTCTCTCTTGTATTGTCTCGCGAGGGCCTCGGGGCTTTTCTCTCCTAGTGTATCTCCTAGTTATACCGGCGAAAACACGAAACTGCAAAAATGGCCACCGTTTCTTATCATATCGCCAATCTTCTTGAGAAGGTGAGCTTCCTTATATTTTTGCATCGCTTAGATCAATATTTTGTCGGCCGATGAATCTTACGAAGCGAAATCAACTCAATGAAATTTAAACGGAAAACCTAACCATATTTTCCTTTTTTCTTCTGTTTCTCATCGTTACATTTTCCTTATTATTTTAAATCTGATTCTCATTACAAATATTCTACATACTTTTAGACCTATTTAATTTGCTCCTTGACACTCGTTAAAATACCTTTTTGTAGCATTCTCCGATTAAGCATTAAAATAACTGGAAAAGATTCGTCCAAAATTGTTAAAAGTTTAATGATACTCTCCTCGCAGGCAAATTTTTTACACTATTCACCATGTATAAAAATAGTTTCTATTTAGAATAACAACTATCACAAATCTATATAATTTTACATCCTGTTTCCTCGGTAAATTACATATGTATACGACTACATGCATATATAATCTTTAAGTGTATCTTTTTTCTATTTTTTTTTTAATTTTATTTTATTATATATTTTATTTTATTTCATTTTATTTTATTTTATACGTAATTATAATTTATTTATTAAAATTTAAATTTTTACAATTATAAATTTTTTTATGATATTGCAATGTCTTCATTTTCATATTATTTAATACACTAATAATTAATTACAATATAATACACTATGATCAAGAGTAATTTATCTTATGGTATATAAAAATTTTTATATTTTATATACTTTATATTATTGATATGTTTTATGATATTTTAATAATAATGTTTATTTAAATATTTTATTTAGATGACATCAAGTGATAAGGATTTCAGGTTTATGGCCACTAATGATTTAATGACTGAGTTACAAAAAGATAATATCAAGTTAGATGATGATTCTGAGCGTAAAGTTGTTAAAATGCTTCTTAAATTACTAGAAGATAAAAATGGAGAAGTGCAAAATCTTGCAGTCAAATGGTATGTTAAAATTATTTTTTTAGTCAATATTAAGCTCATTAGCATTGTAATAATAATATTTTCATTTAATTTTAATATTTGAAATGTAAACATACTTTTGAGATCAATTTTTTTTATTAATTCACTGACAAATTGTATATAATATTATATTTTGTATAGCCTAGGACCACTGGTCAATAAAGTTAAAGAATATCAAGTGGAGACAATTGTTGATGCTCTTTGTAGTAACATGGTGTCTAATAAAGAGCAGCTCAGAGATATTTCAAGCATTGGATTAAAAACTGTTATTGCAGAACTTCCTTTAGGGTCAAGTACATTGGCTGCAAATGTCTGTAAACGAATCACAGGTCGTTTAAGTATTGCTATTGAAAAGGTAATACATTAATTTATTAAAAAAATAGATTATATTTTATAAATTCAATGAAATTGGTAATTGAGAATTTTGCTTTTAAATTATTTAAATAGTCACAATAAAAAATATACCCAAATAACAATTACCTTTTAAAATTAAAAAAATTTGTAGGTTTTTAATTTCATGTAAAGTAATATTGTTAATAGATAGGTCATTATGTTTATTATTGATAATATAAATTATTAACAATCATCGATAATCAATAACAATAATTATCGTTAATATAAATATTTTGATTCAGGAAGAAGACGTACCTGTCCAACTCGAAGCTTTAGATATAATAGTAGATTTACTGTCGCGTTTTGGTTCACTTTTGGTATCTTTCCATTCTATAATTTTGGCTGCACTTCTACCACAACTCTCTTCTCCAAGACAAGCTGTACGTAAAAGAACCATAGTTGCACTCAGTCATCTTATGACGTCCAGTAATAGTCAGCTCTATAACAAGTTGCTGGATCATTTGTTAGAAGGATTAGCCAACAATAAAGTGAACAACATTGTTCGAACTTATATACAGTGCATTGCTTCCATATGGTATATAATTTTAGATTTCTTTAGAAAAATTTCTCTGAATAAAAATATTTAAAAATTCTAAATAAAAATACTTAATTAATTAAAATATTAAATGTTTAGCCGGCAAGCTGGTCATAGATTTGGTGAACAAATCGAGAGGGTTATGCCACTTATAGTTCAGTATAGTAAGGAAGATGACGATGAGCTGAGAGAATATTGCTTACAAGCATTGGAAGCATTTGCATATAGATGTCCAAAGGAAATTACTCCTCACATTAATAAAGTATGTTGATTTACAAGTGGTATATTTAAAAAAGATTATTAATTACAAATCAAATTGCTAGATTTATTTATTAATTTACAACTATTTAAACAATAAATACATAAATTAATTTAAACAAATGTGCTACCTTTATATAAGAAAGATTATTCTAATTAAAATTTTTAGTCTTAAGAAATACCGTTTATTATTTATAGTAAAAATATTTTTTTTAACATAATTTTTTATATTACCATATAAAAGAAAATTATTATTTGATTGGATCGTCTGAGGTAAAGGTATTTTAAATTCCAGATTATTGAGATCTGTCTGACGTATTTAACGTATGATCCAAATTATAACTATGACGACGATGCGGGTGATATGTCGGACAGCGAAGGTGCGGTAATGGAAACAGAAGAAGATGGCGAGGAGGATGCCGAGGATGAATATTCAGACGACGACGACATGAGCTGGAAGGTGCGTCGAGCCGCTACTAAATGCCTGGAAGCCGTTATTTCCAGTAGAAGAGAATTACTCTCTGAGCTGTACAAAGTTGTTTCTCCGGCATTGGTTGCCAGATTCAAAGGTAAAAGCAACTTTTCTTAATTTTGGCTTTGTTGTATTTTGTAATAATATGAAATTTGTTATTTATTAGACTTATTCACAATTTTAGTGTATTAAGAAGATAGAATAGTTTCTAAGACATTTTTACTAAGTATTTGTGTTTTATTTTCCAGAACGTGAAGAAAATGTTAAATCCGATATCTTCCATGCATATGTGACTTTACTACGCCAAACGAAGCCGACTACTGGCGTGGCCCTCGATCCCGACTCCATGGAGGACGAGGAAGGTCCGATCTCGTTGCTCCAGCTGCAGGTGCCTCTTATCGTTAAGGCTGTACATCGCCAGATGAAGGAAAAAAGTATAAAGACTCGTCAGGACTGTCTGTCTTTATTAAAGGAACTCGTGCTAGTTTTACCTGGCGCGCTTACCAATCACATACCCGCTCTCATTCCTGGCATTCAGTACTCTCTCAGTGATAAAAACTCCTCAAGCAATATGAAAATCGACACTTTGGCTTTTGTTCACACACTCCTGTCTACTCATCAGCCAGAGGTTTTTCATGTCCATCTTCCTGTTATTGCACCACCCATAATCATCGCTGTCAGTGACCCTTTCTACAAGATAACCGCCGAAGCGTTGCTCGTACTTCAACAGCTGGTTCAAGTCATCAGACCTCATGGTAAATTTGTTTAAAACCTAATGGTCATATCTTCATAGAGATAAACCATTAAGACTTGTTCTATTATTACGTCGCTATAATACTGAATAGTTTTAGAATGTTTTATTTTAATTTTTATAAGCTGGCCGAATTATTAATTCAGAAAAGCGAATATATATTTAGATACATATATATTTATACAGATTTATTTTGTTGTTGTCAAAAGCTACTAAATAAGTGAGCCTGCTTAGTAGGTAATTATTTTGAAAAATATTACACATCTTTAGTATTTTATTTAGACAATTTTATTTAGAAGAATAAATAATATTGAAATTTGAACTTATAATTAATAACGTTATTTTATAAGTATTCTCAAAAATTTTAAATTTATAATGTTACACATACCATTCGCATTGAAACGTGTAAAACACAGATAGATTGGAAAAGGTAGAAAAATAAATGAAGATATTATATAAGGACGAAATGATGCTAAAATATTATTATTTATTATGCTATATATTACGAAAGAGCTAAGAAAGTTATTGTTTGAATTTTTAGACAAGCCGTCGAATTTTGACTTTACACCATTGTCAGGCGAGTTGTATTGGTCAACTCTGTCCCGATTGCGGACCGCGGACATCGATCAGGAGGTTAAGGAGCGAGCGATTGCCTGCATGGGCCAGATCCTCGCCCATCTCGGGGACACCCTCCAGACCGAATTGCCCGTTTGCTTGCCAATTTTCCTCGACAGGCTGCGTAATGAAATCACGCGGCTCACAACCGTCAAGGTCATACGCTCTTCCTCTATAATTAATCATTTTAATATTCATCTTGAAAAAACGACGATAATTTAATATTAAATTATTCAGCTTACTTAATATTAAAAGCTGTACTGTTACCTGACAATTTTTTGCAGGCTCTTACGTGCATCGCAGCCTCGCCGTTGCACATTGATTTGAAGCCGATACTGCAGGACGCAATACCGATTCTCGGTTCGTTCCTTCGCAAGAATCAACGTGCTCTCAAGCTGAGCTCGCTCGTCCTCTTGGACACCCTCGTTCGGAACTATAGCGAGGCCCTCCACCCAGACCAACTGGAGAAGGTGACGACCGAGCTCCCGGCCCTCCTTAATGAAACCGACTTACACATCGCCCAGCTTACTTTAACGCTCCTCACCACCATCGCTAAACTCCATTCGGTCTCACTTAACAACATCTCCGACAACATACTTCCGGAGATACTCGTCCTCGTCAAATCGCCCTTGCTTCAAGGTAACCTGCTTTCTATTACCTTTCATACAACAATTTCTCTTTGTGAACTTTTTGATCTTTGACATTTTTAATGCACGTTTTATTGCACCCTCAATAAATTTCATTTAAAAACATTAACATTAACATTTAAAACATTTTTTTTTTTATATAATTTTAATTTTATATAAAATAATGAAAAATTTGAAGAAAAAAATGAAACATCTATTTAGTTATTCACGTTTCACATTGTATCTTGTAATAATAAATGAAATGCTTCTAGGTTTATCGCAAAATGTTAACGTATACTTGTTTATTTTTAGTCGGGAAATAAATTACTTTAACTTTAAAGAATAAAGATTATACATTTTATATAATTAGGTCATTGAGAGCAGCAGGTGCTTTAATAGAAGTTGAAATTTCTTTAAAAGCAATAAACTTTTTTTTATTAGATAAAAGGTATTCCTTTTTCATTAATAGTAAAAAAAATAGTAGTATTAATTATAGAGTTAAAGCATTGTGATGCATGTGAAATTGTGTCGTTGAAAATCTCACTGTCCAGGATAGACGTGGGAAATAGATTAATAACAGAATGATGCGTTTAAAATTAGGTGCTGCACTGAATTCAATGCTCGAGTTTTTCCAAGCATTGGTGTTGGCGGGAATACCAGGTTTGAGATATCGTGAGCTTCTTTCTATGCTCGTGGCCCCGGTTAGCCAGACGCAGCAGCTCCACAAACAGGCCTACCACTCACTGGCCAAGTGCGCGGCCGCTCTTACGATAACCTGGCACCAGGAGGCCCAATGCGTTGTCGAGGAGTTCCTCAAGGATGTCCAAAATCAGCAGAATGACGCGCGACACATATTTGCTCTGCTAGTTATTGGGGAAATCGGCAGACACGTGTAAGTCCACCAAATTCCTTACATTTTTAAAGCTCTCTATCCCTACTATGGCCCTACTATGGCCATTAAAAATGAAGTTTTTAATCGTTCGCTTATCGACCATTCATTTCTTACCATTTGGATCTTTAATTTTAATATTTATGCAAATACATCTTTACCACAAAAGATTATGGCTACGTATTATTTTGTGGCTCTTAAGCTTTGAACAATGTTTGTAACTCATATTATTTGTGTCAGCTAAGAGTGGGCAGGTTGTGGCTTAATCGGATGATCGAGGCTGCGTACGTGCTAGGACAAAGTGATGAAATCTTTAGTCATTCGTTTGTTTTGCGGAAATGGCACAAGAAAGTTCGGTGTACTTTGTGGACTTGTTTTAAATTTCGTAACGAGAATTTCGTTTGTTTCAGAGTTTAGTATCGTCTTATTTATGATAATACTTATGCATGTTTACTGTAGTGGATAAATCGTTGTTGGCGCAAATTGTTGAAAGAGGGAGAATATCGGAAAAAGCGAGAAACGAGATTGAAATGATTTTTTCAAATAATCCTGAAACCGATTCCCCACGTTTTTTTAACTTATACGAAGACGTTATTTTTAAACAAATATTCTTTACAGATTAATTACAAAGACAGTTAATAATATGTTTCTCGCATTTTTATATTGGCGAAAATTTTACAGATGAATATTTTATATTTTAGGGATTTGAGTAATATTCAATCGTTAAAACTTATTATTTTGGAGTCCTTCTCATCGGGATCAGAAGAAGTTAAATCTGCTGCGAGCTATACACTTGGCAACATAGCCGTCGGAAATCTTCCCGAATATCTTCCTTTTATACTTACCGAGATTGTAGCCCAGCCAAAACGCCAATATCTTCTTTTACATTCATTAAAGGAGGTAAACAAACCACTACTACTACTACTACTACTACTACTACTACTACTACTACTACTACTACTACTACTACTACTACTACTACTACTACTACCACTACTACCACTACTACCACTACTACCACTACTACCACTACTACCACTACTACCACTACTACCACTACTACCACTACTACCACTACTACCACTACTACCACTACTACCACTACTACCACTACTACCACTACTACCACTACTACCACTACTACCACTACTACCACTACTACCACTACTACCACTACTACCACTACTACCACTACTACCACTACTACCACTACTACCACTACTACCACTACTACCACTACTACCACTACTACCACTACTACCACTACTACCACTACTACCACTACTACCACTACTACCACTACTACCACTACTACCACTACTACCACTACTACCACTACTACCACTACTACCACTACTACCACTACTACCACTACTACCACTACTACCACTACTACCACTACTACCACTACTACCACTACTACCACTACTACCACTACTACCACTACTACCACTACTACCACTACTACCACTACTACCACTACTACCACTACTACCACTACTACCACTACTACCACTACTACCACTACTACCACTACTACTAACTACTACTACTACTACTACTACTACTACTACTGCTACTGCTACTGCTACTACTACTGCTACTGCTACTGCTACTGCTACTGCTACTGCTACTGCTACTATTATTATTATTATTATTATTATTATTATTGTTGTTGTTGTTGTTGTTGTTGTTGTTGTTGTTGTTATCATTGCTTACGTATACTTTATTTTTCACGATTAGTAGCTAAAAAAAAAATCAAAGTTATAGTTAAATTTTTTTTTTTTTTTATTTTATATGCTGAAAAGTAAAAAATTATAATTAAATAAAGAAGGAAATATACTTTGAATAAGAATTAACTTTGATCATACAATGGAATATATTTAAAAACGATGTTGTAAGGACCAGAAATGTCCAAATATTCAGATGTTTTACATTAAAATTTTTAACAATCTATATATAAAATGTTTGGATTTCAGATAATAACGTGTCAATCGTCAAGTCTTACGGGTGTGACAAACCTTCAAAACTTTGTGCCTTCGATTTGGGTTCTACTTCAACGGCACTGCGAGTGCACAGAAGAGGGAACACGTAATGTTGTGGCCGAGTGCCTTGGTAAGCTCACCCTCATCGATCCGGCCAATCTGCTGCCTCGTCTTCAGAAGCTCCTCGTCAACTCATCTTCGGCGCTTATGAGGACGACCACAGTTACCGCTGTCAAGTTCACTATTTCCGATCAGGTGAGATAGATCCTTATTTACTTGTGTTATGTGTAATAAATTCTATTTTATATACGATTCGGTTTACTTGGGATATATTTCTCGAAAACAGATTTTCAGACAGATCTAGGGAATAAAGAGTAATAGTAAAAAATAAATGCGCACCAATACAATTTATTTAAATATTAAGAATTTTATTTTATTTAACGTTCGATTTTTCGAATTCCATTAAGTTTTTAAAAAAATAGTCGTGTATACATAAATCTTAATATTGATTGAAATAATTAAATTAATTAAAATTATATTTATTTTTGTCTTTCAGCCACAAGCAATCGATTCCATGCTGAAGCAGTGTATGGGCAACTTCTTAATAGCTTTAGAAGATCCAGATTTAAACGTTAGAAGAGTGGCTTTAGTTGCATTTAATTCAGCTGCCCATAATAAACCTATGCTTGTACGTGATCTTCTAGATCAAGTTTTGCCACAGCTCTATGCTGAAACTAAAGTTAAGGTTTGTAAAATTCATTTTTAAACATTTATCCCTAAGATAAACTATGTAATATGAAATATTATATAATTAGGTATGATTAATGTATATATTATGTATAAATATTAAATTTTTAAATTATAGTACTATATAGGAAATTGAGAATTATTGTTGAAATAATAATAATAATTAATTACTTTCTCATGACTATAATAATTATATGATTTTTCGGTACCCCTTATTATTAGTTTCACAGTTTTCATCAAAATATAAGCATATTATTTATTATTTTTTATTTTTTTTTATACAATTTGTTAATCAGTATTACGAGAGGTATAATATGTAATTATTACATAAGCAACATTTACAATTAAATTGTTAAAATAAATATTTCATAATAATTACAAAAAAGTTTTTAAAATCTTATAATTCTATTTTGATTTAAGTTATTTGATTCGCACATTAATATTGAAATTACAAATAAGTTTATGAGATTTATTTTATATAGGTTATAATTTTAAGTTTTGAATATTTTATGTCCTCGTTATATTTTGATAATTTTATTTTCGTAAATTGCAAATAAAATATGTTCTTAAAATAATTAAATAATTAAAAGTGCACACACACATATTGTAAATAATAGTTTATAGAATTTTGCATATTTTTAATATTCAAATATAGTGTTATCATTATAAAAAGATAATAAGAAAAATATTTATTTTGACGTATAAACGAATGATTCATAGAATAATAATTTTTCTTCTATTTTTCAGAAAGAACTGATTAGAGAAGTAGAAATGGGACCGTTTAAACACACAGTGGACGATGGTCTCGATCTACGAAAAGCTGCTTTTGAATGCATGTATACACTTTTAGACTCTTGCTTGGATCGATTAGACGTTTTTGAGTTTCTCAATCACGTCGAAAGTGGCCTTAGAGATCACTACGATATCAAAATGCTCACTTACCTTATGACGGCTCGACTAGCGCAACTCTGCCCCACTGCCGTATTACAAAGTAAATCAATCATTATTAAGATTATTTCATGTTTTAATTATCGGAGTGCTTTTTATATATTCAGAATAACAATCGTAGAGATCATCGATTTTTTAAAAATAAATTTATCAAAAGGATTTTCAAGTTTCAACTATTTCAAATTTATTCTCAATTGATACTGTTTGTTTTATTTAATAAAAAGTAAACAACATATTATGCTTAACAATATAAAAAACTTCGATAAATATAAATTTTTAATAGTACAAATATGTCTATAAAATAATTTACAGATAAAGTAGAATCTATAAGTCTTAGTAGAATTCAATTACTTGGAAACGTACCATATAAAATTATATTTATATTTTTTATGAATGATGTTTTATTTTTAGAATGAAAGGTTTTATATAATTTAATTTTATTTGCAATTTTAAAATATATTTTTATAACATGTTACTTATGACGGTATTATATTTTGCAAAATATCCATAAGATTTTAAAATTAAACTTAAGAGTAAGATATATTTTGTTCTATTTAATGATGATCATTCTATTATACAATATATATTAAAACTATTATTATACATTATTTTCAAAATCAAGATAATTTTTTTAGTATAATTATACTAATATTAAAACTAATCTTTTTGCCTATGAATAAGATAAGACTTATGTATTAATTTAATATAGTTATTAATATTAAAATATAATATATTTTAATATTAAATAATGCTCTGTATTTATCAAGTTGTTTTATTATAAACAGTATATAATTTCATCCAACACTTCCTTAATAAAAATATTATGAGGTAATCAAAATTTATGACCAAATTATTATATTACCTTTGTGATTGTTAAAAAAAATTGTTATTCAAATGTTTTTAATAAAATAGGTAATTAAATAATTAAAATAATTTAATAATTTAAAAAATTGTTAATTTTCAATCAGTTTTAATTTTTATTTGGTATTAAAAATAATTTTCATTATAATTTAAAAATTTTTTATACGTTTTCTTTTAGTTATTAATTACGTAAATACAATTTATAAAAATATTTATAAAAATAAAATAAACGTGAATTAATACGATGCATAAATATTCTTCAAAATATTCTTATCATAAAATTAGGCGTTAATACATATTATATTATCGACAAATTCTTTAAAATGCAATATTAAAAACTTTCACTTAATGTTGAAAATTTGTACAAACCATTACCATTGTATTAAAAAACGTTTTTCAAATTTAAAATGCATAGATTATTTGAATAATAACTATTTAATATTAATTTCAATAACGGCACAATATTGTTTTTCACAAATCTTAAATTTTTATTAAAGGCAAAATATTTAATTTGGTATCGTTTAATTATTAAAAAATATTTCTATCAATGCAAATACATTTTTTATTATAAGTATCCAGAATATATATATTTTTTTAAACTGGTCGCATTTTATACAATACGATTTAAAGAGGAAATATTTATATTTTTTGCTCAAAAATAAAATATTTTGTTTGTGTGAATTATTGAAAATATAAATTTAAAAGAGTTTGTATTCACCGTAGACTGATGATTAATTTTATTTTTTACGCTTTATGGTATCTAGAAACTGTAGGTATAAATCTATTTTTAAATTTATATTTTAAAACTTAAGGATATTTAGTAAGATTATATTGATTCAATAAATTTCAATAAAGCTTTAATAATATTATTCATCGTCGTGCGCAATACTTATTTAACTGCTATTTAATTATTAACGTTTTAAAATATTTTTTTATTTGCTTATGACTTTCATGATAGTTTTCGATTTTTTATGGTTTTAATTATTTTAAGCTAAATTATTGGTATTTCCATTATTTTAAACTAAAGTGATATTTTTTGTAAATTTTTTAAAAAGAGAAATTATTTATTTAAAATTTCTTGAAATATTACACGTAAGTGGTAATTTTTGTAGTTAAATTAAAATAAAAGATAATTGGCAACAATTTTAACCTTATATAATGAATTTGAAATAATAAGTCGCAATATAATGTTGGAAATATATGGGCTTTCATAACAAGAGTTGAGTGTTTTAGCAACCATTTCCTTTATACATATTAAATATTCAAGAGGTAGACATTTTAATAACATAAATCTAAATATAAATGGCGAAATTAAAGTTACTAAGATTATTATTTACACTTTTGTACTATGAAGTTTCAAAGGAATCTTATTAGATTTTTAGTATTAGAATTAGAATTTACATATAAAAATTCCGTTAATTTTAATATATATATTATTAGGTATTGTAGTAGGATTTTTTGATATAATCTCGAAAAATTTGATTATTTTATATTTAATGTTGAAGGGCTTGAAAGACTGGTCGAACCATTGAAAAGTACTTGCACAATGAAAGTAAAGCAGAACTCCGTAAAACAGGAATACGAGAAGCAAGATGAACTTAAGCGATCCGCGTTCCGTGCAGTCGCCGCTTTACTCACAATCTCAGACGCCGGTAAGTCATAATCTACGTAATGATAAGTATTATTTTTTTTTCATTTTCATGAACTCGAAAATTCTTGCACAAGTTTTAAGTGTATATTTAACTTCTGATGTGGAAATTTTATTTCTTCTTGTGTAAAATGGTCGATGAATCACGGTTTCATTAATTTTTACAATTCAATATTAATTTCAATATTTTTAAATATATTGTCTTTATACTTTCAAATAAAACATTTCTTTTTTTTTAAAAAAGAATGTCGTAACTAATGTTTTTTAGTCATAATCATAATCATAATCATAATCATAATAATAATAATAATAATAATCATAATCATAATTGTATTATATAATTAGCATATATTAGCGAGCGTTTAAGAGTATGGGAATAAAAAATAACTAAAACTGAGATAAGAAATTTTTAAATATTTGTTTCTCCTTAATGTATTTTCAACAACCCATAAATTATACTCTCAACGTGTAATTTGTAAATTTAACAAAAAATTTTTCCGTATTCTTTTTAAGTTTCATCTTCATGTGGACAAAATATTTAATAAATAATTTTATGTATTTTCTATTTCAAAAATCGACGTCCATTTGGTTTTAGAAACCAAAATAAAAGTAAACTCCCAAATGTTTATCATCTCATTAAATTCCTTGAATGTTTTAGTTTATGTAAACTAAAAGAATCCGGTGTAATAAATTTTGTTAAATTGCTTCACTTTAAACAAAATTTTTACTTTAAAATAATTTTTTTTACCAGTACACAATGCATTTAGTATATTTATTTCTACGCAGGTGTATAGAAATGCTTCAAGAATAGCCAAATTAAATCTTTTTAATGCTAATCCTTAATTTGCCTTCAAAATTAATTGTATTTACATTTCCTGTTACTAAAACTGTTTAAGTCTTAGATAAATTATTGTTGATATGAAATTTTTAAATGCCGAAAGTAAATAATAATGCATTTAAATTGATTAAAAAACAGTTATAAATTACTGGTTAAAACTTTGTATATTATGGATACTAGTTTTATCAATCACGAGTCGCGTCACAATTATGAATATATAAACGCGATAAAATCTTAAATCAAAATATGAGACCTCGGGAGGTCTGTATCTGCCTCAAAGCATATATATTAACTTGCTTTTTAAATTCAGTAATAAACACTACACGTCACCAGTTTACATCTAATTTACGGTCGAATTTTTTTTTGCCTTTACATTACTTTACTGGTTACTCTTGTAAAATACATTATAATGTACTGGATTTCATAATCCCTTTTATATTACGATTCGTTTAATCTATTCAGCTACTTTTATTGAAATTATTACATAAGTGCTTTATCAAATATCTGTATAATGCAACTGTATAATGTATAGATATTATTTTATACTAAGTTTTTATAATCCTTATTGGCCACTTCGATTTTAAGTGTTAAGTTTATGATTTTATAAACAGTGTAAAAACGAAATATTTCAATTGATGTAGATGGTAATTCATTGATGTCCGCTAATTTATCACTGTGTAATTATTAATGTAATGCAGATAATTTCATTTTATGACAGGTGCGTCTTAATAAAGGAAAGAAGTAAATAATATTAGGTCGGCAGGACGCAGAAAATAAAAAGAGGATTCTTAAAAGGCGGTAGGACGGGGGTAGTAATAAAATTATTATGAGTTACGCAGGGTTAGCAGAATCCAAAACACTGAACACTTGAAGGTGCTTCGAAGCAGAGCATTCAGTATCGAACGACATGAACATCTTCTTGTTGATTGTTACAGATAAGAATCCAGCGCTGAGCGAATTCGTCGCCCAGATAAAGGGGACGCCAGAGCTCCAACCGCTGTTCGAGGTGATTCAAAAGGACTGCACGGGTGGCAGTCTGAATGAGGCCAACCTCATGGATCAGAGCTAAGAGTGCACTCCAGAGAGGTGACCCTGGGTCCAGCTCGGGGATTGGGTGGCGTCGCTCGGTCACTGATTTGCTCACGGGAGGGAGCCGCGACTACGGATTACAATAGCACACAGCATTACCCACAATCATAATCATTAACAACATCGTTCAGTAGCATCGCGACGTCCACACAGCAATACGAGAACGAAGTGTGAGACACGGGTCGCTGAGGATCGGCTGATGGATGAGTAGTCGGACAATTAGGTGAAAAGCAACCGAGCGGACAAATGCTCGGACAAAAAGGAAACAGGCTCGGAATGAGGAGGAGAAGGAGGATGACGACGACGACGACGATGACGACGATGACGACGATGACGACGACGATGACGACGATGACGACGACGATGACGACGATGACGACGACGATGACGACGACGATGAATGATAATGATAATGATAATGAGGACTGAGGGAGGGCATCAGAAGACGGAATCGAGAAGAACCGACGAAAACGTATAATGCAACTATCGACAGTTTGTTTCTGTATGTTATTTTTTCATTGATCGTCATACACTATCCCGAATTAACTGAACGAGATTCGAGGAGCGAAGGCGTAAGAGTATATACGTAGCTGACAGTTAATGTGATTTATATTTGGCATTAAGAGGCTTGTATAAATATGAAAGATGAAAAAGAAATAAATTTACCGGACATTTAAATATTTTACGACTGTTTCTCGATGTCAACTTTTCTTTTCCTTCCAATTATTAATGCAGGGGGTATTCGTGGAGATGGAAGAGTATGAATGGAATGCTTGGCACGGAGAGAGGAGTCAGGCTGACGAAATCAATGTCCAAAGCTTTTTTCGGTAGCTGCATTGCTTACAGCTACACCAGAAATGAAGCGGCCCAGGAATCTAATTTTTCGCGCTGTTACAAAATTTTATTCACGTAGATATAAGCTGCTTTCAACAGCGTTTCATGAGTAATGAAATGTGGCTACCGTGTAAGAGTACGCTAACCCCCCCTCCCCTTTTTTCTCCAAGTACCTGCGACCAACTTAAGGGGAGCTTACTTTACGAACGATCAAGAAACAACGATGGTCATCGTCTTTGAAACATGAGAATTCCATTGATTTTTAGAATAGATGATAACCACATGACGTGCCGTGTCGTGCATATCGAGCAGAAAAGGAATAATGTTATTAAACAGCGTATACGAATAATTGTGTTCTCAAAATCTCTACGTATACTATTCAATCTTAAAATGTATAATAATAATCTTCTTTTTTTCTATTTACTTCGTTATTTATTATTATCGTTTTGAAATGACTTTCAGAATGTATTATTCTCATGTTGTTTAATCAAAAACAATTTGTAACAATATTTAAAGGACTACTAATTGAGTTTTAAAATTTCTCGTAAAGGTAAACAAACGCAGATCATTGATCGAAAAGAAAACATTTTTTCATTATATTGTTTTAAATGTTGATTATTATTTCGTTCGGGCAGTGTATCTTCGGGAAGGTGTTCCCGTTATGCAACGAGTTCATTAGACTTTGATAACGAAAGAAGGCATTTTGATCATTATATGCATTATACATTATGATAATAGAATTTTTAAGTAAAGAATACTTTTATAGGGAGCGAGATATATAATATTTAGATTTATAAGATTTTAAAGGTAATCTTAAAAGTAGGCATTATCGATGGTCAATGCTGTTAGGGACGAAGAACGAAAGGAAGGCTATTCATTGAAAAACTATTCGATCTGGCGAATCGCTGGGATGACGGCGTTGAAGTCGAATGCGGGGGGCCGAAATTCGATATCGATGACGCGGAAAAGGATCATCGGGGCTACGTGATTTTTTTGCAGAATCGTCATGACGACGAGGTCTGGAGACAATAGGGGTTGGCATCCCAACGCGCCATACTGGAGCTCGCCTACGATTCTGCCTCTATTTTCGATGCCCGACCAGGCATTAGGATTGGTTATTATCGAACGGCTTGACGATTAGTAGACCAGGAGTACTTGCGTACTCTTTCTGCGTAACGCCAAGGCGTATTATCGAACTGCGGTGCCGTAATAGGAGTTTCTTGTTTGCAAAATAAACAATGTCGTATTAAAATCGAGCGAGTCATACCGGCGCACTCGAGCACACGCGCACGCACGAGATGCGCAACCATTCGAGTTTGGAACTCTAGGTCGACAAGGTTCGACTAATTATTGAATTTTCGAAGGAGTTACGACCCACCTAGAGCAACTGACTTCATTTTTCGCTCAAACAACTTGTCTTAGTATTACTGTCCTATTTTCATTGGCTATTATTTAATGGGCGACATTTAATGCCCACTCGTCTCATTTATCGCGGCCATTATTCCCGGGATTTACAGCATATACTACTACAGCATTACAAAAAATACTCATTTACAGCTCAAGCGCGTTTATTTTAGTTTATTTCAGTTTACACATAAATGCTTTTTAACAATGTCCCCTGCCACTCGAGCATTTGCTTTTAAATCTACTCAATACGTTTAATAAACGCGATCGGTTGCGCGACTTTAAAAAAGTCCACGCGTGTTTCTTAGGTAAAACATTTGTCAATAAATAAGAAACTTATTTTGCCAATTTTAACATTTTTACATTTAACCAGATATTGAATAAGAGAAATAAAAGCCTTAACAATAAATAATAATTTCATACCTCGGTGCTTTAATTATTACGTTTTCAATTTCATATTGAGTATTTAGAATTGACAATAATTGTCTCATTTATCAAAGTGAAAAACTAAAATTTCGATTTTAATTTTCTCACCTACAACATCAGAGAGGTAGGGATTTACTTTTACTTCATAATTTACCTTTCGTTCCCTCATATTCATTTTTTAGATATAAATCAAATTCAAATAAATTCTTTGGCATTACATTTATTTCAACTTTTTATAAATGTTTGTAACTGGAAGATTAATTTTTAGGAATTATACCGATAATACTTTGTTTAAATTCTAACTGAGATTCAAATGTTACACGGTTTATTTTACTCGAGCCTCTCGTGCAGGTATCTACAACGATCCATAATATAAGATGGGAAAGGGAAAAATCGGTCTCTCAGATCACATTCGCGTACTATCGCACTGAGCTGCGGCTAATTATAGCTTGAAGCAATTTGTTTACAATGAACTGAAATCTCTTGTTTTTTTATTTCCCTGACAGTAGGCACTCGAAGCGGTGTACCAGGAAATAAGAATAATAATCCGTTTAAATCCCAGGATAGGATGTGTCGCTACGTCGAATCAAATTGTCTTAGTCGGGGGAAGGGCGGTAATGTATTGCGATCTCGGCTTAATCCTGCGAAGCCTCGAGGACGATCGCAAACATTTGTTCAGGATTTTGTCAGGATTTTTTTACATTTTGCTAATTGGCCATAGTTATTCACAGTTTAATAGAATTTATACCGGGAATTAAAAAACGATCGATCTTAAGCTTACGATTGATCTAACGTCAAGAACGGTATTCTAAGAGATTCTAATTTTTTCGGAATTACGAATATATCGAAAAATCAGGGATTACACTGGTCTTCAGGTTTTCTACCTTATCTTTTTTCTTCTTTGAGAGAACGGATTCTTTCGGGAAGATCAATGTTTCATATAAGTTCCCATTTAGCTCAATATCCTATCCATAATTCATAATTCATTAAAACTAGTTTTATTATTTTTTTTCCTTCCTACTCACGAGATTCCTTATTCATCTCTGAATAAAAAAATGAGTCAGTCATCGATGACAAGTTATTGAAGAATTACAAATATCGTTCATTCATCATTTAGTCTAAATTTATTCTTTACCACCTTAAATGATTAATATAAATTAATATCATCATCGTATTGTTTTTATTTTCTTTTCTTTACAAATAGGTCTATATATTAAATGCTTTATTAAATCATATATCATTGTCGGTTAATTTTTCAGAAAAGTTTTATTAATTTAATAACGTGTTCAAAATCAAGTCTTTTCTTACGTTATAATTCACGTCGCATTTTTAATATTATATTTTATCAATAATTTCTTACTATAGTTTTAGTATATATACAGCCGAGTAACTAAATCTCGAATTTCTGCGAACAAGCTCCTTAAATCGATTTTTTTAGAAAAATAAATAAAAATGAAAATTAGAATTTTGCATCTAAATTAAATGGGCGATTGAAGATTGTCAGAGAATTTTAGGTCATGATTTTAATACTTTCATAGACATTTTGAATCCAAAAGATTTTTAAACGAATAAAAAATCTTTGTGTTTAAGTTATATTATAACATTTGTTTTTAAAATTGAATTCCTTTTCTAAAGAAATTAATTTAAATATTATGATAAAAAATTTAGTAACAATTCTCTATTTGTTATTTATTTATTAATTATATTCATATATTAACAGACATAGTTATAAATGAAAATAAAGTTAGTATTGAAAAGAATGTATTTTTAATCGAGGCTTTCTCTCAATTTTTTTGAATAACAAAAGGATTCGCTTCAAATAGTCGATTTCGTCTAAAGTTAATAAATTTCACAAGTATTATGAATTAATGAATTTTATTATTTGCTTCAAAAATAATAATTAAAAAGAATTAAAAAACATTTAAGAAAAATTTTAAAATCTTTAAAAATATAATTAAACTATGATATGAAATATTATGGAACTTTAATAATTAAAGATCTGTATAATCTTAAATTAATTATAATAATATATCATTATTTAATATAATTTTCATTTGATAGAAACGTTTTTATTCAACTATTATAATTCATATTGTATTATTTGACATTTCTCAATGATTAGTTTTTATTTTGAAAAACTATTTTTTATTTATTCTTAGGGTATAAATAATCTATTCCTTGGATCATTAATTAACTTAATTATTATTTAAATAAAATCTTCATAGAAATTAGTACTTTATGATCTTCTTATTAATTATCTGTAATTTATGGAACAATGTGTTTAACTTCTCAATACAAAACAATTTCATAATTTATCTTACTGATATTCTTTCATTTATATTAATGAAAATTTCTACTAATCGTAACTAAAAGTATGATAAGATTGTGCATACGATTGGTTCAAGTAGATTATTTTGAATTATATTAATTTTGAAGTAAGTATGAATGCGATTATAATAAAAAAAATTTTTTAATTTAAATTTATGTTACTTTATTTAGTAACAATCGATTATAAAATTTTAACCTTTACGATTCCTAAATATTTTTACCTAAATCCAAAATTGTATAGAAATATACAATTAAAAACATTCTAAATGTTTGTATTCATCTATTACTTATTTATGTCGATTTTTCAAATATGAATTACAGTAATGGTTATTAATGTAACACTAAATGCAGTAAATGTTAAACATATAAATGTATCCGATACTTCTTGTGGATAATATAGAAGTTTTTATGAAATATTTTTTAATAGTACATAAATTACTTTTAATAAATGTATATAAATTTCGGGAAATTTCTCGGTTTAAAACGATATTCAAAAATACGTGGAACGGTTCCTGAAGAATTTCTGCATATTATACTCTTATTGATATTTGGCTTGCATTTTTATTTTATATTTTTATTTTATAACAGGAATTCATTTTTTATATTTCTTTAAATTCTTATATCAGTTATGTTTAGTCTATAAATAATTGTTGTTGATTAATTTATCTATAGAATTCACTATTTATTATACACATTCCATATCATCATCATCATCATCATCATCATCATCATCATCATCATCATCATCATCATCATCATCATCATCATCATTATTATTATTATTATTATTATTATTATTATTATTATTATTATTAATATCATTATTAAACAATCTTTATATAATACGTTTCTTTGTAATACAGAACTCATTTTATAAAGATAATTAATGTTACTAAAAGTCTAATGAAATAATTGGAAAGATAAATTAAATCTAAATTTCTGGACCTTAGTTTTATATAAAATAAGACGTTTTAGACATAATATATTCTATTATAATGAAGTAATCCTTTCAAAATATTATAAAACTATATTATAATAAATAATAACGTACTCGGAATGATATATAATAAATATAGAAATTAATAATTAATAATATTTAAGGAATAATACCTAAGAAATTGAATAATAAGAATAATTATAAATTTAGATAATAGTTAAGACATGCTATAGATTATATATATATATATATAATATATATATATATATATATTTATCGGCGAAAGCCAAATTTTTATGCTTTTAGCAAGAGAAAAATATTTATGCATTCTATGTCAATAAAGTTATCTCATGAAATCTGTTTAAAAAACTTTGTATACAGTTACAAAATTAAATTCTTATATTTTAACATTATTTTTCAGACGAATATGCTAATAACCTTACTTAAAAAGTTAATTATTTTCACATTTGTTGTAATTAAACTAATAAATACAATTTTCTTAATTATAAATAATTAGACTTTTGTTTTCGATAAATTGAAAATTTTTTTTTCCAGTAACAAGACTATCATGTACAATACAAATTACACAATTGGGCTTAGAATAGTATTTTTCAAAAGAATATTTATGCAAAGTTTTACAAGTTTTTTTTATATTTTTTAATATTATTTCAGTATATGGAATTCAATTTTACATGTGTAATAAAATTAGACAATAATACGCATATTTACCACAATAAAATTATACAATAATACGTATAATCACGTACTTACCTGCGGTGAGCATAACGTACATTGTTTTCATTACACTCCCCCACGTATACCGTTAAGGGATCGACAGGTCTACCCCCCCCCCATCGCCGCGGACTGCTGCGTGGGTGGCGACCTTTAAGCTCCAAGATAACAAGAATTATCCCGTGTTCTTTATTTGCAATCACCCATTCGTTCCTTCGTTCTCTAACTTCCGTTCGTCACGGTAATTATACAAACATTCCAAAATTATAGATTAATTTTCTTTATAATTTAGGTGTTAAGTATTATATTCAAAATTATCAAATATTAAGTGTCTGCGACTAAATATATATTTTTAGAACATTTAAAACGAGCCTTTTATTTATTTAATTTTTTACGGTAATGTTTCTAATTGAAAAAAATAGTATTTTCTCATTTAAATTAATTTCATAATTGCATAATAATGTAAATATTTAATTCTATAAGAACTTATTTGATTTGTTTAAAAAAGAATTTAACAAAAATAAAATAAGTTTCTTAAATATTTTTGGTTATTATCGTGGAATTGTACCATGATTTTTTTTATTAAACTTGAGAAGCTCGTTAAGAATTATACATTCGTTTTGATAAAAGTAAATTAAACATTTTAAGCGATTAATTCATGCATTATTATTTACATTTTTCAATTTTTTTACAAATTTATTTTTATATCTAATAAATATAATTATTTCTTGAATATGAATTTTGTATTTAGGTAAAATGTAATAATCAATGTGAATAAAAACGTTGGTTAAGCTGGTAAAAAAATTGTTGTAATTTCTTATAAATAAATTTGACTTAAAGTTCACACAATTGTTAATCTAAAATTCTACAATTGCTTTATACAGGGTAGCTTATAGAAACTAATACTTATTACTCAATATTAAAATATGCTATTTTACTTGAATGGAATACGAAATACGGCGAAGAACAAGAATTATAATAATCTTACGAGTAAGTAGATCTCGAATATAATATGAACTATAATAACGTAATCTTACTTTATTACTAGTAAAAGCTCTACTAAACTTGCAAATGAATCTGAAATGTATATATCACATTAAAAACAACAACTTTTAACAAGCTATAATACTTACATTAACATTTAAATAAAATTTTATATGTGAGAAGATAGTATTCACTTCGACAGTTCATAAAAATATTGTCTGTAATCTTGCAAACAAAGCTGTTTAACTTCACATAGAATAAAATTATTTATATATTTAAAAAAAATAAATAATAAAAAAAGTAAAAAACGTTGAAAAAGAATTTTACTAAAGATGAACAGTTTTGAATTTTCAGGACCATATCTGGCTTTAATGTTGTTTTAAAGAAAAAAAATGTGTCTCTTGCAGGGTCAGAAAGAAAACAGGTCTTAAGTGACTCCACATGACGAATACGAATTTGTGAATATTTGCATACCGTTGATTGGCCGCTTTCTATAATTGGTGTACAATGAGTACCAACTGAGTACTATAGGAATGGCTAAGTAAGAAGGGCTTTGCGACTTTGGTGAAATCTCCAGTTTTTAGTAAATTCCAATTTGCTCTACTGGTAGGAGTAAGATATTTTTGCCTATACTAATGTTATTTCAGCTCTTATCTTGTATGAATAGAAATAAAAATGTGTTAATAAAAGTTACCACTATTTTACAGTTGAGTATAATAGTATTCGATTCATTCTTCGAAATACTATTAAAACTTTACGTAAATAAAGCCTTTTGCTATAACAACAATTATTGTTCTGTCTGTGCAAGTGACCGAACACTTATGTTATCATAATGTAAATATTGTGGTAAATTCATTATTTAATAAATCCATTATTTTTGAGTTTGAAAAGAGTATTAAGGGAAGAGATTGAAGTAACACAACGATTAATATTAGAAAAAAAAACGACTGAACTTTATTTGCTTTATGCGGGGATATGAATACACATTTACGTAATGAATAGAGAAACAAGTTTTTACTCGTTGAATCGTTATAATTTTATAATTAGTCGGCTTGTGATTGAATTTACAAGACATCTTATTACTATTCAATACATTCATTTATCGGGGATAAGTAATGCTATTGAGTTTGATTGCTTCATCATATACTTACTTGCACGGAAATTAGTAAACAAGCTCGGCTCAGAAGTAACAATATGTAGTAGAGGTCTTACATTCACACCAGACATATAATTTTCGATTTTTTAAAATTCGTCTTATTCCCTGGCTTTACCTCGAACCGTATATCTGATTCCCAATAATCTGAGAATCGCCCAACAGGATTCAAGAAAATTATTAAATTTTCGAACTGTTCGTTCACCAACTGTTTCTACATTTTATTATAAATTTTCAAATAACTTCAATAGATATTCAAATGAATGGATGGAAAAATTTCTGTAGACCATTTCAATAAGAACTTATATACAAATATTTCAGAATCCCATCGATCGTATTATTTTATAAAAATATAATAACAGATAATTATTATTTTTCATTCGATTACTTTTTTTTTATCGACGATAGTAGTTTTAGAATAGTGATTTATAATTATCCACTATTAATTATGTAAATTGCAAAATGTATATATTCAAAAAATATGAAATTAGTATGGCTTAATTATTTATTTTATCATTACGGCTAACCGAGAATTGTAAAATAGAAATGGAATTAAAATTTCTCTCCCACAAATATACTGAAGCACTTAATAATACTAATTGAATGTTAGCTTATTGAGTAAAAATACATTTACATATCAAAAACGTCATTTAATGTTGTATTTCTTAAAAGTAAGTAAAGGTAATTGTATATAATGATATATGATGCACTATTTCTTGTAATTATTAATTACTCGAATAAAATGAAATATTTTAAATAAGAGTCAAAATTCAAGTATCGATTTCAATCTGTAGAAAGTTAATTTTTTATGCTCTGTTGTAAGTTAGTAAATGCCTATGTACTTACATTAAATTATACTTAAATTATATTAAAATTGTTGCATACTAGGGTAACAAAGAAAAAAAAATACAAAAAAAAAAAAAGAAAAGAAGAAATTTATGTTGTGATTATTTTATTAATAATGACAAAAATGTGACGATATTCTTCAAAAAAGATTTTAATAAGTTTCCATTTTTTCAACTCAAAATCTTTCTCAATTATTTCCGAGTAAGGAGATAATTACATAAGAATTAATTCAGTTTTTGAAGCCGAGTGTAAATTAAAATTTTAATATAACTTAATGAAAACGCAGCAAAAATAACAGTATTTCTAAAACGTAATTAATAATTTAATACGAATTCCATATAAAATCATGCTAATGTATGTGGGATACGTAGGTGATGAATACTCTAAGCTTCGTTTCGATTTACGATATTAAAATTAGAATATTGTAGATATAACGCTAATAGGGAAAGGTTTCATGGTCTGTAGAAGGCGTGAAAGTACTTTAATGGGTTTTTTTTCTAGCCGAGCTTTATGTATAAATTATACATATATGTATGTATATATATATTGGGGCCTGTAATATATCTAAAATAAGAATTAATGGCCTTTTAATTAGAATGATCAATCAAAGACGCTTTCCTTCCCCATGATTCACTGATGCAATTGGTTCGATCTCATATTCCTTGCTCATCGCTGAATAATTCAAAAATTTCTTGGAAATGGCAAACTGCCGAATTACTTACCAGTTAGCTGATCAATATTGTACACATTGTACAAATTGACGTGCTTAAAGAGCGATGCTTTTTTAAAATACAATTGCATAAACGACTAGTCGAGAAATGCTGCGAGATATGCTGGAAAGAAAGAAAGAAAGAGAGAAAGAAAGAAAGAAAGAAAGAAAGAAAAAAACAGAAAAACGATAAAAATTATGATTCGTAAGTACCGAGCGCAATTTCTCTGGCAGCTGGTAAGTGAATAAAAGGTAGCTAAAACGGCACACGGAAGAATGCGAGAGAAAAGTCCGCGGGATTAAAAATGTGACTGTTCCATTAAAAGTGAGATAATCGCCGGGAGGAATGGAGTATAGTTTCGCTGTCAAACTGAAGCAAGAAGTTCTCGTGTATGTAAGCGTGGCCGGGGGAGATTCTTCAATCAGCATTGAATCAGGACTAGCGTTGCCGGACAAGCAATAGCCCCGACACGCGTGGGAGGAGAGGGAGGAGAGAAACAAGAGGCTAAACGCGATATTGTAATGCTGGTACTTTGGGTCTGGACCAACTGTCCGCGCGTCTGGCCCAAAGAGAAAAATAAAGACCTCGAGACAGGAGTGTTGTTATGTTACGCAGCCGTCCGAACGAAGCCGTCCGGAGTGGAGTGGGGGTGAGGTGGGAGACTGAGCTCAGAACCAGTTCCAGAGTGCGAATTGATTTGGTGCAAGTCCCGGGAAAAAGCATGCGTGCCTTTGCCGCTCCGGACGAACGATGCCGGGACGGGGGAGGTCGGGAGACTATGGGAGAAAATCAAAAGAATTTACAGGGACCGTTTGTTCGCTACAAGTATCTTTTAGTTCCTTCGTAAAAAAATGTTTGCCCACGTAGACACTGTACTCTGCGCCAGAAACAATTGAGCTCCGATCAGATTAGTCGATGGGCTGATTTACGTTCCGTACTCCTACCTATAGAGTGGCTCTCTTCTATTGACGGGTTTTCATGATCCTGCGCAACGATCTAAAAAAGCATTTTGGTACATCCGCGCAAAAGAAATTTTTCCTTCAAAAGCATTTTTTCCCTCCAATTCGGTTGAGAGATTAAGGACATTGACAGGTGACATCGAAATGGTTATCGAATAATAACGCGAACGCAACGACGTTGTATACGCTCCCTCCAATCGCTCCATCGACTCCAACGACTTATCCCGGCAATTTATCCAATGTTTCCTGTCCATCAAAGTATTTAGGATGAGTTCCGACGACTCTATGAATAATTAAACGAGAAGGAAAATTACAATCTCGGAGTCTAGTCAGAGCTTATTTCCTCTTGTAAATATCTAAGGCGATTTTTTTACTCCGGTGCATTCATTACACGTTCTAAATGAAGATGAAGATGAAGATATTCGCCGATAAAAGGGTAATAATAAAGGACGATAACATTGAAATTCATGATAGAGGAGGGTATTGTTTGTGTATATTTGTATACATCGACGATACAGAGGTAATAATAGTAATAATGTTCGTGAAGAAAAAGGTTCCTAAATCGAGCTTTTTTCTTTTTAAGGTCTTCGCAAATAATCCTCTCCTTTCCGCCATAACCGCGCACAAGTACTTCCTAAAATACTAAGTTTAGTACCTAAACCCAAAAGTACTTCGCAACTAGAACCGAGCGGAATTGATAAATACACGATTCGTTTCGGCTTCCGGAAAAATACTCTTTACGATTAGCCGAAACAGCTTTCGAAATGGTACAGATTTCTAAATCCTAAGCCACCCGACTTCGACTTCGAGGTCTAATATGTTTAGTACGTGTGCAGTCGGTCGAGTGCGTTTGCTACTAGAACGAGATGACGTATTCATTTCGAGTCGATGATCTTCAGCGGCATCTGACACATTAATCCATCGCTTATTCGACAATTATTACTTACAGGCATTGCAATAATAAGATAAGATGCATACTCGGCATATACTCTTCCATTGTACATTTAGCTGAATAATTGTTATATTGACGTTTAAATTAAGCATATTACCGATTCACAAGATGCGTATATGCTACTTCACACCATCGCGTTCGATTCAACTATTTCAAAAGCTCAATCACTGTGATGTTGTTATTATTATTATTATTATTATTGTTGTTGTTGTTGTTGTTGTTGTTATTGTTATTATTATTATTGAACTGATTGTTTATCGTTGATACTTATAGTCAATTATATCGAACTTATTATTGAGCTACTATCTTATATTGTTATACTATCACATTGTTTTTAAATAATGTCATCAACCTAAGAGATTCGTAGCTAACTAAATATACCTTTTTAAATCTATTTAATATATATATATATATAATACATTCCCTATAAGAAGTATATATTATTTACTTTGATTATAAAAATTATTGAACGTAAAATAAATTTCAATCTTTTGGCTTACATTCGAGTACGCGAGCACGTTGTTCAGAATAATGAGATTAAAGAAAAAGATTATATAGAGCCACATATACGATGATCATAGTTAAACACATTTTCGGGAAGATCAGCCCATTATTTATGACGCTGTACGACAATCAATTATACGCGCACACGCGAGAGCTTCATTTCTATGAAAAATCATAATCATTTATTAGAAATCTCGTACCTAAGCAAATACAGGGGTTGAATTCACTCAAGATAATAAACCTTCTCTCTCTCTCTCTCTCTATTCTCTTTTTCTTTTTCTTTTTAACTCCTGTATGATTAAAAATAAATTTCTTAATTTTTTTTCATCGTTATATTTTGTTCGCGCGTACACATACGCTATTACGATCGTGTAACGTGTTTAAGAAAAACGAGTACAAGCGATCACCTGACTGCTGTACTGTGCACACGATTGTATTTAAATATATAATCAGTTTAAAAAAAGTTTTAAAACAAAGCTTGACGTATTTGAAAAAAATCATAAAATTTTTTACATTCAAAATGTCGAGAAGATTATTATCATAAATTATTACGAAATTTAGTAATCTCGGGTGTAGATAAAATTAGAATTGAAGTGAAGGAGCGAGTTTCTTTAATTTCGTTAGATGTGCGTTGATGTGAATTTTCTGCGACGCTATGGAGGAGGTGGAGAGGACGCCTAGAAGACTAGCTGCGGCGGCGTGGAGCTCGTGTGGATGGGGAAATTGAACAGCTGGAACAGAGAAAACTGGACCGACCTCGACATAGTACAAGTGATCTTTGTGCGTAAATATTACGTGTTTGGGACGCAAAGGAATCTCCAAGGGAATAATAGCTCGCCTTTCGACAATGAGATTTAAGAGGCAGTGGTTTCTGCTCACCCCGTCCCGGCTGATTTAATCGCCTGATTTGTTGAGAGTCTAACTGTGCGAATTCTGGACGTAGTATAGGGGTGGAGCCCAGTATTCGCGCGCGCACGCGCGCGTGGGGGGGGGGTGGAGAACTCGATTTATTAGAATGGCAGAACGAGGATCTCGAATCCTCTGCAGCTACCGCTGCGAGCTTCTATTTATGAACTTCATGCGCTCGCTGGTGGTAGCCAACTTTGCGCGAGGGTGTTTACCGGTTCAGAAATTCTAATAATTTGTCAGGTCTCCTTTCGGCTATGTTTCTTTCAACAGAGCCAACTTTATCTGTCGCTGTCATTATGCTCGAGCCCTCCCCCCTGCCTTCCCTCCATCCACCTACCTACTGTCCGCCGATGCTCAAGACCCTCATCTGCATTAGAGTTTACATTCTAGTTATCATTTCAACTTATGGAGCTTGTCTTTACAATTTATCTTCCCCTCATCCCTCCTCTACTCCTTCTCTACAATTTACCTTCTTATTCATTTCATTATGTTATGATTTGTTTTTGTTTTTTTAATGAATCATATAATTCATTATCATATCAAAGCCAATGGGCCGAAGTTTCAATAATTCTACTTTCCTCCTTACCGATAGAGTCTCTGTACTAAATAAAGCTACTAAATTTCTGTTTGAAAGCTATGGACATAAAAAACGTTACTTTAACTTATATTCTACTTCTTCTGATTATTTACAAGAAATTGACAAATTACTTCATTACTACCTTATCAATAATTATCAGAATTGGAAAAAAAAATAAGATTTTAAGTGCTGATAAATATTGTTCAAATAAACGACCATAAGAAATCTACCCTGTAAAAGCTTATACGAATTTATATAATTTTTTAAATTATATATTACAAATTTTATCTTAAAAAGATTTTTAAAAAATTGTATTTGTTACATCTCGTAAATATGTACAATCATTATGAATTATATTAATCACTAGATTAGCTCAGCTAACAATTTATTGGATATGTTGCAAATAAAAATATATATTTGTTATTATTTACGAGCTAAAATGAGAACGAATATATATATATATTATTCATTGGTCAAAACGACATAAGCATTGAAATGAACCGCAAGAGTTGCAAAAATATATAACATTATTTTATTCAATAAATAGCTGAACTTTCGAATATGTTTTTTATGATGAATATCTATTAATATAATGATTTTCGAATTGATTATGTCGAACATTTGACCCATTATTATCATTTGTTAATATACTTTTTTATAGTATGAAAATTTAAAAAATGTAATAGTATTTATAATTTCAGATAACATATCATTAATAACATATATAATGTCTAAAATGCTACAAGAGATGTAAATAAATTGTTTAAGTTTTGTATTAAATAAGTTGGGATTAATTGATTATATTCAATTCTTAATAATGATATATCTTCTATCAATGATCGAAGGTGTAAATGAACGTTTAGAATTTCTAATTTTTGGTCTAATGAAAGACCTTGCTTTCGTTAAGGATAGAGATTCGAATAAGATTTTGTCGTTTAAATGTCTTTAATGTATTGAACTTGAGGTTGATTGCAGCACGATTTACAGCGATATTACATATTAAATAGCTAAAGAATTGTTATTTAAACGTTAAAAATTTCCACTGTCAGATAATCAATCGTCAATATTTTATTTTACAATGTAGTAATAATAGGAATAGTAAATAAATTTTCGAGGACCGATCGTGAAAAGGCAATATTGCGGTTTCAAACTGTACCGTTTCTCGCCATCTCAGTGACAATGGACTTGTCACAAGCATAAATCGTTTAATGATTGTGCCGCGAGCTTTCAAATGCTGCTAACCGCTTAAATAATATTTTACAAAACTTTGTTGCAATGCGAGCCATCGGAGCTTGTCTAATATAATCATACGTCATCTTGTGGATTACGTAATTCCTGACTTTATTCTTGGACCTTTTGAGGTTTTATTAACCTTTCGGTCGATTATTATTGTTGATAACAGGAAGCTTCGAGACAGAGAGAGACAGAGTGAGAGAGAGAGATAGAGATAGATAGATAGATAGATAGATAGATAGATAGATAGATAGAGAGAGAGAGAGAGAGATGCAGAGAGTGAGAGAGAGAGAGAGGGAGAGAGAGAGGCGAGGAGTGAGGGAGGTGAGACTGCCAGTGCCTTAGGAACACCCGCACACTCGTCGGATTAAGGAAGACAGGATCGCGTGGGCGAGCCCCTCTCCACTTTCGGCAATGGAGCCTGGTTTTCTCGACTGAACAGGGCCTCGACGCTCTATCAATTTAACTCTGCTCCTCCCCTATCCTCACCCCCCTCCTCACCGCCCCGACCTTTGAAGTCTCTTCCACCCGGTTTTAAGTCTGGCCACGGCTTCTTTCACAGCACTCACTGAAACGAGTCAATTTATCGATTGCGGATTTATATGGCGCGTAAGTTCTCTGTTCAAACGCGAGATCCTTCAGCTCGGATCTAAGAAGCTGCACGTGCGTGTCTCCCCGAAGCCAATCTCCGACTCAGATAAAGTAATAAGTCTCTTCCTGATTAATGCACCGTGATTTGTTCGAAAAAGCGCTTTTTAAGGCTCAGAGGCGCGACATATTGGGCGACTCCCATCTCCCTCTGGCTAATGTACCCTCCGACTCTTTCATGTTATACATTTTTAAACGTTCCTAACTTCCTTTTTTTCTTTTCGACGAGGGGGGTTGAAATATCGCTAGACTCTGGGATGTGCTCTGGAAATTAGTACGACTCGTTCTCGGGAGCCGTGGATCATTAGGGAAAGAATACCGAATGCGGACCCGAACTTCTTTTCGACACCGCTCAACACAGATTCTGGCTAGACGGAACTATTTGACCTTCCGCGATAGTTCCCTATCTTTTCAATGTCTACACGTTAACACATTTATCATAAATTTTAATCGATATGTTTTATATGATGTTCATCTAGTTCCAGAAAAAATATTTTTTTAAAATCATCATATACATTTTTTGTTGGAAATAAAAATAGAAAATAATTCCAACTCTTATTATTTTTAATTTACACGTTTATAATCGGCACTTTTAATTAGTATTTGAGCATGGGATAGATATTTAAATTATAAGGCAATGTAGTTATGTAATTTAATAATATTTTTCCTTCTTTTGTGTTAATAATTTTAAGAATAAGGAGTTATACGGAGTTATGTCTGAGAATATAATTATCTTGCGACTTTGACTTCGATTCACCTTAATAATTATCGTCAAATCTTTTTTAAAATAAGTTTTACGAAAGATATTACAGTGGTTTATCTCAAGCACATTAGTAGAATGTACTTACGTGAAAGCGAAAGCTTTCTAAATAGAGGAAATATTAATTTTATCATTTACGAGAGAAAATTTTTTTTTTCCAATTTTCTCAAAATGATTTTTAAATTATTTAAATATAAAAAATTATCCGACCATCATTTTAAAGAATTGTCGACGATAAAGATGATTGTCAGTGTTCGAAAGACGCAATGAATTTGACTTTTGTGAAAGACATTTTCTTGGAATTTTCATTTACCAAATATACCTAATGTAAAGGATTATATAATAAATAGACACGACGGTCCCATATTCAAGCAATGAAAATAAATAAAATAACAGTTTCAGTGATTTTTAACTAAACGAGTGCATTTTCTTAGATTCTTGATCACTATTTTATGACAAATTATTGCCCTATCGATGTGTAAAGTGACCTTTTGGGTATTCTATTTATGACACTCGGGCACTTATGCACTGTCGCCACTTGTTTAAGAATGTGGGTCACTCGGAGCAACATTTTTTAAATAAAATGAATGAATCGTTTACGGCTCGCGGTGGGCAGTGACTGACATGAGAGAGCATACGTAATTTATGGTAAAAACTTTGCAGTATAAAGAAAATTTTATCTGAAGTTACAATGGGTTTACTTGAATTTTTACCGACCGAGTTCGATCGATCGATCGGTCGATGAATCGATTGCTGGAATCCTTCGCTGCATCTTATTCGTAATTCATCAAGGTTCTTTTTTAATTTATCTTCTCCTCCTTCTCTGTCATTTTCTCGGCTTACATATTTTAAATAGTAGTTACCATAACGTTATAGAGTCGAATGGTGTGGCTTACAGTTCAGCAAAGAGTTGTTTTCCAATAATTTTTAAATAGAAATGAATATCTACTTCTTTTAAAAAATTATATTTTTCGCCTTAGATTTTTTATATATAAGTTCATTATCGTTGAACTACTGGTCCCATAAATTTTTTTCTTTTCAATATTAATGAATAATAGTTTTTGTACCTTTTCTTATACAAAAAACGAATTATTTATACTCATATTTATATGAACCTTATAAGTATAAGAAGAATATACCTTTGTGCAAAATCTTGATTGTGTATGGATAGTATATACGTAATATCTGTTCATCTTCTAATAAAACAGAACAATAGGGTATGGTTTCGATGAGACTGTAATTTTTGGCTAAACATAATTTGTAAATAAATAAATCAATTTAAAAAAAAAATTCATATTCTATACAAGCTATAAACGGAACATGGATGAATAAATTATCGAATTGAAAAGATAAGATTTTCACTAATCAAGTCAAAATAAACATAATGATGAATTTGCGCTTGAGAAAAACTAAGGCTGTGTATAGAGTAATGCTAGAAGAGAAGAATGACGAGTAGGCAAGGCTTCAGAAAATTATGAATACTGTATGTAATAGCGAGACGTCGATACATACCTGCTTATTATGACTTATTATAGAAGAGAATCTTCCTCCCGGATAGATAAAAGGTATTTTAAAGGCTAAGGACACGTGGAATATGTAAACTCGTGGACTAGCGGTAGAAAAAAGGTAGTTGAAGAATCTCGGAAATTAAGGAGCTTAATATAACGTAAGCGTTCGAGCGACCTTAGAGAGAAGAGACGATTTAGTCGGAACGAAGGTTGGCACGGAGCCCGAGAGGTTATAGGGCCGCGAACGGTGAGGGTGCGAATGGGAGTCGCTGGCGAGTGGGGTGGTCGAGGTCGGCCCAGGACCCGGGGGAGCCAAGGAGGACTCGGCACGACGATCCCCGGGTCGTCAGTCGGCAAAGTCGCGATCGGTCGTGCTGACGCGTCCGATTTCTGTCGCGTCCCTCTCCCGTTCACCGAGAAGCCGGAGCCAGTTGGCGGGGGAAGACGCCGGGCGGCGGTATAAAAGGGAAGCGCGCCAGCGACGATTAGCACACTTGGTCGGCCCGAGCAGAGACGAGAAATTACCGCGAGCATGTGCGTGCGCACGGCGCCTGGCGCCGAAGACAGCCAGCAGCAGCAGCAGCATCAGCCGCAGCAGCAGCACGATCAGCAGGAACCGGAGCAGGAGCAGCCGATGCAACAACAGCAACGACATCGACAGCAGATGCGTCAGCAGCAGCAGCAGCAGCAGCACCAGCCGAAAAATGGTCTCACACGTGCTAAGGAAAAGTATATGCGACTGCACGAGGAGATGCTGAATCGGGAACTCGAGCGGCGTCAGGAAGACGTTGAGGGCGGCGGGGAGCAGCCGAAACTTGGACGTAAACTCTGTCACTGGATCCACTCCTGGCAGGACAGCAAGCTCTATAAGTGAGTGCGTGACTAGGGCTCGCTCGGAAGTAGTGAGGGCAAGCTTCGACGAATGCGAGTGACCTTCGCCGTGGCCTTCACGGTGCTTTCCAAGTGTTCCTCGAAGGTCGCCCGCACGTATCCGATCAGCCTCCCCTAGCCATTCCTTATCCTTCTCCGTCTAAACGGAGGCGAATCTTTCGCCTTATTCTCCTGCAGAGTCTCTGATTGTATGATTCGTCTGTATGACCAGAACATTGGACGGGGACACACTCGGTTTTCCCATCACATCCTCGCGCGGATTCAGGAAGAGATTCCGGACTGTTTTTATTATCAGACGTTCTTTCCAATTATTTCAAACTATTTTTATACAATTACGTTACATATACAAAAAATATATACATTTCTGTATAAAAAGTGAATTTAACGTTATAAACGATAAACGCTATGATATTTAATTCCATTTTCCTTTGCGAATTATATAATTGAAATAACGTATCTTACATGCATTTAATATATATATATATATATATAAACGTGATTGGTTTAGTGTTTATTATTTTTTAATTAAATGTGCTTATCACGACACCGAGGCAAAATAGTTGCAATTATCCTAGAAATTTATTAATAAGCGTCTTCTCTATTATCAATGGAGTAGATGGTCAATATTTTCTAGAACCAGTGTCAACTTTATCATTTTACTTTGTAACTCATTAAGAATCGCAATGATTATTACCTTGATACTCATTCATTCCCTTATCAAGTCTAAAGGAAATTCTTTTATTTTCATTATAGAAAAAGTACTCCATGGAATTATTGACAATTATTGACCCGCTCGATTGATCAATGGTGTTCGGATAAACACCATTGTTATTAGTGATAAATAATATAGGATTCGTAAAATACTTTTACTTCCAATCCTGTCACTGATTTCTAGCGCTCAAAAATTTTTTATAAAATTCAATGCAAAACGCTCTATAAATTATGTAAGGAATAATAACTGAGACCGCAATTATGAAATGAATGGTATTCCGGAAAATCTATATAATTTAAAATATATAATAACATTAATTTGCATGACAAATACATTAAAATTACCACATGGGCTCTAATTATAAAAACTTTACTACTTTTATAAGTAAAACGCTATTTTTTAATGTTTCTCAATCCATTTCCTAGTTGAAAAGTATGTGATATTTTTATAATACCAAATTGACTTGAAGAAGAAAGTATTGAATAAGTTACGTATTTACCCAGTACAATCGAAAGATGGTTTTTTAACACAAGGGATTTCTAATTCGTTATATTATATTAATGTCATAAGTTTAATTTGTTTATTCATTAATTGATGGGCCTTCCATTAAAAGCTACAGTCAATAATAATAAGTATGCCCGAGGATTAAATCTAATAGTACGAACACATTTTTCTCTATAATAATGAGAGAACGTGTAATCATACAAATAAATTAAGATTTCATCTATAATAGCTCAAAGAAGTAATGAGAAATAGATATTTTTGCGGAAGATTTATATAATAGGATATTTTCAGTATTCGGGGAAATGATTGAATTTGTTAAAACTTATTACTATTATTATTGAAAATTAAAACTCCTCTGAAAACTATGAAACCATAATGAGTGGATAATTATTTTGATAAAATATTTCAATGACTAACTAGCGAGCCCTCGATTATAACTTTTTCTTTTTATCGATTCCTCCAAAAACAAAAAAACGCTGCAGATTTATTCCAGAAACATTCCGTCTCCTTGATCTTCGCGTTCAGTTTAGATAGAGTGAGCTTTGAATCCTGAGCTTAGAAAGCTCTGCCCATAGAACACACCCGCGTCTTGATAAGATGGAAAAATACTGAGGACTGCCAAAAGCAAAAACTTTGACTTATATTGTTTCCTCTCGTTTCAATCAATACGTAAGTTAAATCCAGGGGCGGGAGGGGGGTAATCCTTTATCTTTAAAGGACGCGTAAAAATATATTTCTGTATCGAGCACGTCTTCGAATCAGCGGATCAGAATCTGATAATTATTCATGGTACTTATATGATTCAGTCTCGTAGTTCAATAATAATTCAATAATATTGATCGATTACCATCTAATTCACCTTTAATTATTTATTATTAATATGATGAATAAGTTCCATGGAAAATTTTCAGTCCATAATTGATTCATTAGTAAAATCTACTGTCATAAATGAAAACAAGTAAGTAGTATTGTACGGGGCTCGGTCGACAATGGTATCAAAATATCAATCAATATCATAATCTCGTAGACTGATCCGTAGGTGAATTTACAAGTGAAACCACCTTATTGATACTCGCAATAAAAGTATCAGGTGGCAAATTATGTAAATGATTTCCTATAACGCTGCCCGCCGGCAATCTTATCAGCGCTAGATAAACGAGAGGAATTAATTAATAAGCACGCCGTAGCGTATTAGACGAAATAGGTAATTTATAAAGTAAAGAATGAAATAAGAAAGGGATGCGAGAGATCGTTTGTTTCGGGCCAATAACCAGATAATTGCCAGATAAGACGGGAATAACCGCTAGCCGACATTATTGTTGTTTTATATACAACAAGACATAATTTATTTATAAATAAATAATAATTACATGTAATTGCGGTGTAATTGTTGGTATAACATATGATCCTATAAATCCACGCGAAGATAAAATATCTAAATTCCTTTCGCAGCAATAAGAGAGTTTTTGCCAGCGGACTCTAAGCAGCTTGTAGACGCGGGCGGTCCTGTTTCTTTCATTCTCCCTTAAATTCGAGTTTGATCCGATAAATTTAAAATAGCTGATGTTTGATATCTTTTTATCCTGGCTCTTCTCCGTAAGCGATTTAAGCACGCCAATCCATTGTTTAGTAAGCGCCTCCAGGCTCTCTCTCTCTCTCTCCTTCTCTCTTCCGACACGCACGCACATATCACACACTCACACACCCTACAATATATATTCTAACAGTCTTTTTATATTTGCATAGTCACCCAGCATCAATTAAGTTACCGCACAACTACTTAAATATTCGATTAATATTTAAAGTGTCGGTTTCGTAAAAAGAAAAGAGTTATTCGTTTGTTTATAAGATACTAGATTACTGATAATATGTACATATTTTGATTGCCGGGAT
This sequence comes from Ceratosolen fusciceps, assembly GCA_018883505.1. Classification (NCBI taxonomy): domain Eukaryota; kingdom Metazoa; phylum Arthropoda; class Insecta; order Hymenoptera; family Agaonidae; genus Ceratosolen; species Ceratosolen fusciceps. The sequence continues at coordinate 7,373,450 of RCIC01000009.1, forward strand.
CGAATTGGAGGTAAAGCTCCAAATATGTCCATATCCAAATCGATAAATATGCTGTTATTTGAATTACTATTCAGATAAAAGGGAATTGTTTTTAATAAATCTGGTACTACGTACATTAACGAGGCTTCGTTCTAAACAATCACAAAGTTATGCTCGTAATAAATACGTAAATACGGTTGCGTGGGCGTCGAGAGCAAAGACAAATAATTATAGAAGTTCCCGCTGTTGGAAAGAGCCGATCGGGGGATGGCTAAGAAGGCGCCATTTAACAGAGATAGAGCTCGCAGATAGTTTTGCGTAATAACGAGAGGGAAAGGTTTGCGGCAAATGACTCCAAAGTCGCATTTGATATTTAACACCTCGAAGGAACAGTCTCCATTCGATTTATTATTAAATCACGTGGCTTTCAGTAGCATTTAACCTATTACGCTTTTACATTCGTACTGATTACTCTCGAGTCCCCTCCCCTTCTTGCTTTCTATTGTTATATTAGCCAAGAATCGCTATGACTCGAATTGTCGTCATCCCCCCTACCTCACTCTTTCTCTGTTTTCTGTAATCCAATGGACTTTGAGTCTCGAGACCGCGATACGTACCACCAGCAATTCATATCTATTTGGATTAGGCCTCCTAGATCAGATCCCTCTCCTGACAATTTACCATTTTTCGTTGTCGTACTATTAATTAATTTCTTTTACATAAGTGCTAACTAGCGAGTCTAGTCATTACAATTACCGCTCAAACGCGATAATCCCAAGTCTACGTTTTATGTAAAAATTTATGGTAATAAGATATTAAAAGAAGCTTAGATCTCTTTTATCATAGTTTTTTTATTATTGGCGTGTATCTATTCTTTGACACTTATCATGATTTAGACTCACATATGCTCAATAATATATATATAAATCTTTAACAAAATACTACTTATTTCTCGAGGCTCCTATGTATTTTGTATTATATATTTTAGACTTTTTAAAACAAGTTAACCAGATTATTTTCCGCTTTAGTTTTCTATTAACATTTCTACATCTGTTTATCATCATTTGTACAAGAAAAGAGTATGGAAACTATATTTAATCTTATATGTTATTGCTTACTTATATAAGTATAAAATTGGAACAAAATGATTGGAATGTCTAGAAAGTTTCATGTTTTCCACTTAAATTCAGGATTAAAGAGCTTTTATTGTTAAAAAAATAACAAAATTGAATTGCGGCCTCTCTCTCTCTCTCTCTCTCTCTCTCTCTCTCTCTCCTCTCTTTATCTCTATGTATATATATCTACATTTGGCAAATTATATATGTAAATGTGTCATTTACTTTAAGAACTACTTATAACCGGTTTATAATTATTATTTTTTTTTTTTTATCATCATCATCAATATTCTGTATAATTTACGTCTTTACGTTTATTTATCGATGCTTGATATACATAAAACATAAAATCTTAACAACAATAATCAACCTTTTTCAATAATACTTCAATAACTGACAACATTAAATCCTACAGAGAATCAATTATTTCCAATAATGCTATTTGCATCATATAAGATAATTCAATTATGAATTAATTACATGAAATTTAATTTTATTATTTGTAAGTATATGCATCTAACTAAATAATTTATATATTACATTGAAATAACACACACACACACAAACACACACATGTATATATATTTCGTTAACAAGATTTCTTAACAAAAATATCACGCCAGTTCGCAAATAAAAATAACTTCAACATTCTTTTATAATTAGTGTCTGAACTTAATTATATTTACATAAAAACGATGTTTTTATTTTATTTACTATATGCACTTGTATTAAAAATAAACGTATTTTCAGAACGACCAATTTTTTTTGTTATTTATTTTGCAGAAATTTAACGGATTTTCAACTAACGTGACTATAATATAGTCGTCACCAAACAACAAATTACAAAATCATTTAAAAAGCTCAAATTAGCAATAAATCTAGTAATTATTTTAAAAGTCAAATATAAAAATCATTAATAACGATTATTTTAACAGCAAGAATGCATAAATTCTTAACGTCTGTTTAAATAATAAAGAAATTTGTCAAATACGACTGGATGTAAACAATGCATGTTGATAAGATTTATTCGCTTCTCGATCGAATGGTCTTTTGTTTACTACATCAGTATTACTTTCATTCTTACAATTTGCAACTGACATTAATAATTGACCTAGAAAATATCCAAGTAATAAAAATTACTGTAAATAACATTTAATAAATTGAAGATTACGTGACGCTTTTATCAAATCATGTGGTATGCGATAGATGTCACTGACCATATGCACAATAATTTTAATAAACCGTTCGAAAAAACGAATAATCTGTAATACTAATTATTAATAATTATTTAGATAATAGCGAATCGAGTTGATAGTAAGATTATATTGAATTGAACTCTATTGTAGTATAGAAAAATTGCTTATCATATCATTGATAAGCCAATAAGCCAATGCTGTTATATATAATCTGTCGGATGAAATTTAAAAAAGCAGGTAAAAGTAATGCGAGGAGTATAATTAAATAAGAAAATCGCGCTCGATCGTCTGCGGTTGTCAGAAAAAGAATTTTTAACAGGATCTTCTATTGTTCTCGATCAGTTCACTTAATATTGGCCAGTGCTTTTACATTTTCAGCCTCTGGCTTTACACTTTTAACCGCTTTATACGATTGTACGTCGTTCGGTGCCAATTCTATTATTCTCCGATCGCCTCTTCTTTCTCCTCTAATTAACGAGGCTACATTTCTTCACCTTCCACTTCTTCTCGTTCGACTTCACATGTTGCTGCTTTTTTCTCCTCCTGTCCCGCCTACCTTCTCCCTCACTCCACCCGCGGGTGGTACTTTCTCTTTTTTCATTCTACTTGCATGACACGTCTTATCCCCGAGATAGTACAATGTCCCGAAGAATATTTTATGTGACAGTCAAAACTATATTTTGCCTTTAATTCTCCTGACTAATCGTAATTTTTTTACTAGTCACATGATTTTCGACGCTAGATCCAATGCTTTCTCAAATTCTTAATCCATGCATAAATTCAGGTCGTACTAGGAGGGTGACTTTTCCTTTCCCTACGAAAGGTTTTTCTTTCATTTTTTAATTTTATCTCCGCATCGTCCCTTGCCCTCGAACAGTTACATTTATTTTATTTTATCCTATTTATTAATAATCTCTACTACGTTAACATCCGTTATTGGCTTCAATTCTTCAATATTTCAATTCAAAATCATTACGGCCTTATTACTTGCGCATTATAATTAATGGTAAATTATTAACAGCAGAGTGACAAGAATTTTTACAAATAACTACCTCCTTCATAATCATTGTATTTAAAAAGAAAATACGAGATTTGTATAGAAACTTCATTGCTGCTCGTAAATCCTTGTGCAGATATTAATTTTAACAATTTTACAGAATTCTTACCGTCATTCTTTACGATCAATTTCATTATATTTTTATATTACGGAAATAATTTCACATTAAAAATAAAACATTAGCTAAACATCGAAGCTATTACGTACTTATGTCGATTATACGTTAGATGTCTGTTGAATGTTGTGTTGAAAATGTTCATAAATATATTTACATACACCGTGTATGTATATATTCGTGCGCAATAGTGTCTCTTTATGTACCACAATAATGGGTTGCATTATTTTTTAAAAAAATTATACATACAGCTTTTCATTTTGTGAGCAGTCATTTGCATTCATAAATCAATTGAAGATATTTAAATATATTGAGAACAATATTATTAATGGTTAGGGGTTACGTTTTAGCGTTTTATGGAGTGTTTAGACTTTCTTAGATCATTATTATCATTCGGCGTATTAAAAATTTTATAAAATCACAAGTAATAGAATTATGTTTAAAGTGAATTCGTTTTTATCATTAAAAATATTTATTAAGAGTACATAGATTAGTTTTTTTAAATTTTGACGTAAGTTTGAATTTGATTATAACTGTATCAATAAATAAATAACTTGAAGAGTATAAAATATTTCCTTCTTCAAAATCATTAATGATTTTATAATGTCGTAACAACTTCGTTGGATAAAATTTATTGTTCGTCTTACATGTGATTTAAATTACTGTAAACCTAAAGAACTAGAATAAAGAAATTTGATATGCATATAGCGTGTTTATGTGTGTGCATGTCTTTCTGCCATAGCATGTCTACCCAACCAAACGTGTTAAATATCTACTAGTTTCCGATAATTTTTTTGGAACGCTAAGAGGATTCGATTGGTGATTTATCTGCCTCTTTTGTATGATTATAATTTTTAGCCAAGTATAATGCCAAGAAGCAGAGAGATCCGTGAAAAGACGCAAAGCGCATTATCTATACATGTATGTGCAGTATTCGTTGTTGAGTTATGATCTCGAAGCTGTTGTTGCCATTTACGACAGACAACAATTGCCCTATTTTCCTGGGCTTGACGCTTCTGTAGATGCTTTAAGTCTTTTCCGTATCTTCAGGCTCTCTTCTCTTCCTATCTTCGTCACCGCCTAAGTCTCTTTCGCTCCATCTACGACGCATGCAAAGTGACAGAGGGAGGGAGAGAGAAAGCGTGAGTGAGAGAGAGAGAGAGAGAGAGAGAGAGAGGCTACTTTGGGTTCAGCCCTTATGTAATGAACGTCCGCTTTTAGCGGTTTCCATACACAGCACGTAAGCACAGAATCTTTTTATTGCATTTTCTATTAATAACGAGGGGAGAAAACTAGGCTACTACTCTCCAATCAGCTGTTTTATTATACACACTACGTATATCGTCCATAGATCGAGCCACAGACACGCTAATACCACCTACTCGGTTTCTCAGTCGTTCTGCTGATCGAGAAATCCATTAACGACGACTAAGGTGCGAAAATCTTTGATTGTTGACCATCCGCTTATCTTAAACGTAGAAATTATGGCCTCGATTTGGGTATATTGGCAAAGCTATCATGCAATCCATGATCCCCAGTACTTTTACCAATAGGCAATTTTACGGGATACGATCAATTGCTCGATTGAATGAGGAGGAGAAAAGAGGAAGGCACAGATTTTCTCTACTTAATTCCTTCAGGGCATCTTGTATGATTTAATATAATGATATTAGCGCAGCTGATATTACACTTGGTGCAATAATGAGTATTGGAAAATTCTAGATAAAAAGTCTTTGCACTTCGGTACTAAAGCGATACGCGTAATTTATGAAATGTAATTATTAACCGGAGACTTGTTTCGGACTCTTGACACGTCACATTTGGTGATATGCGGGGCTGATTGAAATACCGCTCGTTTACCGCGTTTAATTAATTTTTTGTCTAACCCTCAATGACGAAATCTCGAATCAGCCATTCATTCATCAGTCCTTTGACTCTTGTGCTATTACTTTCAATTGTAATTCCAGGTCAATGTGCCAAAATAAAAATTAAAACAAAATAAAGTCGGGCTTGATAAGTTCTATGAGATAGGTATTATTAAAAAAATTATAAGCCGATGCAGGAAATATCAATTTTCAAAGCGAATAATGAATAATATTTGAATAATAATGTAAAGTATTGGTATTAAGTAAGAAAAGAAAATTACGGCGAATAGTTATTACGAAACTTAGATGAAATGGCTCTCATTAGCTCGTTAAAATAAGCGCACCAGCAGGTTTCGATATCTCTCTCACTTCTTATGAATGAAAGCCAATTCAAAATAGCTTTGTGTTTATAGAGGGATCTAAGTATTGATTAAATCTCGGCATCGAGATAGATAACAATCGTTATAATTAAATATTGACGGCTGCAAATTACTATTGTATAAAAACAATTTCAATACTATGTTCCGAATTAATATAAAAGATATTTAAGAAAGGGATATTCTCAACTGTAAAATGATGTGGAAGGGAATGGAACTCTGAAGATATTGACAACAATTGTCTTGTCAAAACCTTACAATAAATATTTCAATGACATAGAAACGGATCGGTTATATATCTACATGTATAATGTGACAATGTTATTTGCCTTGAATGGACTTGGATTGCGCTTCATTTGTTTTAAAGTTCAAGGAATAGATTAATAAACCGAGAGAGCTCGTAACTTATGCAATTAGATCTTAGCCAAATGAGAGTAAGCCTCCTTGGCGCTCACTAGTTATATTTCTGATATTATACAACAAATTGGTATCATCGGCGAATTAATTCAATAAATCCAAATAATATATTAGCACTATTACTTGATTTTACAAGATCTTGATTGCTATAATTTTTTATAATTTGTCCATTAACGAAATCGTATTTGCAAACGAGGGCGTTAATTGAAAATTACTTACCTTTGAAGTTTCAAACAGAAATTAATTATTCTAACACGAAGTATTTTTTTTAAATTTATACTTTATATTTAACTTCATGAAAATTGTGTTCACGACAAATTCTTATTATGATAATTATTAACATTTATTATGTGCATAAATTATAAAAGAGTGCGACATTCATTCCTTAAATTTTTTTCTCCGTTAACTTTTCATAAATCATTTCCGTATCACTGTATAACTATTAAGTAGTTATTAATATTTTAAAATATTTCCACCATTTCTACAAATACAACTTTAATTAATTATTAATTTATTAATTATTATCTCAACCCTCAAACATAGTATTCAAAAAATTATTTTTCAATGTAATTAAAAAAAAAATACACACAGTGAATAATTTCTTTATTACTCTTTTATTATTAATATGAATTTCAATAAGTTTAAGAACTAAAATAATGTATAATATTCATTATCATTAATTATTTAGATTTTCAATACCGTTATTGCGTATAAAATTCGGATTAAAAATATAATATTATAAAACGTGTTTTAGTTCTACGTGTAAATAATGTAAAATTAATGTAATTAATTCAGTTAATGAATGCTTAAACAAAAGTCACAATAAAAAATAATTAAAACAATGAAATACAGATAATACTAACCTATGTGTCAAGGATAATCTGAGTATAGAGGACAACTAATGGATGTTTCGTATGAATTTTTACAAAGTTATGTAATTAATATAACTTTTATTTATTCAAGATAAAAAACTTGCTTAAGTACTCTTAAAAATTATGTTAAGTAAATGGAATAATAATATTGAATTTAGCAGTTAATTAGCATTAAAATAAAAAAGAAGAAGAAGAAGAAGAAGAAGAAGAAGGAGAAGCAGAAGAAGAAGATGAAGAAGAAGAAGTAGTAGTAGAAAAATAAAAAAAGAGAGAAGCTAAACAGAAGGAAGAAATAAAATAAGTGAAAGATATAAAAAATTTTATGAAGAAATTCCGTTGATTAATAAGTTATTTATACATTTCGCGTAATCGAAATCGTATAGTTTATAAAATGTGTTATCTTTTGGAGTTTATACTATATTTAGTTAATTTCCCTAAATTTTAACTATTCATAGTGATTTCAGGCATAGAAAAAGTTGGTTCTTTGCTATTATTAAAAAACAACAACAACAACAACAACAACAACACTGACGTATTAAATTATAGTATTTTCAATGAAAAGCAAATTTCACTTGTGATCCTGTTCTTAATTTAGAATCTATTTTGAGTGTAAAAATTGCTTGCTATTTATTTTTCGTTTGCTTCTTGCTCGTAGTGAGCGAGTCTATACATAAACTTTGTAAGATTCAAGATCATATTTATATTTTGTATATTTCATAATGCTCAAAAACAGATTACCTTATTTTTTTTTACCCTGGATAAATAAATACAGTCAGTCGTTCAGAATACTCTCTGAAAGAAAAACACTCGCTTCTGGGATCTTGTTTAATTATATTGATATATAGCGCGGATCCAGCTGAAAAGCGCTTGTAAATAAAAATGTGCTTAAGATGATATTTCATTGAATATAAGCTTCGATACACTTTGGTATGCCAATGTTTGTTTAACATTTAGTATAAGATTTTTTTTTTTTTTTTTTTTTGTACGATAATTAAAACTAAAACTGTAAATATTAATTTGAAAATAAATCTTGAAATAATATACCTTGTAAATAAAGGATTTATCATTGGTAAAATAATAATTTATAAAGAGTTTGGATAATTACGTTTGAATTCAAGCGTTTACAAGCGGATCTCTAACGTTGAAGCCCGTGAGTTTGAGTTTAAAGAACGATGCTGATTTCATTGAGGATCAATGGATCGACAAGTTTCAGTATTCCGAATAATAATGTTTGGATATCTCGACATTTATAGTACGTGCTGTTGCTATAAAATTCAAATACTCAATCTGCTTCGTCGGCGTCGTTTTGGATTTTCTGAATTCTCAGACGCTTCTAAATGATGTGCATAAAACACGGTATCAAGCGAATAAATCATCAAATAGCTTATAATATTTCCGGTAATGGTAGAATAATAAAAGTCTGCTGAATCGCTAAAGGACCGTAATGAAAAGCTGTAATTTAAACGATATACCCGGAGCCTATGCATTAATAGTACAATTGCTTGAAAAACGAATTCGCCTCTTGTTAACTAATGCCAACTAATCATAAAATGGATCATAAAAATAGATGAAAATACGTCGAACGAACTGATAGAGAGCTTTTGGACCATGGAGCTCGTAAAATGGGAGGATATAAAAAAAGCGGCGATGTGCCTTAGTTGTACGAGGGCGGCATAATTCATACGAGGAAGCCGACGTCAGACGATAAATTATCGGTGGAGACAAAATAATGAGAGTGCTCGGATGGTTTGTAATATTAATCAATGATAGTCAGGTAAAGAGCGTAATAACAGTTCTTAAATCGGTTTGGACTCGCTCTCGGCGACTCGGGTCACCTATTAGCTAATTTAAGGAGCGGCTGGGGCTCGGAAATGTCTCCGGATAGCGGAGTCGAGCGGAATTTCAGGAGTCCGTCCGATAAGGATCGGCCACGATAAGGAGGAAAGCGCTAAACTCACTCACTCGGGGAGCAGCCAGAGTCGAGGAGAGCGACTGATGGGTGGGTTATTTGGGGGGAGGGGAGAAGGAATACAAAGGAGTAGAGAGAGAGAGAGAGAGGAGGGAGTCGACGATTACGAAGCCAGGGTATTGGTCAGTTTGTTCATCGCCGCGTCCGTCCGCGTCTGAATCCGCTTGACTCGCAAATCATTCGACGAGCTTGAGCCCCGATGCTAACACCGGCGCGTAATGGACAAGCCCAATGCAAAACGTGCCTACGTGACCGACGAGCCGGCTCTCATGCCTCCTTTTACTCCCTTCTCCATCTCCTCGCTCCTTCTCCTTTGCATTTGACTTTAATAACTGTGGAGATTTTTGCCGAGCCACTCTTAGTCGCGCGCTCCGTCGTGATTGCGATTTATTCCGCTAATAAAGCCATTGTCCCAACGGCCTTCGAACTATCCTTGCACAGGATCCGGGCTTGAAAAATATATAGTTAAAACTGCCGTAACTTGTCATTCGACGCGATAACGCTCGGATAATTTTCCCGGCCGGATGCGCCATTCTTTCCGATCTCGTGATTCTCCATTTTCCAGCCGTTATTTCGGACTACATAATAATGCGGCTTTAATTCCCGAGCGTTTTTAAAAAAAAGAAAGAAAGAAAGAAAGAAAAACAAAAGGATAAAAAAACTTTCATCTAGAACGTTTGAGATCAAGAGGACTCTCGACAAGCTCCGAACCAGCTGTCCTACCCAACCCTACATTCTCTCTCAACTCTTTCTTCTAATCAATTCGACTCTTTTTTACGCTCGAAGCTGCTCCTCTTGGACTCCGAGACGCCGCCCCCGCCCCTCTAACCCCTTCCTTGCGATCGTTTATTAATGCATTTTATTTGCATTTTACGATGAGTTTTCCGAAGGGAATATTTTCACCATTTTCTCAATACCGTTGATTTCTAACTCCCACTCCCGCTCCCACTCCGTCCCTCCTCCTCCCACATACACACATCCGCCATCTGCCACCTTTTCTCACGGAAACTCGATTAGCCGGAGGCTCGTTCTCCCAACACATTTTTCTTTACCTCCATACGTTTGCAGATTGATGAAAATTCACGCTTTGACGGCAAAATAACGCCGTCTTTTAAACAATAAGTTGTGCGGCCTCGACTCTCACCAAATAATGTCAAATAATGTCGTTAATCAATACACCCCGTATCCTGTTATTAACGTAGAAAACTGCAGGCGAACTCGGAATATTAATCTGATCGTCAAATTTACATTTTCCGGTATCCTTCCACAAAATGTAATGTGAAAATTTCGAAACTTCCAAAGTTTAAAGTAAACTAAAATTTCACGTCATAAAATACCCTATATTTTTTCACTTTCCAACTATTTATTCTTTATCTATTAAAATAAATCATCTTTTTTTTTTTAATCTAGCCATGATCTAACAACCATAAATTAGAAAAATTAATGTATAAACAATCTTAGACTTCAGCATAAATCTAACTTTGAGTTGAATAATATACAATTGATAAGCCGCCACCAAAGACTTTTTGAAAAAGAAGGCAAAATGGTTTGAGCACGTACAATAATTACAGATAATTGTAGAATAAAGACATTCGGCGTTATCAATGTATCATCTGTTCTAATTTTAATAAAAGGCTTATAATCACAATCGAAAATTACTTTCTATTGTGCGTTTGAAAAAAGAAACAAAGGATTGTAGAAATTTAAAAAATTTGAATATTTTAATTAAAATCGAATATTAGTATAATAAAAGTTCAAATTTACAGTATATACATGAATATTAAATGATAAATTTTTTATGAAATATAATGTATATTTAATTGAGGCAGTTATTATGTAAGAATTGATAAAAAAAATATTATAAACGCGTATTTTTGGTAATAATTTTAGCAATAACGGCATCGATCAAGATATTAATTAAATCGTAATTGAATACGTAAAAATAAAAAAAAAAGTAAAAATAAAAGTTATAAAGTAGAACTTTTATTTAATGCTAAACGAATGGAAAATCATAATAAATTAGCGGAAAAAATGTAGTCGTAATTATTATGCTCGATTGACTTATCAATCATTATGACAGATATAAAAGCATCGTAAGAATAGCTATAAATAATTATGTTAGCACTTACACTAATATTTATTTAAATCCTTAAGCTTTCAGTTATAAGGCGCGAGAAGAGGGTATTTTGTTAAGCAGTTTTAATGAAAGCGGTAGTCTTTTTAAGCAGCCTAAATATATAATTACGTAAGTAAATGGAGGGAGCCTATATTTATAAATCATAGGAGGCATCCCTCGCTCGAACTTAAATAATATTTATTATAAAAATACATTAAGGCGCTTTATTCTCAACGCGCGATAATGACACATAAAGTTTGGTCGGACAGATTTTAAGTATTGCTTTCGACTCTGATATAATTTTTATACGTGTACAAAAAGCCAGTTGTTTTAGAAGTGAGACGAGCTTTCACTCTTCACGTAAATCCGATTTGTTAAAAAATATATAATTATACAATCACGATGTATACGTAGTTTGGGTATACACCTTAACTCAATATATTTATTCTGGCTTAAGATTATTTATCAACCTCGTACTGTTTAATTTGAATTATTCGTATTATGTCTGTGTCGAAGCATTGATTTATTTCTCCCACGCCAGATAATTGAAAATTAAATACATTTGAGAACTCTTCAACGTATGCCTTTATTTTACCGCAAATACTATTTATTATTATTGAAAAATTGTCAAATTTTGTTTACAAAGAGCATTACCTAAAAATCAATATGTATTACATACACGAGCTAAGAACAGGTGACATATGGGTAATAAATCTGATATTGAATATTAATCGCGATAATTGTTAACAATAATTCTTTCGCATAAATAGCAGAGCCAAGAGAAAAGAGGAGAAAACTAACATTTCAATTACTATTGGTAAACTGTATGCATTACAGGTGTTTGTAAGCACGGAGTAAAGAACAAAAACGAATCTGATAGTTAAGCAAATGCCTTTCCAGTCTCGCTTCCCAATGCAATGACGATCCCCGTAAAATATATTATTACACAATGCTTGTCTTTCTTGAAAGTTGAGGGGCTCAATTTGAATATGTCAAAATGGCGAGAAAAGTTCAAACACTTCGGCGCATGATAAGGCTGATTGTTCTTTCTAAAAGTCGTTTTAAAGTGACGGAACCTAGACAAAAGACTATCATTATAGAGTAGCTTAAATCAAATAAACCTCACGATTCTTTTGACTGATTAATTTGCGTGTTTCATGCGGCTGAGCATATCAGTATTTTAGACACGAGTTTGATTTATTCCTTAAAATTACCGCTTTTTTTTTATCTACGAGAAACTTAGAATTAACGAGAATCAGCTTCATTGTTCCTCGAATGCGGTCAAACAAAAAAAGGCCTCGTAAAGAAGGAGTAAGTGCGATGTTCGATGTTCACGAGAAATTTAGTATTTCGAGCTAAACTAGAAAAGCAATTTGTAAATCTTATTGATACCTGTGGAATATTGTTTCGATCTTAAATGTACTATTTCAATAACAAAAGCAGGTGCGCGCGTAAATGGCTTACGAATTCATAGCTGTATTATGGAAAAATAAGTCTTTCGAATAAATAGCCATATTGCATCGTTGTACAAATATTTCTGTATACGGAACTGATAATACACGCATTCCTGGAGATACACGAAACAATAACAAAGGGCTCGAGAGAAATTTTATCATCATCATCCTTATTATTATTATTATTATTATTATTATTATTATTATTATTTCCGTTTTTCCATAGATAACGTAACGTAAAATGTTTTATATGTTCAGGGTGCTTCGAATATATCTTGCGATTATATTGTCATTTTATCGGGATTTATAATGGTCATTACAGGAGAAACAAAAGATTAAGAAACAAGCCTTGCGCGCCCTTACACTGTATTTTAAGAAATGGTATATCCTGTAAACCAATACTTCATCAGCACTCATTATTATTTATGCATAAATTTTTATTAACTATGGAAGCAGTACGTACAGCATTTATTTATTGCGTTTAAATAAAATTAAGTAGGCAAGTACAAGTATCTGTTAGAATTGCTTTACTCGTTAAAGTTTACAATTGACAAAAAGTTTATTCTAATTTTTCATGTTTTGATAAAATCCAGGAATTCGAGAGATGATTCAGTATCATTTTTTAAGCTTAATTTGAAGTTCGAATAAAGGTAGCTCGGATCTTAAAAAAAAAATAAAATAAAAAAAATAAAAAATAATGTTTATTTGGAGACGTCGAGTGTTGTAAATAAAAGTTTTGAAATAAAGTAGGTATTAATGGAAAGCAATTATTTTTTAAAAAAGAAAAAAAAATAATATTTTGACAGATAATATTAAAGATTTTCAAGCTACATTCGAATATTTAATATTTTTATTTAATTAAAACATAATTATATTATTTATGTTGAGCATGTTGAAAAAATGCGTTATTTTAAATAAATTATTGTTAAATGGCGATTGAGAATGTAATTTTGTGTATTTTTACGTAAAGAACTTAATAAATATACAGAATCATGTGTTAGTAGTAGCTTTTGGAAGTAAATAGTAGTAATAAGTGTTATTAATGGTAAATAAATTTGACATTTGAATGGCAGCGAGATTATATATAATTCCGCGTCATGCGAATAATCAATACTTATTGAATAATTTTAATGCTCAGTTCGATTGAATTTCCATTCGGTATCAGTTTAATGTTAAAAAAATATCCCAAGTCGAAGATTATGCTTAAAGAACAAGATTCCCGCTTTCTATTTAGATATGGAGGAGTAAAGGGAGCCCCATAGATAATTAGGATGACTGATTGTAATGAAATTTAGAAAAAATATTTTATTATCTGAAGGCGAAACCCGGGATAGAGATATTTTTGCCCATAGCGAACTGGTTTTAGTCTCGTAAACTTCAACGACTCTGCAATTAAATGGTCTAGGAAACTTATTGAATATAAAAATGAAAATAGAAAAATGTTTGGCTCATTTGGAATTCGTGAGCAGCCATAAATTTCAATGAAAAGATTCTTATGATTTAAAAACAAGCGCCAATTTTGGTTTATTCCTTTAAATCTCAAGTCGATAGACTCGGATTCGCTTTTGTCCGACTCCGGTGAAACGTTCACTTCAAGCATTTCTTCACTCGAGTCCGTTTATTATACCATAATCCATAATTCCATCGATTCTATAATCGATCTCATTTTTATTCTGCAAAAAATGTTCTCTCGTCTCGATTCACTATCATTTTTCCGTAATTTCATTTGTCGAGGACGTATAATGCACGTATGGCGACGTGCTTTCAATTGTTAAAAATACTTCTTCAAGCATTGCTCTGACCTAGACACTTTTTTCTCATAATTTCTATATAAAACAACATTTCAACTTATACGAATATCATTGATTTTGATTTAACTCGGTCTAACTACTTAGAATTGTTTAGAAATAATAGCACGTTGCTAAATTTACAAGTTTTTTACAAGGTTTCTCTTCTTCCTTATTCCTTGCCTCTTTTAATGTAAAATTTATGAATAGTCACGATTAACCTCCACACATATATACATATATATATATAAAATTTGAATCGCTTAATCATTATGTAAATCTAATTATAAAATCTGTTTAATCCAGAGCTTTTTATTGCAAAGAAATATTGTTACCGAGGTTTCGTTTTTTTAAGAAATAAGAAGCTTTTCTTCAATAAATCCACAAGAAAATCGAATACGTTCGTTTAGGAAATTATTTAAAAAAATTAACATCGTTTCTCTTTCAAATCCAATAGGTTTATATATGTAAATAGATTAAATGCATGAAAATAATGCCATAACGGTTGAGGTAAGCGAAGACGAAGAGACAATATATTTTTAATGCAACTATATCTATACTATTCAAAAATAATGTAAAATTTTTTTTTTTTTTCTGAGAGATATATAAGAATTACTTTCATAGATCACATTAAATTTAGCGGCGTTGAATGAAATATAGAGAATAGTAGGAAATAATTATTAATGAAAATACTTTAATGGTCAGAGCTGAAGAAACTGAGTGGAATGTCCGAGAATGATTTTAACGAGGTTTCCCGTAAAATAGACACATCAGCAGTAACATCTTCTGCAATGACAGAGCTCTTTGGTCTTAGTATTCGCATGATAATTTTTATCACGAATTACAGTGTGTGATTTTCATGGAATAAGCTTTCCGGGTAATGCAAAATCGTGACTTATGGTATATGGTTTTGAAAATTGTAAAGATATGTCTATTATAAGCTCTGCGAGTGAACCTCGAGAATAGTAATATTTTGTTAGCCAATTAGTTACGCTCGCGGGTATTCCTACTCTTACTATTTCTCTCCTCTCCTTCCTCCTCCTACTAATTCAGAGAGAAGAAGAAAAATAATTATGAAGAATTTAAAATCGCGTGGGTACGGATGCTTATTAAAGGAATTCTTCGAGTGCAGTTAATCGTCAAATTTATTGATGGTAAATGCGAATGGAGTGCAATAATATCGGCAGTATGGAATATTAATCCATAAAAGTAACGGAAGAAATTAAAGTGAGAGAAGCAGGGAACAATGCCGAGGCAGCTCCGCTTCGGAAATAGGAGGATGGTAAATAAGGAGGTGCTGTACTTAAAAATACTCCTTCAAACAAGCTCGATATTTTATCGACTGGTAAAATAAATAATTGGAATTGGTCGCGCGGAGGAGGGTGAAAATTCATTGGCTGGATTTTGAAATCACTTGGGGCGTTGACGGCAATCGCGCCGAATAACATATCCACTCGAGGGAGCTTTAGTCCGCGCTATCCAGTCATCAATTATTTTCTTAACTCTCGGACTCGAAGAGTTTTGCGAGGCTCGCACGTCGTCAGCATTGAGATAAATGCAAAATTAAGGGACGCTTCGTCTTGATCAATCATCGGGGATCTTCAGAACCAGAGAGCACGTAAGTGTTTCCTATCTGTATTATTAGCTCCGCTTCTGAGAGAGAGAGAGAGAGAGAGAGAGCAGGGGGTGGGGGAGACTTAAAGCTTAAAGAGCCGACTTTTTTTTTAACCTTTTTATTAGCCACCTTTCCGCTATTCGATGGAGTAGAAAGGCGCCCGGGATAGGTAGGGGCCTGGAGTATAAATCTGGTATCCGATCGAAAGGATGTCCCCGTGGGCTAAGCCGTATCCTAGGTAATGAGTCGTAGAAAAAGCTCCGGCGATAAAGCAGAGCTTTATATCAGTCGGCCACCTGGAATCACGTGCCGCTCGCTCGGCTTCGGCAATCAATCATGGAGAAACTGGAGAAGGCCGCTTTCTCGTGTATTTATGAACCCGCTACCTGCCTCGAGCGCGTCGACCGATACTAACGAGGTCCGTCCACTGATGGATGCCAGTTTTCCGCAGCTCCGCGATAGAGCGCACGCACGTGCGGAATCGAGATCCATAAAAATCTGTCCTTTATCATCGGCTGGCATAATCTCCGCGAGCGAACGAAAGGGCACTGAACGCCGGCTCTGTCTCCGGATCGCTGGAGCTTAGTTAGCTGGGGGGGGGGAGCGTTGAAGATGTATTCAGTGGCTTATCGGCATTGCCCGGCCCAGTCGATTTATCCCTTCAACAACGAGGCGCGCGTTCTCTTCCTCCCACTCTCTCTTTCTCTCTCTCTCTCTCTCTCTCGCTCTCCGTTTGACTCTCTGCCTTTGAGAATATAAGCTCCTCTCGGACATGTCCCGTGCAAAGAAAGAAAGGGGAGAGACAGAGAGAGAGAGAGAGAGAGAGAGAGAGAGAGAGAGAGACAAAGAGAAAGCGAGAACGCCACGCTAGAGTCGGACATCATTTGCGACTCACCGCTTTAAAGGCGCGACTTAACCGCTGTTTCAGCGCTCGACTTCCTTATTCTCCGCTTTTGCCAATAGATCTGTTATTTTCGTATTGACTCGGCTCTCGCTCTTTCACTCTGCTGAATTACGTCTTGCCCACAGCGGTCCCGTGTCTCCTCGTGTCTCCTCTCCTACTCGTTCGCACCTTAGGTCATGCATAGGAAGGCGCACGTACTTTTACGCATCTGTAATAACCCTCTGATAAGAATTACTGGCTACATTTAATAACACAAGCCTTGACAATGACAACTTAAAAATATTCTTTACATAACCTCTCTTTACCTCTTTTACTTAAACAAACTTCAGTCTTTAAAGCAATATTTTCTTTAACAAGTTTTCTTATTTCATAATCAAATTTACAAACCTTCAAATTATTATTAATGATCCATTTAAATTTCTCATTACTTTTCAATTCTTTTCTCATTTTTCTTTTTTTCTTTTCTTTTCTTTTTTACTTCTCAACATAATAGACTCGTAATTATCCGTGCCAGTCAAATGCCTCAAAAGTATTGACGTTCTTTCATAATTTACCGATACCGTTTCAAGGCTACGCATACTTTTCATTATTATCACTATTATGCATTATCGAATGGTCCGTAATATAAAAAGAAAAATTAATTGTTATTTATTTATTATAGGAGAATTAAATTAGAACGGTTAAGATCACGCATCAGTCACAATAGCGTTTTAAGTTTTTATTTTTAATTCAATAATATTAAAGGTGCAGAAAAAGCGGGTAGAGAAAAAGCACAAGCACAAAGTACGAACAATAAAAGTAAAGACTATTATCGATAGATAATAAACGCGTAGCTAATGTGCTCTGGTAATCCGTCAGATGAAATATATGAGTTTTTTTTGTACGTGCTAAGTGGGCGAAAGGCGAAATGGATCCTGTAAACCAGGATAGACACATTCGATAAGATAAAAGATTTTTTTTTTACTTGGCGCTTCATTCCGTGAAGGTAGTCTAATATGCGGAAACAAACTATCACATTAGCCAACATTGACGTACGCAAAATGTTGGCAAACGATGTATTTACAGTTCGATTAGATAGGCCTGTTTGTACTTCTGTCTTTATATAGTTATCACAGGCGCAATTTGTAGAGTTTGGCTGGAGCTTGTTCGAAGCTGTCGTTACTTATTCAAATGTGTCCCCTTCGATAAGCGGATATATTTCCTTATATTTTTGGACCCGGTGAGCCGATCATTTCTATTCCCTGTAAAAATTACTCTTACACTACGTTGTCCAGATCAAACGCTTACCTGTCCTGTCCTTTAAATAGTATCACTATTCGAAGGGATCGATAACGATTTGCTTAATCGTCGTTAATCGAATGATTATATGCAGTGGATAATTTTGGAATTTCGTCTCGATATGTTGAATAATCACGTGGAAATATATTGTTTTTTTAATATATTGTTCTTTACATTCAGGTTTAGAAGCGTGACACAAGAGTGGAATTAATAAATAAGTTAATAAATTACTCGAGTTTTCCGGTAAAATGCATCCGATATTCAATCATTACTTAACCTCAAAATATAATTTATTCAACTTTTACTGACAAAATACGAGCAAAGAAACTTTTTCGTGGATGATTCTGTAAAAAATGAATATTTAGTCGGTGTCGTAGTAATTTAAGAAAAAATGTTCCTTGTCTGAAGAATGTGTTAGAAACTTGAGTAATTATCATACTATAATCATTGATTATGTTAGAAATGAAATTATTCAGCCATTATGTGCTCAACGAACGTGCAATAATGACTCTTAATGCGCTCGATAAAATATTCTCGACTACAAATTATGAGTTGTCCAGTGCGATCGGGGAAGAACGAAAAAACAGGTAGACAATAATTACAGTTGATTGACCGTATTAATTATGGAGTAAATTGTCGCAGATGATATAATGATAAAGCTGACGGAGAGATACACGGGTGAGGAGGGAGGAACTTACCCATACACTGTTATTTGAGCTTGGTCGGTCAGTCGCTCGCTCGATCGCTTAATGTTTGCTCTCGATATCCTTATACGAGGCTTCTTATTTTTGCGCGCCTACGTGCGCATTCCCTTACCTTATTTTCTGCTCCTAGACACTTAAAAGACGTGCTGCAACTCATTGATAAACGAGTTTCCGAGCGTACGTACGCTCGCCCACCTACCCATATGTCCACCAATACTGGCGTTCCTGCTTTTATTTAGCAATGTCCGAGAAAGTGGCCGCGACTTTTCCTTACACCGATAAGTCGCTTCCGCGACTGAAGCTTTATTCAGTCGAATACTCCTCAATCCTTAATTAACAATGATTTTAAAAATATAATCGCTCGCTTAGCTCGTACTCCTTTGCGGTTCCACCAACACAATTGGGGCAGCAGAAGGACGAAGATTTTATATTATCGTTATTTTGGAACTTCAATGCTTGAAAATTCTTTTAAAAAATATATTGGCCAATCTTGTTCTTTTGGGCAATTAGAATCGACCATGTATTTTCGTCCGTTTATTTTGTTTCTCCTTCTCGTTCGGCAGAAGCGGCCTCAGGAAAGAGACGACTGGCGCTTCGCGTATTTCTATACAATATCGTTTTCGGGATCTCATCTTCGTTAACTCGCTCAAGCAGAGACAGACAGGCGTGGCATCAATTAAGAATAATACTTTTAAAGACAAGGTTTCTTAAAGTATCGAGGAGAACCCGCTACCGGATCTAAAACTCCTCTCCTCCTTTCAACGAGCTCGGAACGCTTAATCATGTTAACATTAATTGGTCTGCCCGATATTTGCTTGATTTATTTGCGAATTTATCTTCCGAAAGGAAAGTAGTTTGAAATTTCGATCGCTTATTACTTTTATCCGTGGCAAACTATCTGAATTACGGCATCATTAAAACTCAGCAGAAATTATATTTTTCCTACAACTGTAAAATAAATGTCTCTCTTACTACGGTATTTTATAAATAAATGTTATATCTTGTGCAGGAATTATAATTGTTATCAATTATACATTGCTGAAGTGTAAAAAGTACCAGAAAGTCCAAGTAGCTGCCAGTTCTTTTTCTAAACAAATATAAAATCTCTCAATTTTTCGAAATATCTACAATTCAAATAACAAACATCCATTGAAATTCTTAACAAAAATGAATGCTGTTTTTACGGGGGGGGGGTGGGAGATCTCGATACAACTCAGACTGCGTATCTAAATTTTTCTATAAAATTCACGACCAAAAAATTTGAAATAGCTATTTTTTTTGTATCGTCTAACCTGTTTTTATAAGAACGTGCGCGCTATATATATATGTTTATATATATATTTCTAATCAATTCAAAGCGGTAACCGAAAAATTAATTTAATTTACCAGAACAGCAATGGGTCGATAAGAGTTGTACAAGTTATTTTAAAAAATATTAATAATATCGTGGATTATCATGACTTTCGTAATCTTATATTAACGACAGGAACTAGAATCTGAATTTTACAAGTGCATATATAAGAGTAATAAATTAGAGTAGGCTGAACCTGCCGGAATAAACAATATATTGTAAAGATTACAAGAACTTTTGACTTATTCGAGTAAGAACTACTATTAATTTAATTCTTTCACCATAAATCCTTTTTCAAATTTAACCTCTTTGAACATTTTCATGTATACTTGTTCATGCATACTGGTTTGTAATTTGTAATTGTACAATAACAAAACTAGACCGAGTGCATTAGTTGTAACATAATTTATTCTACACTATCATGGAATTATTATTATTAACGAAATCTCAATTTTAACTCACTCTAAAACGAATAAGATTTACAAGCTTTGAATTTTACTATTTAGCCGAATATGTTCGTTACCGGCACTGAAACAAGCAATTACTTTATTGTTTCATTGGAATAAAAATGAAACGAAGGTTATGTTTGATCTATATTAATTGGTTTACTGAAGGCTATATTGATATGTCGGATCTTTAATAGCATTCCTAATAATAGTTGTTGTTTCTTGCGCCCAGTTTGACAATTAGCACCAAATAAGTGGAGCATCCGAAGAACTAAGATAACCACTATACGCTCGAGGTTACGGTAGTTAATCAAGATCATTATAAAGAACACAGTTAGTTTTCGGTACAATAATTTAAGCATAAAGTAAATTTAATATGTTATAAGTATTGACTTTGGGATGGTAGTGTTGCTTCGTTCCTCGAATCAGGAGTCGAAGATCTCGATCTAGCCTGGGACGCGATTACAAATTAACGATATCACAGGTGACGGAGAACCGATAAGCAAGTGATAAAACGATAACCTGCTAGGAGTACACAGACATCCCTCGGGTTTACGTATCAGCGAATAAAATGTTTAAACATCCTCGGAGAACGGTTCATAATCTTTAGCAGCCCATAAATCCGGAACTACAAGGGATCGCTCGAGTTGAAACAATTTGAAATTAGTCAATTGGTGCATCGCTCTCTGGAATATCACGAGTCGACGCGCGTGCACTCGAAAGCGATCGATAAATAAATAGATAAATAAGTACAGAGACCGAGAGATCAAGCATCTCTCGGCTTAACGCGGGCATTAGGGAAGCTGACACGGACATTTTTCAATGAATCAAAGCACTCTCGGAGTTTATCTTCACCTTGGCTCATTCTCACGCGTCTCTTAAGCTACGAAAGTTCCTGGGATTTGGAGTCCCGTATCAATAAATACATTGCGCATCTAGATCCCATCCCTCCTCTCACAACGATAATTCCAGATGCTGAAATCCAATGTTCACGGCT
Source organism: Ceratosolen fusciceps (assembly GCA_018883505.1). Taxonomy (NCBI): domain Eukaryota; kingdom Metazoa; phylum Arthropoda; class Insecta; order Hymenoptera; family Agaonidae; genus Ceratosolen; species Ceratosolen fusciceps. Next base: position 7,395,064 of record RCIC01000009.1, read on the forward strand.
CGTGTTGTTAGCCCCGGAATTATTCTATCCTCTAATCGAAACTGAGCAGAAGATTTACAACCTTTGACTAATTCGCTTCTGTTTACCTACCAGCGGCACTTCTATATTCATTCGCTTTATTTCTGCTGCTCATGATTTATGCCGATGTAATCTTTCTGCTTCGGACCGACGTTCTTCACTTCGTTCTTTCAGCTTCTCGGCCTCGCGCACCAAGTCCTTCCTGAGGCATGACCGAAAAACGAATGCCGCGCCCCTGCAGATTATTATATCAAAGACGCTGCTTGGCATTCGTGTTTTGGTGTGATTTACGGAATCCACTGGGTTTCATTAGAAAGAGATGATCCTTCCCCATCCATCCAGGATGCAGGAAGATAATACCTTTCATTATATTTAATAGTAAAGGGACTGACGCAGACTCTATGTACCTGTAAGTACATTCCGATAGCCTATTGGTAATTGTCTCTTCTTGTCTGAAAGTCTCAGTGATGATTTCGCCACGATTACTCGGGGTATATTATTACTCGGCAGACTTCTCAGACAAGAGTTTGTTCAGTAGCATTCGCAACGGCCTAAAAAAATCTGAACCTCAAAGTTATGGCATCTACGCAATGGAAGTGGCGCATTAGTGGATTTTCCAATTAAAAACTGCAAGACCTTGCCTTGGAGCTGCATTATTCTTTGTATATGAGAGGGGGGGGGAGAGAAGCAAGACGTAGCGTGGCAGAATCAGCAAACAGCAACAGCAGCAAAGTCGATGCCTCAACTTTTTTTTATACCGAATGGACGGGAATGGATAAAAAATCGAAATGGTCAAGCCATATGCTAATAATCGAGTGTGTTGAATAAACATGAGTTAAGACCGGCTTTTGAAAAAATGCAACGAAAGCAAAACAAGCTGTGCGAACTTGATACTACGATTGTTAATTTCTCAAATTTGCCCAGACTATTTAAAACTTTGCAACGAAGAATGCGAAATTCTTTCCTTTCTGCGAAATCACGCGAGCTCCGAACGGCAAATCCCAATGAATCATTGACCCAAGATTACCTTTTCTCTCCCGTCTATCTACTTCGATCATATCGTCACTATCAACTATCATCACTGATACTCACTCACGTGATCGGCTCTGCTTCGACAGACACAAAAGTACCGCGCGTGCATGCGTGTAAATAAGCGTACCGTATCCCCCCTCTCTCTGTCTCACTGTATTTCTTCTTCGTTCCGGTGTTATTGGGGTCAAAAACATTTTTACAAATGTAGAAAAGCATGGGATTTTAATTGCAGTAAATATATATAAATTTATATGTAATGTAACTGCCAATAAACTTAACTGAAAATAATGAAATTTTACTAATATTCATTAAATCAGACATTTGCATGATGGACTGGATATTTTATTTTATTATCGAACTCGATGATCTATTCGTGAAATCGAAAGAAATAAGACCATTTCCTTATTAATCATGTTATCAATTATATTAATTTAATATTAACATTTAAAATTTTAAACATTGAATTGCACGTTCGTATTCTTACGTAATTCTTACCAACAAAATATGCAAATAATATTTAATATAAGCACGCTACACTAATGAAATAAACTTTTGAAATACGAAACGAAAACAAAATTTATGTTATATCACATTCCATTAATCTTTCTCTATTTATTTTACATTTTTAAGCCAAAGCCAAATAAAAACAATTGTAATAGAAACAACTTAAGTAAAGCATAATAAACGTATCCAAACGTGTTAAAAGAAATTAAAAAAATAAAATTTTTGGCAGATAAATGCATCTTATATTTGCATAGATAAGATTATATTTAATAGTCACGATATTGCCCAGCTCATATACATATATATATATATATATATATATATATATATATACAGATATCTTTTTTGCACAGCACAAAAAAGAAGGAAGAAAATTCTATCTTGTTTTTTATTAATATGCACTCAGAATCTAATAATAATACTAATAATAATAATCAAAGTTTAAAATTTTAATTACTTTAGCAGTCACTCATAATATTCCTATTTCATATTCGAATAAGCAGCGCCTTTTATATCGAAAATAATGTCTTTATATTTCAATACTAAATGCACAACTAACTTTATCCTTTTTAAATTTTTATAATAATTTTTAAACACCTGCTTATCGAAGCAAATTTTTGTTACAATTATCTATAAACTTCTTGATGAGATGTGCTCACCAAAGCTTAACGATATACGTTAAAGAGATTTCAGCCTTTTCTTCTTTTTCTACAAATCTGATCATCTTAGGGATTTACTAACATGGGTTTCTTTGTATTTGTCTCGAAATATTACATGTTATAATTGTGAAGGGTTTTTTTTTTAATGAACTCTTTTTAATATGCAAAAACTTTAATGACTGACCTGAGGAACTGCGCTACAAAAACAAAAAGACTAATATACATTGTAATTGTTCGTTCATTATTATTAGTCGCAATAATGAATGATAATTTTAGTAGTATCTTATGAATCTTCCGTTAGGAATGCGGATACTTGTTCGCTATAATTATGAAATGAATGTGTGAAGAGTGATAAAGTCCCGAGGACCTCGAGATTTACATTGGTTTGTTCAGTACAGTACGAAGTACGCGAAGGATCGTTTTTATTCATTGGTATGAACTAGTTTTTGCACGAGAACGTCTTTTTGAACGGACGGCTCGTTTTGACCCTCTCAGATGTTGTGGCATTTTTTTTATTTATTTATTTTGTTTTTTATGACTTACTACAAGTCTTCTCACTCCTTTTCTTATTTTTGTCGAGCCGAACATCCACGCGTCAAGTGTATTTATTTATGCTCCTCTGGCTCGGCCCGTAGATTTCGAGTCGCGGATTCCATGCCGCACATCATGATCCTTGATATTTAATTGGCCCTCAGAGGGCGGGACTCGTCAAATAAATAAAGAAGAGATAGCCTCTTGCTCGACAATTACCCTCAAATTCAGTCGGCATTAATCAATCCGAATCACTTTCATGCTCAAGCGCGTTGATTGATGGAGATGAATTTCGTATCTATAAGACCTATTCACGCACTTTGCCGGATCTCTCTCACTCTCTCTCTCTCTCGACTCGAGTATCTCTGGCCAGAATTATCTAGATTCATCTTAATTTCTATATTGCTCTTACCTTCTTTTAATAAAATTAATCGTTAATTTTATTTATTATTATTTATCGCATTATTTATTACATAAAATTTTATTAATATATATATATATATATATATATATATAAATAATTTACTATATAAATATTAAGTGAATTGTATACGCGCATATACCGAATTATCAATTATCTTCGAATAGACAACAATTATTTTTATATCCTCACTTTAGTGATAATTGATTGTTTAATTGTAATAAATAGTTGAATATAGTAGAACAGTGCGCAAGGACAATCTCGACTTTCGAACGGACTAGAAGTTATTATCCTCGTTATTTTGGTTTAGTGACCAATAAAATGTAATCTTACGCGTAACATAAGTGTAGTTTAACATTTTTTGTAAACCAAAGTGGACCATTCTATTATAATATAAATAATAGATTATCATATCGATTATGAACTTAACGATTTAATGGATAATGAGGGATTTTGAAATGAGGAAAAAAATTTTGAAAAAACGCCAATGTATACGAAATGCACTACACTGATTGATTTAATTTATAATCTAACGAATTCTTAAAAACGTGAGTGACCTGAGGAACGTAATTTTCTAATGTCTAATTTATAAATGTCGGGGGATATTGAAATTGTAAAGAGTAAGAAAACTTTAATAATTATATGTCGTTAATTTTTAGTAAGTTAAAAGAAAGAGACTACATCTTGATTTATGAAACAGTTCTATCTATTATTCTATGTAGCTTTCTAATGTTCTGTTCCAGGATTCTAATACAATATACAAAAACTGGTGGTCCGGTAATTATAAAGTTTCACGGTGCAAGTACAAACAGGGAATAGTGCGGGAAATGGCCTTTTTTAATAATCGGGCTAAAATTACGTCCGGCTGTCTGCTAATGTTGATCTAATAAGAATGATCTAATGTTGGGTCTGACGTGCGGTTATATAATCCACGCGATTTCATGTAGATGTGCGTGGGTACACCATGTAATTCCGCAACAAAAAAAATCTTCCTCTCTAGTTCCTTTATATCATTCTGCTCCGTTCTTTTTCTTTTTTTCTTTCTTTTTTTCTTTCTCTCTTTCTTTTATTTTTTCTTCAAGAAGGCAAAAATCTCTTCTGCATATATTAATAAAGTACGACAGCTGCAGCTTTGATCGAGGCTCTTATAAATAATGGCTACAATAAAACTCTCGGAAGCTGAGTCTTTTAGATGTAACCTAGCAAAGTAAATAATAAGTAATAATTACCTCTTATTTAATCTACTAGAATAATGAAATTAAATGGATTTTTACTTAGAAGCAGTTTTAAAAATTATTTAAGAATTTTTAATTATTTAGTATTTAATTAATAATCACTTTTGGCTCGGATATTCCTTTTTATTCTGAATGCGTTGTCTTAACGGAGATTGGAAATACCCGAAAAGTTGTTTACTTTCTAATCTGATAAGTTTCAATAATCTCTTTTAAGTCCTTACAAATCTTTTAATGTCCTTTAATCACTTCATTATGGGAGTACAATAGGAAACTACTCTCAAAGACGAAGTAGCGAAATCCCTTTTAAAATTATCAACGGAAAAGCTTCTCATGGAGCAATTTGTTGATTGAGTTGTCTTTCGAAGGAAACATTCAATTTATAGCCCCGTGAAAGCAAGTTCATTTTCTTCGATGTAAATTTTGATTTTGAATCAGCAACTCCAGCGACACCTGGACTTTTCTACATTTTAGTGTAACGAAGTGTCAAAAATGCCTTGTTCGGCATTGACATGATCAAATGTACAATGCAGAAAATAACTGTCGGATATTGCGCCCAGGTAACTGCTTGCAAATTTTATACCTCCTAAGTCAGAGAACATCCTTAAACGAAATTAACATAAATATAGCCGTTCGAGTGTATCCTAGTGCCTGTTAAATACTTTTGAAAGAGAAAAGGATCATTTACATTCATGAAAACCCGTTGCTGCTTGACGAGACCTAAATTGGACACAAGACATGAAAACTGATTTGCCGATCGAATAAGTAATTACATATAGTATGGTTTACTTGTAAAATTTTCATACATTATCATAAACATCGTTATTTCTTGTTATTATTCTTCTTATTCTTCTGATTATTATTATTCTTGATATTCTTGTTATTATTACTTAAATACTATTTATTTCTACTATTGTTATTGATATTATCGCGTACGTTTAGTTCTATACGTATTAGGAAGTATCTCTTATTCATAAAAATAAAAGATTTTTTTATAATTGGAGATAATGTCTCGTAATTAAATATTGTATTTACATTTATAAAGGTAAAAGAAAAATAGTTATTATATATTAATGAAATATTTGAATTTCGTTTAGCGTGTAACGTGAGTAAGTCAATCCTTTTGTCCATTGTATTCATACATATAATTGCATTTTACAAATGTAATCTGTTCGTTTATGAATGTTCTAGAATTCATTATATGTAAAATGTTATTTCTTAAAAGCATTCTTGAGAGAAGAATTCCAGTTGAAAACGAGGAAATAATAGGTTTGCGATCCACGTGACGCTTAGATAAGGAACAGGGAAGAGAGAGAGATAGAGAGAGAAGAGCTCTCCTTGTGCTTGCAGTCCACCATCGTTAAAAGTTTGACAAACACCTCTTAGAAGGATTCGGCTAACTAAAGGGAAATTACACGTGAGAGCAAGAAAGAGAATGTCGATCCTAATGGGAAACAATGTTGATAATGAAGATGCGTTGCCTATTATATCTTTGCCGTCATTTGGATTTGACAAATACGTCGAGTACAAAGCCGTCGCTTCTCGCAACGGAAATCGGAAAAATTTTCCTTTGGCTGTGTAGAACAGCCAAAGAGATCGGTGGATCTGTTCTACAGATCCACCGATCGATCGATTATCAGGACCGAAGATTAATAAATACAAACGATTACAGCTTCTCGGTAAGCGGTAAAATGAATCCAGACTTGGGGTTTAGATCGAAGATGCGGCACGGAAATAACTTGAAATTGAGTATCGCTGACTCGATCGGTTAAAGAACGAGAGGATAAAAAAAAAGCATTCGCTCAGGGTTGACGAAGGAGAACAAGGTCGGCGTTGCATCGACGATATTGACGACGACGACGACGACGATGCCTCTGATAGATCTCACCATAGAACAGGTACAGCTTTGTACGCTGTCGACTCCAGATCGAAAACTATCCTTAACATATTGATCTCCGTAAATTCTAACGCCTGGATCACATGTACGTATGTATGTACGTATATATATATATATATATATATATGTATATGGAAGCGCGGAAGCGACAAGTGGCCACTATATAATCACGCTCAGTTGGCCCACACTCTATTAGCGGCACTCAGCATCTGTACTCGTTAGTTCGGTACTTCCGGTCGAGGGGAGCCGAGGGCAGGCGTTGGCAGGATACGGGATAACTTGCATTGATATTCGGCGCTCGGTAGTTAAACTTTGATGGCCGATACGCTCCGAACTCTCCAACACCTTAACGACCTGTAAATACGCTGCTGATACTAATACGAAAACAAAAAAAAAAGCTGCCCTGACATTTGACGAGCGCGGTTAAAAAAATGGTCGGGATTGTCGAAACTAATTTTTTCTTATATTTTACTGTTTCGACGTTGGTAGAGTCGCTCGTAGTGCTCAGTTATCAATTGATTTTATGTTTACATTAGAGGTAATCGGCTACTAGCTCGATCCTGCTTCCGATCACGAATACTAAATGCCCTCTTTTATAGTCAATTTCATATATCGACAACTACATTGAGTACCAAAGATCTTTAAACAGTCCTGACTTACTTTTCTTTTTTTATTAAATTTCACCCCATTATTAGATATTTTAAACAAACACATAAATACACCATACATTATATATCGATACGAATTTCTTATCAATTGGATCACAAGATAATTTCTGTTTATTAGTATAAAAAAAATTTATATTATTAAAAATAAATCCTTAAACATTTTAAATAATACTGCACTTTTAGATTTTGCAACATTTATATAACAGAAATACTATTTATTAAATAAAAAGTAATAATGTTGATTATACATATTGTAGAAATGATCGCCGAGTAATAAATATAAAATATATTAGTTTCTGTTAAATATATAATAACTGCATTCACATACTTGATAGATAATTAACATAATTGTATGGGATATTATCAGCAATCGTTGAAATATTAAGATATCAACATTTTTAATCCTAATTGTGTTGGATGTTGATGTACTCACGTAATTTTTGACAATTCGGAAACAATACGTAATTATGAATTAAATAATTCGTGGCTCGAGGTGCTCTGTATGGATTTTATAAAAAAAAATCCCGAGACGTATTGGCTCATAAAAGTTGAAAAGCTGAATATAATCAATACGTAGACTATTCACGAACACATTCGCAACAGACTGATCGCTTCGTAATCTATACCTTAATTAGACTCTGCATCGTTTGATAGTCTTATCGACAATTCTTGTCAAAAATTACGTATTCAGCCGCATTCCAGTCTTCTATTTGCCGTTTATCTATCCTCTTTCTTGCTTCACTTGAGCTTTTCTTAACCGAACCGCTCAGGCACCACATCTCGATTTAACTTTCCTTAATTATCCTCAGAGCATCTTACGATATTACGAAAAACATGTCTTATTATTCCTATTCAAGCCAATCTGCAGAATACTTGGCTACTTCAAAAGATTTTATTTAAAGTCAATTATTCTTACCAGAATTGCGTATTTTAAATATTTTGATAGAAACAAGTTTTCCCATTAAGATTATTCTCTCGATTGATAGAAAATCCTTATAAATATAATAATATAAAACTCTACTGAATTTTATAAATGAATTTTTCTCTAGTCTTAGTATTAAATTAAAAGGATTGCGATTCTTGTACTTTAAAGTAATTTGTACAAGAAACTTTATTTCACAAATAAATACAATTTATCGCGTTATTTAAGTGGATATGAGAAAAATGACCCATTTATGCATTTAAAACTTTATATATTTTGAAATTTATGCGGTTGTTTTTTAATTCCACTGGGTGTGTGAAAAACTCATTGCGTATATTAACAGTTTAAATTAATAAATTCAGTTTTCTATACCACTCTTATCCATAACAATTTATGAATGTATATAAATATATATAGATATACATTATATATACCTTGAAAATCGAATAGTTTATAAAATATTTACATTTTTCCTGCCTTTAACATATTTATACTAGTGAAGAAAACAGTTCCAGAGTGATAACACACACACATGCATAAATTTATAAGACCTAATAATTGTGAGTAGTAACTTGCTTTAGTTTGACTAGTTTTTAAATGGATGAGAATTTATCAATTTTTCTAAGAAATGTGTTTAATGAAAATAAAAATTCTCATTTTATATTTAATATTTAAAATATCTTTGTAAATTAGATATTACTTAGATATTTGAATTTATATGATAGCTAAAGTATTCAACATTCTTATTTTTTAAAATAAAATTTTTTATTTTATGCACTTTCGCTTATACTAATATTTACTATTATTTATTTATTTATGATTATTAGTTTATACAATCTACCTTACGATTAAAACTCTATCAAGTATCGAATCAATACTACAATATATTCAATTAGAATAAAAATATTCATAAATTTATCATAATTATTAAACTTTTGAACTAAAACATTGATATGACAACAGAATGTAAATTGAGTGTTAAAATACAGAAAGTAATTTTAATCAATACTAATTTTCATAAACTATTTAAAAACAGATATTTTCATTTATAAGACTTATTGTACGTAATAATAATTTAAACAATATAGATTTAAACAACTTCTGTAAAGAAAATTATGTAGTTTTTTTTTTAAATTAAATATAGAAAATGTCAAACTACGATGTATTATAAAATTTATTCTTAAATATGTATTTTCTAAATTAAAAACATACAAGAATATATTTTCATAAAACATAATTTAACTGTAAAATCGTTTTAATGGTAAATATAGCAAATGAAGCCTCATAAGATTTACATTCAAAAGAGACTTATGTCGACAATTCTTCCTTGAATAGTTTATAATTCGAAATAGACAATAAATCGTGATTGAAAATAAAAACGAAGATCCTTACTGGATAAACAAAGGTATAATACATTAGATGTCAAAAATAATACATGCATATCTTTAGGTATGATTTAAGTATCAATCCAAGGACTTATTTGAAGTCAAACTTTTCTACCTAAAGAGTCGATTAATAAAAACTCCTTTCCTAACGGTATTAGATTTTTTTTATTAAAATCAAGATCGTAGAAAATATGATTGATTTATCCGAAAAGAATATCCGGATATCCGATGTATCTGTTGTGCTACATCTCAAATGCGGTCAATTAAATAATACCGGCAGAATCTTTTTACATCCTTTATTAATGATAACGCGATCATTGATATCATAAGAAATGAAAATATCTGATCTAACAAGATAACCAACTTCCGTGTACTTTGACCAATATTTTATGAAAATTTGTTCTATTCATCAATAAGTATCTAAAACAAATAAACAAATTAATAAAACAATAACTCGTTATTGGTAATATATTAGTAGTTAATTTGAACGAATTTATTTATATTAAATTCATATTTTTTCTAATGCTTGATAATTTTACTACTAAATAATTTATATTAATGATATTAAGCAGCATTATCCAAATACAAAATAAGCTCATTTTTATGTAATGAGTGAAATTATTTTTAATAATGAAATTATTTTTTTGGGAATCAATAATTTATGCAAACTATTTTCTGTAAAATGTTACGATATTTTAATAAAAATATATCGTTATGGTATGTTAGGTCTTAAATTAAAGATTTTTATACATTTTAATAATTCTAATTTTTATTTTTTTTTCTGCAGAAGAGTTCCAAACATTAATAAAATACTTTTTGTATTTTTAACGTAAAATTAAGTATGTGTATTCTTTAATCTGCGTACTGGGAACTAAATTATTTTAAATGCTATGAATTTGAATTCGTATACATGAAAAGAGATAAAATTTATTTTTAAATGCAGAAGTTAATGTTTTGATTATTTTTTTATTCTATATGTACTCGTCTTTATTATTTAAAATTTATTTGATTGATGCACTGATGTATCTTCAATTACTTCGTATAAAACATAAAAATCGCTTTTCTATGCAAGAAGAAAGAAAAAGCCTATGAAAATTCACTAAATTATAGCAATAAATTAAGGATCTTAACATTTTATCTTATAAAAGAAACTTATGTTACGGTATCGTTATCGGTATCGGTATCGGAGGAGTTGCTCCGCTGAAAATCAAGGAAAGTTGATCGAGTAAGCAATCGATATTGTCCCCGATAATGCTCAGTCTCGGATAGGAAATGTCGCATCCTGAGCCAGTTTTAACTCCGCCGGTTGGCCGGTTACTTTACACTTACAATTACAGCTTCATTTCAACATGTGATTAATTGCAACCTGCGTGCAAGTAACTGAGAGTTACTTGCACCAATCTGATTTTGGCTTTAACAGCCAGAGTCCTCTTAATTATAATTAAAAATATTTCGTTCTATCTCTTTAGCATACTGTTTGCAACGATCCCACAAGATATCTAAATATACAAAAGTAGTACGTTCATATTATCGATTTAAAGTCCAAGCTTTCGAGCACATTTCCTTAAGGGGAGAAAACTACAAACAGTATATGCAGTATAAAATAAATTTAACATCTGTATGTTTAGATAGGCGAGTACCGTGTCTGGTCAGTCTTAGTAGTTGGGCGACATAAAGCACTCGACGTTTAAGGATCTATTAACTGATTCTTGATCTTTTTTTCTTTATCGGACGCGATTAAATCTACCCTAAAATGCTTGAAAATTATGTCATTACACGCCAGAGTCCGCGTGGTTGCGTGTTTATACATTGAGAAAAATATTCCTAAAAGATCATAATTCATAAATCAGATTGTTCATTATCGTAGGATAAGAAAGGTATAAGATTTATATGAGCAATATGGATTGATGTGCTTGATGATTTACAGTAATGGTTAATGGCGAAGTCTTGCATCGATAGGAAAAGAGGAGGAGGAGAATGGATCAGCCGATGTGAAATAACGATAAAGACAGCGTATAAGATTTGTATTACGGCTCGATTAAAGCACCAACGAGCAGAATGGTGGTCGTTCGGTGGTGGTCTTGATTGTCGGGTCGGCGCCATAAAAAAAAAGAGCAACGCGCTCGAGCACGTGGCAACGCATATAATAATGCTAATAAGAAGGAAAAGGAGGAGGAGGAGGAGGAGGAGGAGGAGGGGAAGGATGACGAGGTGGAGGGGGTGGGGGTGGGGCAGGGGCGGGGGGGAAGCGGTTCGTAAAATCGCCATCCGTAAAAGTGCTCGAATAAAAGCCCGAGGCCATTCACTTCGGCTCGTTCGAGGACTCGAAGACTATAATTACTGGCTTCGGATGCGCCAATTTGAATATTTCGCGGGCTTAAGTCCCGCTCGGTCATCTGCAGCTCGAATCGCATAACTTAGAGCTCGCTAATGCCGGAGACATTGATCTCGAGCAGCTACCTAAGCTGCAATACCGGCAAGAGGCTAAGCCTCGGAGATCAAAGCTGACCCGAGCCTCTCTGCGCTCTCACAATACACTCTCATTGAATCGGAGGGAGCTCTAAAGCTCTATTGATCCTATCCGACTGAAGAAAAGCCCTCCTCGACACCGCTCGGATTGAATCGAGCCACGCCGTCTTTTGCATATCGCACTGCTCCTATATAAATTCCAATCAAAAACATACTTCGTTAAGCTGAGCAATAATAAGTTTTCTCATAACTGAACTCGTTATCATTATATAATAAGTAAGAGCGAATGCTCGCGGATCCGTACAAGCCCCTCGCTCCTTATTCGAAATAAGTAATAATCGCTTTAACGCGTTACTTAGTTTTTCACCTCACGTGACCCTGTCTCTCTCTCTCTCTCTCTCTCTCTCTCTCTCTCCCTCCCTCTCTCTCTCTGCTCTCTGCTTTTTGCTCTTCTACTCTTTTGGCCTCGGGAGATTATTGATGTCTTTAGACACCGTAATTGATGATATATAATAGCGCAAGTTGCTTTGCTTTAATCTCGTATTCAAATATTAATCATCTCTTTCAGCTATTGCTGAATGTACGAGCACTCTCGATCGCAATCTACTCGGTTTACATGAAAGCTAATGCCTTTCAGTAATTAGCGAGCATCCACTAGGCATTTTTGGCAATTTAAGTACGCGAGTGGCAAGGATATATCTATTTTCTAAATCCTCGGTAAACCGGGTCTGTTAAAAAAAAAAGGACGAGAATTCCTGCTGAATCCGACGGTCACGATCATCTTAAATTCATTGAGTGCTCGCAATTCTGTAAGTCTACTGTCGAGAACGAAAGAGGAAGAGCTGTTCGGCTTCGGTCACTGTAAATCTTCGGAATATCGATTCAGTTCTATAGGTGTGGCCTTTTATGCTCGTTTGAAAATTTAAAGGCTATGAAACGGCAATAGAATTTTAAAACCTTCTGCAAGTATATGCATCTACTCTCGGCTGTCTGTCCGCGTCGTACCTCAAATAATATACTGTGTAGTTTATTCTTTATATTTCGAATTTTTAGAAATTATTATCAATTTATCTCTCTTTCTCTCTCTCTCTCTCTCTCTCACGCTTTCTCTCTCTCTCTCTCTCACGCTTTCTCTCTCTCTCTCTCTCACGCTTTCTCTATCTATCAATCTTTACTTAGCCAAAAGGTTTAAACTTTTTTGCACGTTTTCTGAAAAAAAAATAATAATAAAAATGAATTATTAATAATTTTTTTAATGTCAAAATCTTTTTATAAAAAATATTAATCAATTAATTTTTTTTTCTTATTTTATCTCTATTCTGAGCTCATTGAAATCACTTAAAGCTCAATTAAACACGTTCAATTTACGTTTTATCGATACGTTTTAATTACACATATTTTGTATTTGCACCTATGAGATTTTGAATCACTTCTCTCATACGATCTTCTGATCTCCAAGAATTATCTTCATTATCATTAAATACGGTACATTCATATTTCTATGCTTACATATTGTTTTCAGATTACGCTTATCGATGGAAATATTAATTAAAGACATTAATGGATATTATAAGTTTAAGCTTTCATTTCAAATTTATTTTTCATTAAAAAGAAGCGATTAATAACAATAAAAAATTGTATTAAAATTTCTTAAATGATCTATATTATTATAATAATAATAATTATTATTATTGTTGTTGTTGTTGTTGTTGTTGTTGTTGTTGTTGTTATTACGAGTAATAATAGAGATAATTAAAATAAAAGTAATACCGCAAAAAATAAAATAATTAATTAAATGTTATATTACATAAACTTAAATTATACAAAAAATGGAATTTTTTTGAAAAATATTATTCCTAAAATCAATGCGTTTCAGATTATACATTTTCAATAATAAATCATTAATTTTATTATTATTTTTATTATCAAAAAATATTGATAATATTTTGGTCCTTATCTTCCAAATCAGTTAAATAATATTTATTAGCAATTCAAATTTAAATAATCAGCAAAATCAATAAATTTACGACAAATTCTCACAATTCCAACTTTGGTCTCTTATTGAATATGCATTTAATTGTGAGTGTATATACATCAGATAAACTCGCAAGCAATATAAATCTATCGTTACTGAGTTTTTTGTTTTGTTAAATGATTAAGTAAGAGCCTAATTATTTTAACATTGAAAATACTATTTATTGCATAAAAATTGTAAACTTTAATGTGTTTGATGAACGTTATCTGTAATCATACGGTTTAGAATTAAATTTTCTTAGTAAAGAGACGTAATGGAATTATTATTATAAATTAGTATTTTAATTTAACGGTAATATATTTAAGGATAAATAATTGTCGAATACAGTCTCTAATGTATTTATAAGAAATATATTTAACAAGCGATAAAACTGACTAAACAAATCATCTAGAATAAGTTTCTAAATATTGACAATGCTCATCAGTTCAATAAATACTGTAGAGAATGTATGTGTGGGAATTAATAAATTTATTTATGTAATGCGATGAATAATCAATTATCGATAATCTCTCTCATTTTATTGATAATTTTTGTTAATTGTTCACGTTTTATATGCAATAGAAGAGAACATCTCTTATGCAAAATCTCGTAACGTCGAATATAAATTGAACTTTGATTTAATAAAATTGAGATTAAATGAATCAATAGTTTCGCGAGTGTGGGTACGAATTGTGAGTACTATGAGCTATGAAATCGAAGATCGTCACATGCATAATCGTAAACGTGACCTGCTATCCCATTATTAAGCGCAATATGAAACAGTACAGAAAACGTTAAGGAAAAAATTTTCAATTTTCCGGAAGGTGTCGAAAAATTTATGTTATCACAAAAAATTCTTAATACCGTAATTTAAACATAGCCATTTGATAAATAGGTCGACTCGGAGTCTCTGAGTCAATTATTACTTAGCTTTTATTATGAATTGAATTGATTAAATTTATTTCTTTTTTCATTTCAATGCGATCCAAAGGCCGTTTTTTTTTATGACAAGTACTCGTAAATGGCATTGGTGCCTTTAATAGTTCTATAGTATGAAGTCGATTTTCCATCATAACGTTCGTGAATCGTGATACACGAATATGTCGTAATCATAAAAATGCTTTATCATCGGTATATGATCGATAATTTACAGAAATTGCTGAACGTGCTATCGATTACCTCAAAATTTTAGGACTTTTAAATAAAACTCTTAATTAGCGTAATATAATTTGGCTAAAAATTTCATCGAATCAAGAATAATTTCAATTTTAAGCTAATAATCTAATCCATCGATTAAATGATTCTCCTTTATTCGAAAGCTTTTATTTCTTCAAAACTATTATATTTGGAATAATTTTTTTTATGATCTCGGGAAATACTTCACAAGAGCAATTAATCAATACGTGAATTATATTTTATTATACTTTCTGAAAATCGACTTAATCACCCGACCGATTTCGCTATAAATAATTATTTATAAAAATATGAATGAAAGACGCGATGGTTTGTGTACATATTTTATCTGTATCTTATGAGAGAATATTGGCTGAATACAATGGCGAATGTGATTTGATAAAAAGAAACTAATCTAAGTGACCATCGCCTTTGACACGTTTGCTATTTCTATTAAAACTTTTACAGCTCATAAAACAATATGTTACAATTGATTTATGTAGATTCAATGTTACTCGGGTCCGTTCATCGGCTTTGCTCGAAACTGTTTAAGAATTAAACGATGAGCCGCGTAACGTGAAGGAAGAAATGGAGGTTAATGTACAGGGCGGTTAAGTAAGCGGTCGAAGCTGGGGGAGCTTGATTAGGATAAGGGCTTGATAAGAATCTTAACTGGCTCGTCGAGGTCTGGCTCTGATTGGAAAGCCATCATCGCTCCTCCTCCACGAGCTTTATTATGGATAAAAAAAATGTATAAAAAAAGAAAAGAAAAGAAAAGAGAAGAAAAAAAGATGAGAATATCTCGCGGAAGATTGATAATTCTGATGAATGTAAAATGGAATGTAAAATAGAATGTAAAATGGAATGTAAAATGGAATGTAAAATGATATGTAAATTTATTTAGGGAATCAGGGGAGAATTCGGGCGGAGCTTTCACTACGAATAGAGAGCTTTTGTTCTTATTTCTGAAAATAGGCCGGATCCCCGGGTCCGTAACGCGAGCGCTTATCAGTACCAGTCCCCGAACTTAAACGTGACGCATGCCACTCAAGGCTCTCTAACATCATCCAATAGGCGAGGGTTGCGTTCGTGCGTCGAGGCACGTTCGCCGCCTCTGCTGACCTTCCCGCCAACTTCTGAGCAGCAGTCGATTGCAGTTTTCCAGCGAGGCGCTTTATCACCTGACTCTCCGTGCCGAAGCCATTGTTCTATGCAACAGCATCGGCCGACGATTTATATCTTACTCCTCGAGAAAGGGACCTCTCCTCTTTCGTATATACTTTTCTCTCTTTGTTTCCTCTTCATTTTTTTTTTTTTTTTTTTTTTTTTTTGAGGTGTCCGCTCAAATCCAAACAGTTTATGAGCACCCCGCTTCCCATTCATTATGTCGGCAACGGAGATTCGGTTTTGGATCAGTGCTATTGGGATATTGAAATGTTAATCTCAATATGTCGATAACTCGGGCTCATCTTATGAAACGTGCATTTTCTAATCTCACTCGAATTCAAAGTGCAATCGAATAGAATAACGTTAGGGCCACTACATCCGAACGAAAGCCTTAAAAAAGCAAGGACGTTACGAGAACTTGGTTTTAATATTTGAGTTTTGGACAAGCAGTACGTTAATTATAATGCGACAATATTTGCAGTTTTCCATTACTTTTTTTAAGATTATTCATCTTCGCGAAGAATTCCTTCTTTTTCTTTTTTATTTACGAAGAAAAGCACATTATATATCCGTATATTACCCGTAATTTTCGATCTTCTTCCATGTGGCCACTCTCTTCCTTCCTAATATTTACCTCCTTCATGCGTTCCTTTTCTTCTATCTTCGGCAAAAGGCACAACGAGGATGGCTATTAACTCGAATATACTGGAATGCGTTTGACGCGGAGATGTCGTGATGAGTAATGTTTAAAAATATATCATATGTGAAATGTGACCAGATTATACAAACCTACGCTTTAAAATACATTCGCATGAACTATATTTATAATTATTTGATCATTAACCAACTATAAAAATCATACTTTCTTTAAACTAATATTATAAGTATTGAAAAATTATTATTACTTATCGAGTACGTAGTGCAAGAGTTTTATGTATCGTTATAAATGAAGCACAGTCGTTGTACAGTCAACATAATCAACTCTTTTATTGGAAACACACTACATTATTAACACGAAGTAATCCGAGGAATTCAGTACAAAAGCATATATTGAGACTACGTGTGCAGATGCGAGGACATAATTATTTGAAGTGAACAAGATGTAACTACCCGACAGCTCAAGTTGGTCTACGAGTACCATAAAAATCCATGCAAAACTCACTTCGACATGAAGTAACAACGATCTCATGAGTAATGGTTCCGCCGAGTATTAAAAAAGAGGGAGGGGTGGGGGTAGACGCTGTGAGTGAGCTGACACCAAGGAAGTCAAAGTTCACTAATGGTAATTTGATAAGCACGCAGGCGAATCGCTTAAAAAAACAGGTCGTTCAATTTTATGGTGATGCCATCCATCCAGGATGAATGAGAATGAAAATTAATCTGCTATTTAAGAGTACTCGCACTCAATTGCAGGCGGTACTATGTCGCGGGCGTATAATCTCATCCGAACGGAATTCGAGCTTCCTTAATGATTTATTTACTCGGGATGATCGATAGCGGGCCTATCGTCCCTATTAAGTTTTCTCCTCGGCCGGTTTCTGTGAGGAAAAGCTCATTATTAGAACTTCAATGACGAAATACGACCCTTTATACCTCGAAGATAGGAGAATCGAAAATATGAGCGGGAGACTGGACTAGGAATAAAAATAGTTATTTTACACGTTAGTTTATAAGTGCGTCTGCATTTTAAAGTAAAAGACACAATTAGAATGAACTCGAACGAGGAAAGAGACTCGGGGCAATGACAGCTTATTTTCTGACGTGAGCTTTTACTACGCTTTATGATCAAAATGACAAATTAAAATTTTAAAAAATTTTCTTTAATTCACTTTTAAATTATAAATCTTTAAAAATATATTGAAAGAGAAAGGTGGGCTGAAATTTACATTATTGGACAAGTATTTAAAATATAATTTACAAGTATATTTCATTTTAAATACGGGTTTAGAAGCATATTCCCTTAGAGTACAAGCATAGATTTTTTGAGAATTCACTTTTTCTTGACGCATTTAATCTTTCATATTTTATTTACATTTATTCTCAGCTGTGACGTTCCCACTTTCAAGGATATAATAACTAGTAGATATTAAAATACTTTGAGATAAAGCGAATAGAAGCATTCAAGAAAAGAAAGAAAGAAAAAAAAAGAGAAAACGTGTGTAAGTCTGTCGATAGTAAAATATTTACAGTTTCAAATGAAATCTACTTATCAGGCAAAATAATTCAAAGTAGCTTTTAATCCCTTCCCTTCTATAAATATTCAAATGATATATTAAATTCTTATTTTTTTATCTTTCATGCATTTATTTTTCGTTCCCGTTTTATTTTCCCGTAATTATATGTAATTGATAGAAAAACGACTATGTAATCCACGGACATTGAAGCAAAAACTACTTTTCTCAATGTAGGTATTAAAATATATACGAATATTTTTTTATATATTTATAAAAATCCTTCAATCCGAAATAACTCGTAGGATAATTTATCTAATATCCGATATTTTTAATTTCAATTATTATAATGTTGTTACAATATGGAATCAGATATTCATTATATAATAAATATCAAATCTTGGAACTAGTAGAACGAGCAGTACAATAATTAATATACAATAATTAGTAATATAGAATAATTATTAATGCTTAAATAAATAATAAAAATAAAATTTTTAATGAAATTTAATTTTACTGTCAGTTTAAATTTATTTCAAGTTGCATAATTTTCTTAAGCCCATGTTCGTAAATTGAGAAAATTATTGTTCCGTATTGAAATTACGGAACTTTCTATATTTCAGGCTTTCGGCTCTTATTGAGTCATTTTCCTCTAAGTTCATTGAAATGAGCTTCTCATTCACTTGCCTTCATATATTTGATTTACTCTTATACGAGTTCGCAAATTTAAAAAAAATAAAAAAAAAAAATAAAAAATTGAAAAAGAAAGAAAGAAAAGATAGAATTATTAGAATAATCGGTAAATAAAATGATTTGCATCAATCAGTCTTCGCAGTTCATAAAGATTTGTTTTCCTCTTAGATTGAATAATTTTTACCCCGTAAGACTTATTACTTACTGTCTTTTTTGTCATTAAACTTGATTGTTTAATATAGATTACGTTATTTAACACAACATTTGTACATTTATGATAACATTTATACATAAATACAGATTTCTACTCAAAATAGTTTTGAGGATATTAATAATCATAAATAATTTTAATGACTGAACTATCAATGACTCGAAGATTCGCAAATAGTAGAATTTATTCTATTATAAACTTAGATTATTTATATAATTTATGTACAGAATAATTTTGTACTGTCACTTACATACAACTGTATGAATTAGTTCGATAATTGACAATAAGAACCGTAGTTGAACAATTCGAAATTTTTAAACAATAAAGCAATTTTTTAAAGTCGCATATTAATACTTTTTATCATTGAAAATTTTCATTAAAATCAATGTGCCTTATTTCAATACTAAAGAATTAAGAATATTATAATGCTCAAAGATTAAATAAATTTTAAATTAAATTTAGTAAAAACATTATTTTAATTCATACTAATGATTATAATAAAAATGAAAAAACTATAAACTTAAATAAATAATGAGATATGAAATCAAGATTTAGTATTAATCCCTGACTAACGCATATATAAAATCTGACAAAGTCTGAAATTCAATGTATATTTTTTATTTCATAAAAAAAATATGATGAATGAATTCTGGGAAAATGAATCGATTCTGTAGTATTGATGTAATACTAATGAAAAAGAAATTTAAATATTGACATGAATTCCTCAATATAATATATACTATATTCAATACTATAACATACTATAAATCACAAGCTTAAAATAAACCTTCAATGAAGTTGAAATTAGTAGAAATGCCAAATTTTTATGTACTTGATACATTTTTACACTACTTTCCCTTATTAATCTGAATATAGTGAAATTAAAATTTAATTTACTGTAATAATCAACTAAATTTATAATACTGTGAAATACTCGCATAAACGCATATATTATAGTAAATATGCCGTTGAAATTAAATATATTTAAATGATCTATTATTGAAAACATTAATGTGTTCGTAAATATTAATAATTTTTTTATTTAAAAGAATTTTTATAATAACATTTGGTATTATATATTGGTATCATATACTTCCGTCGGTTTTGTCAAGATATTTACCGATATAAATGAGCGATTAATAAATTAAGCTAAGATTTTGATAAAATATAATTTTCGAGTCATTAATTAAGAGAAATTAGAGGTCAATGTTGATAATTGGAATTTCTAAGAATAAAGTCAACTTTGAGCGGTCGTACCCCTTAAATATCTATATTCTTGCCTCGATATTCTCGATTGTAATGAGAAAGGTGATTAGAGAGAGAGAGAGAGAGAGAGAGAGAGAGAGAGAGAGAGAGAAGCTTTATTTCTTGGCGTTAGTCGACGGATCCCGCAACCTTCCGTTGTATTATTATACGAAACACTGTTTAAAATTTCCACTTTCCCCAAGAACTCGTTTACGAACCTGATAAATGAACGTGCGGCTGTTCTGCGTCCGTGATCCCTATCGTTTATTTCCCCTTTCAGACAGACGCGACTCGTGCCTCGCGAGAAGATGAAGACTTTATTGCTTCATGCAAATAACAATGAATTAATCCACTGTCGCAGATAAGTATAGAGAAGTGACCAAAGCTCTAATTTATTATAAAATTCTATATAAAATGGACTGATTTACTCCGACATCGATACCATTTAAGGGTAGATAGTTCAGCATCGATATGGCATCTATAATACGAGACAGCCCATACAATCATAGCGAAGGATATGAAAAAGGAGATCAATATCGAATAATAACTAGGAGCTTGACGGGGAAAAATCGGTCCAGGAAAGCAAAAATTTGCATCGCGTCATTCCGAGGAAGTAAAAAAGATCTAGAGGACAAGGCTAGAGTTGGACGTGTATTTACCATAATAATAGTACATCACTTTACGTCCCGTGGGTCAATAATTATGTATAATTATAACATTAATAGATCATTGTCACAATTATATTATAGATACGTTGGTCGTAAGAAAGCTCAGTCTATCTGGGCATTATCTTGTTTAATAATACAAGCGCCTCCGACACATAATCCACCTTCGCTTATTTTTGAACAAGCTTTTTGCGTCTTAAGGGTCTCAGTCGTACCAGTACTGAGTCATAGTCTAATAATCTATCAATAATCGGTTGGAGGGCTCGGAACCGAGTCTTCCTATCAACGGCTGCCCGTAATTGAATTCCCCGCATGGACGCAATGCAGGTGTCAAGTGAAGCCATCCAGTGTCAGTACCGAGTTGACTTTTGATAATAATGAGGGTTCTATTAAAAGATCAGGGGACGACGATTGAAAGCCAAGGACTTCCTCGAGCGGTTCCAGTCTGGCACATTTACGGGTGAGCGAATGCCGGCTTAAAAAAAAATTACACAGGGTATTATGGAATTAACCGCTACGGGTTAATTAATAGGCGAAGCTTATTTTATATAGCTGGAGCTGGAGATGCACTAGAACGTGTTTGGGGCCTCTTTCTGGACGTATCGTGCGATTCGAGATATCCTCGAACCCACGCGATCGCGTTCACTAAAATGATTTAATTTGCCGGAGGCACTGGAGGTTATTGGGGTTAATACCGAGGGCTCGCCGCTCTCTCTCTCTCTCTCTCTCTCTCTCTCTCTCTCTCTCTCTCTCTCTCTCGATCGCTCTCTCGATCGTTTCTTACGCTGTGAGCGTTTATCGCGATGATACAGCCGATCGAGCGAATTAAATTTGTCGCTTTGTAATTTATTTATTACAACAAGCGTACCTTCACAGCAAGGGTATCGGTTGGTGGTGGGTGGAGTTCATGCCAGTTGATGGCTCTCCTCCCCCCTAACCACCATCTGATCTGAAAGCCAATTTCCCATCGGTTTAAGGATTCCCATTTCACGCCCGCATCGCACATGTATTTTACGCGCTTTTTTAATACGTGACTAATTGCTTACTTTCGGTTCGTTTTTCATCTCGACTCGTCCGTTCTCCATGTAAATAAATCTCCCGGCTGTAACAGCTTCGAGTGCATTTTTTGATGATATCGAAGCCGTTATTATGTGTATCACGAACGATTGCTGAAAATTATACGTCAATGAAAACGTTAGAGAAGATTGCAGATTATTCGTAACAAATTTTCTTCAACATCCGACAAGCGACCCGCACAACCACTACTCGTTACTTTTTACCATTACTAAGAATTTCGAATTATTGATTATTATTTGTTTGTATTTTTTCCCCTACTTAAATAACGACAGACTATTCACTTAACAACTTACATCGACATAAACATTCTTATTGAATTTATTCATTAAGAATGTGTTAATAAAAAATGTTATTTTAAATAGATAAAAAGAAGATGGTAATACTCATGCCGTCTAGAACTAATTGCACAAAAACTGGTTATGTATTTTTGTGACGGCACAATTATCTGATGATATCACATTTTACACGCATCCTATAACTCTATAATTTGTCCTTACGTTATATAAGAATTAATGTAATTTTCCTGAAACGTATGAAGCTTTCTTGAATGTTTGATTTTTTTAGTAAATTGATTGTATATCAAAGTATTTTTTCTACTCTTTCAGTTTTTTTTTTTTAACGTCAGAACATTATTATTTACATAAGCAATTTAAATGTAGATAACTACAAAATATTGGCAAATTTTGTTACTGTTTATTTCTTAAATTACTTAATTTCGTTTTTATATTTCATGTAAATTTGTTTAGATTTTCATAAATATTTGTAAATTTAAATAAGCAAATGTATATAAGATAAGCATAATTTGCAAGAGATTTCATAAGTAAAAGAATTACTAACACACTTTGAAAAAAAACTTTCTCTGTTATAACAGTGAAATGTCAATTTGAAAAATTAACAGAAATAATATTTTCTCCATAAATTGTATACACGTTTTTAAAAATAGAATACATGCAATAGAATACATGCAATAGAATACCGAGTGAATTCTAGCCTGAATTCCAATTGAATCGTATACCTCATTCAATTATCTTTTTTCGCATAATGAAAATTCACAGACCATATTTATTTTCACTTTTTAGAACTAATACAGTCACACGAAGAAATTCATTTATCTGAATAATAGATCTTACACAAGTCCAAAGAAATATAGCGTCATTTGTTGGCTTGTCATGTGCAAGATGAAAAGGTCTAGCATAAAATGAAACTATGTGACGGAGCTTCCATCGTAAAGCGTCACGTGCTTAATAAAAAAAAAAGATAAAAGACAAGACAAGAACGTGCGAACTAACATGAATTTTAGCAACGGCAAGAACGTAACACGACCGCATAGATATTTTATACATATACATGATACACGCATGAATTAATAATGTACGAAAGTTAACTCAATATAAATTTTCGGCCATTGAAAGGAAATAATTTGTCGATGCATGAACAGTCCATCGGTTAATAATTATTATATTAAGATTAATTTAATTTCATTAGTTTAATATAAAATTTACATTACATTACGACTTACGATTAAATTTTCGGAATAAACTGTAAATCAATTTAAACTAGATACACCCGGTGTTTACATCTTCCACAATAGGTGGACTATGCTATTGTATGCTAAACCCAGAAAGTCTTTAATAAAATTACTTAAATTAAAGATGTAGAATCGTTATCAATAGAATTATCAACAGTAAACATACATAGACTTGACTTACTTTAAAAGTTGGCTTTAGTGTACAACCGGAAGGAACAGATTGCAGTTGTAAAAATGTAAAAAAACTATTTTTTACATTTACCAACAGAATCTTTATACGCTTATCGGAGAATATGTTTTACGAATCGATTGACGATTGGCATTGCAGTTTATAAAAATTGTTTTAGATCGGTATACAATACACACGCTGGATTTATCTGACCGATCGACCTATTTAAAAAGCATGTAATAAAATAAATAGCCAAAGTAATAAATAAGAAAACGAAGCCTTGTGTGCGGCCGCGCAATTGAATTAGAGCTACGTTTATTCTCTTTCTTTTTTTGGCAAGATATTTTTTCAAATGCATTGAGTGCTGTTAGATAATGTAACCGTGTAGGCATTATTTTCATAACATTTGTACATTAAAGCTTTATAGGTAATTAACTACTTTGTAGATTAATGAAGAGGTAAAATAATATACATTACTTTTAATATGAGATTAATATGAATGAAATATCCTTTTCGAATTAATGGGCATTATTTTAAAAACATTACACATATTTAGGGATTGATGCAATTTATATATACTTGATATAAGTAAACGCTTCATTGAAATAAAGTAATGTTATAGGATCATCTCAGATGGAGGACGTACGGGACGTATAGAATGTATAAACAGAGTACATTTAAATAAATTCCTCCCATAAAACGATATTAGGTGCCATGTGTCCGTATATATAATAATGCTTTAATACGCGCCAATAATGATATAATGTCTCAATAAATTTCTGGATATGTGGAGTGTGTGCCGAGGAGGGAGCACTCAAACACATTAGATGTGTTCCTCTTATCATAGAATGCGAGCGTGAACGGAAATTTTTACGGCAAGTTAATTGAAAGATTTATCTGTTTGCATGCCGAGTCGACGATACTTTTACTTATTTTTCACATTGTGGAGAAAACTCGTTTCACTCGCTAGGTTGGAGTGAAAAATTTCTACCATCGCAAAGTACTTTAATTAAGATAAGCTCGTGATTATTCATTGAGTCGCTGAACTTTGTTGTTCATCGCCTGAAAACTTTTCGTTCGCATGGAAAATATTTTCCTCACCTTCGCTCACTCACTCAACTCCTTGAGATTTAATCGGATTTTATATTTGTTGGGATATTACAAACACTTACTTTCGTTCATTGTTCCTTAACTGCATCCTGATAAACTCATACCAACATAAATTAATTGTGGGAAAAGTCAATTTGTGTAAATTAAAGGTATAAAAAAAAAAAAAATAAATAAGAATTGACGAAAACGGATGAAATATAGTTTCGATGTTTACGTAACACTTATTCTTTTAAGAATTATATAATTCTAATTTGTATTTACCTGTTATAACTTATTTATTTATTATGAAAAAATTAAGATGATACAAATTTTCCTAAAAATAAAATGATACGTGTATACATATATTTCGTTAAGTAAACGTAATTTGACTTTATTACATTTAAATAGTGATATTGGAATACTTCAATTTCTTCTTCTTCTTCTTCTTCTTCTTCTTCTTATTATTATTATTATTATTATTATTATTATTATTATTACTATTATTATTATTATTATTATATCCTCTTCTAATACTTACTTTATGGTTACATATCTAAATTACTTATAAGCAAATTTTTTATTAAATGAAAGTCAACAATGCAGCAATAATACTTTTCATTTCTTTGTATTTCATCCTACACATCATAAAAATATCTAATTTAATAATTTATTTTAATTTGTTATCCAAACGTCAATTATTTTTGAGTAATAAATTTTAATAATAATATAGCAATATATTTCAATAACAATGTAGAAATATTATATAAATACACATTACATTTATAGAAATTAACTCTGATACACAGACAGAATTTATTTGGCTTATGTGAAGATCTCTTCAATATTCTTAAAAATTACGCTTATACATTAAATCAATAAATATAGATAGATACTGAATATTTCTGATCTTTGATATTGTTTCGTAAAATATCGTTATATTGCTCAAACATATTAGAGTTAAATATACTATAAATATTAATATACGGCGATGGAGAATTATAAAACTATTATCAATTATCGTTTTAAGAATTAATAGTTTAAAGAAAATTTAAAAGTTTTAATTTAATAGCGTTGAATAACGTATAGCAGTCAGTTATATACAAAATATTTCTTTTCAATGGAAAATTAGTATATTTGTTCACTCCAAATATAAACCCTGTACAGGACTGAAATACTTTCAAAACAAAATAAATTGAATACCAATTAGATTTATAATAATGAATAATTAAAAAACTTATATATAACGAAAAGTCTATGAAATGTTGACATTCATCGAGGTTCAAAGGTTAGAAAAAAGTAAAACGAGGTCCGTCTCAAGACCTTCGCATGCATACCGGCTGCAAGTGTGCAAGTATGTAACTACGGGTTTCCCAGTATTGCAAAGACGGACAAAAAACATCCTCGGACCGCGTCATCATCGTGATTTTCTGGCGCATCTTAAATACTCGCGTCAAGCTTCTAACTTTAGAGACAGGCTTCCCGCAGGTATATGGGTTATATAAACGCAACAGGCCAGTCTTTAACCCGTGTCTTTTCTTTGTATTCTTTCGATCGCTTCTTATCCACTATATCGAGAGAGAGAGAGAGAGAGAGAGAGAGCAGAAATTGCACATCTTGGGACATGAACTGTATTTTACGCTGTTTTACCCATAGCAAAGTCAGGACAGGTCTTTTAAAAAACCTATGCTGCGGGCTGTAACTTCAATCTCTGCTTCAACTGCTGTGTATGAGATGTATATACTACAACACTTATTTCAATTAATAAGCACACCAGTAATATTACTAAATTACCAACAAAAATTACGATTTATTAACCACTTTAAATAAAAAAATTTAGATTTGATTACATGAAAAATTTTATCACGAATTATTATCAGTCTCATGTATTTTATACTTCGGCTACATCGTATACTAATGAATAATATTCACAGTCTTAAATTGTATTCAAGTCCGATCGATTAAGATAAACTAAGAATCGGTCAATACTTCAGCGGATATGCGAGGCTGAATATTCAAGTTGCCATTAAAGTTTGAAAAATTACAATACTGAAACATTTACTAAAGTAAATAAAGATGATAAACAATTGCTGAAACAGCAAAATCAACAAGATGCATGGAAAAATTAAAGATTTACGTGTCGAAAAAGTGAAGACGAGCGCGATAGACATTAGTAAATAAACGTATACTTATTTTTGGAAAATACGTGTATGCAATCGACGAGAGGCTCGACTTGCGTAGATCAAAGTAATTTACTTTGAAAGTTCTTGTCTAAGTTGCAAGACAAATACTAGAATCGGTTATCTGAAAATTATATTATACTCGATCATGTTTCGTAAATGCAGACAAAATTTTAGGCAATATGGGTAGCTTTCGTGGATTACAGTCAGGATCTTTGAATTTTGAGATGTCGAGGAGTTTTGTAAGCTTTCTAAGCCAGAGTCGACAAATCTCGTTTATATTTTCGTGAACTAAATGTCCTTGAACCGGAATTATTTACTTCTGATGAAGGTTAATTTTATTTAATAAGGAGTGACGTCCTCTTGATGGAAATCTCATGACGATCATGAGAAAGAACTTTTATGAGCGCAAGATCAAACTTGCATGGCCCAGACGCTGCAAGTGCGCAAGATAGTATAGAAATAATTGAATGAGCCCGATTGTACCTTACTATCATACGCATTAAGCTCTCGATCCTTACCCCTACGGTTTCAAACTGTCAATCTTTATATAGTGTAATATGAAACCATAACTTTATCTACACGCCTTCATTATTTCATTCTCATTGATCTTCATATAAAACACCAATTTTGTATCATTCGTTATCAGCCTGAAATTAATGTTCATTAAAATCATTAATAACAATATAGATATAATACAGATATAGTATGACAATAATTTATTTAGAATAATAACGGTAAAAACGGTTAAGTAGTTGAATTTTTGCATACTTTTGCAAGATAAAAATCGTTCGCCGGGTAGACATTGTGTAAATTTCGAGTAAAACTATAAGCTTGACATCCCGTTTCGTAAATGTTTGGTAAAATTCATTAAATAATAGCAACAACTTCGATTCATCATTTCAATAAAAATGTCTTTAATTTCATTGGGGAAACCTAGAGATTGGAAACCTAGTATAAGCAGGGGGCGATTGTATTAGTTTTTAATTACTAGAAATGGCTATTATTATTGATGATAAAATGAAAATTCAATTATTACGTAAAGGATTCATTATTTCTTAGAAATGCTGGATATTATAAACCCTGGGCCATTTTAAGCGAAAGATGTGCCAATAAAAGCAACTTGTAGCAATTACTATTTCACATAGTAAGGGTTGAAAAGAGCACGTGAACTAGACTTAGCTTGTTATTTTTAATAAAACTAATTTCAAGAATTATTTTATTAGTAACACATTGAGGTGCTCTAGAGATCGATGATCCGGTGATTCTTATCGGTTATAAGTTATCGAACACTCATTACACGCCTACAAAGCCGTTTTGCTTTACAGGCTTATTGTCTACATCTTCCGAATGAGGAGCCTTTCATTTACAGCTTTTAAGGTTTTAATCGAAACACACAAAAATTATGATTTTATTCAAATTCAATTTTATTCAATTCAATTTTTTTTTTTTTTTTTGGCTCATCTGCTATATAAATCCTTGTAAATCAAATTTATACGAATTACATCGTGCGAGCAACCAACAGCAGGCAAATGTTTGTCTAGAGTTTAATTTGGATAGAAATACCCGCGCGCAACATCTTCTTCTGATCAGACGCTAGAAGCTTTAATTTTAATACGTTAATATAGAAAGGGTATTGAAAACCAAAGCGAAATGCCCGAGGTTCAAATGTCCCTGACCCTGTCGGGCACACATCTCGGCATTTAAACGTAAAATCGTAACGAGCGATAGATCGAGGATCGTCGAAGCGAGTCGCCGATCCAGACTGTCGAGACGCTGGCTGCCGGAACTCCTAAAGCAGATAATGGATAGAAATATACTCATGTAGCTTCGATCTCCTTCTTCCAGAATCCTGTTCTGCACCGCTCAGCCCGCCCATGTGATAACGATAGCAGCGGTTCTCTGCGTGACTTCGGCAGTCTTGCCGAGCTCCGAAAGGACCTCCAACTACGCGAGCGATCGTCCCCAGTCACGGCTTACCTCCTTCATCTACCTGGCCTCGTTCGTCATGCACTTTGGTTCCCAGATATGGATGACATTCGTTTCTGGTAAGTTACGCTTCGGCGATCGGATATCTGAGACCCACGACGCAAGCCTCCGAGTCGCTTAATTAATACTCCGACCGAGCACTTAAACTTTTTATCCATATTGTCAATTCGTGCAACGATTTTATTTACATTACTTCTTTGCGAGGATAGTGCGCTCAAGTCCTGTGCCGCTCTTACTATCTATTACGCAAAGCTCAAGAACTTTTGCTCACGGTCAAGAAACTCTTCCTTTCTTTCTTTTCTATTCATTTTTTTATTGATTTTTTTTAACGTCTAACGTTTAAGAACGAGATAAGCAGTGACGTCGTTATTTCAACAATTTTTTTTTTTTTTTTTTTTTTTTTTTAATCACGCATTATCCTACAATTAATCAATCACATAAATAATATTCTTTTTTAATTTGTTTTACTTGTATAAAGAACAATTGCACGTTATTTTCAATCAATTACTAATTTCTTTTCGTTTATTTTATTATGGTATATACATTTTACCTTAAAATTACCCTCTTTACTGCTTCATTTTGATATTACGTTAATTTATACTTATAGTTTGCAAAATGCATGTTTTGACAAGTGCTACTTGTGAAATTTTATTCTCATTGTCTTTAAACACCAAATGTTCCGTTACGTCATATATTCATAATCGCATAGAATAATTTGAATCAAATTCATTAAAAACAATTATAGTCACATTTATGTATTTGCATAGTTTCATTATTCTTCATTAAAAAATCAAAAGTTAACTTTTTTTTTTATTTACTGCTTTTTCAATTCGACTAATTAACTTGAAGGAATTTTTGACGTGTTTCACGATAGGAATGTATACTCTGTTAATAAAAAAAATTTTTGTGTCCATCCTAAAAGTAATTATTGGAAAAATTAAAATTATTTTTTATATTAAATTTAAGCAATCATCATAGAAACGTATGTATGAATTTTTTATTGAAAGAATAAAATAAGGTAATTCTATTTAAAGTTTATCAATGTTAAAATACATCAAATTTAGCTTTCACAATTTTAATTTCAATAACAATTAGCACAGTACATCGAATGATCATTATTAATTGGAAAGATTTTTTATATGCAAATTTTTTTATGTTATAACATAGTTTTAAATTAACATAATTAGATATTTATACGTGATTATGCTGTCAATCCTAAACATAAAAATGTTTAATTCATGGTTAATATATACTGGCCATGTAAAAGTACTCGATCATTAAATCTCATAAATAATATACAATTGCAAAAATTAAGTTTATTTAATCTTTAACAAAATACTGATTTACGTTTGGATTGCATAAAGATGTTTGTACAGTGTCATATTACTTTATACAATAATACGTATTTGTCGATTACTTATTCGTACAATCATTTATAATAGTATGTAACTACAGATTTTTTAAATTAAATAAAAATAAATATTCGTATCTGATTTTTATTTTTATTTTTTTATAATGAAACTAAAGGCCAATGTAATTAATTTTCTAAAAAGTTTTCAAAAGCCATAAATAAGTTACGAAGTCGAGTAACAGATGTAATTTTAAATAAATATTAAAAGTTAATAGGAATAGAACTATGTTATTAGGATTTGAGGATGAAAATCTTGCAATAACAGTCCATTTCATACGTTTATGTAATATAAGAGAGTAATTTTTAATTGCTTCAAAAATTATTAATGAAATTAAAGAAATGTTTAAATAAAAAAGCTATATTCTTGTAGTTAATTGCTAGCTACGAACTCCTGATTTTATATATTTAGCATGCTTTTCATTTTTAATAACACGAGTGATTTAGAAACGAGTACTCCGAACGAGCATAGTTAAAGAAATATCCCGAGTAGCGAATACATTTAAAGGCAAATAAGATTTATTTATAAAGCTAATCGTATTGAAAAAGCAAGGAATCCAAAGTTAATAAGGAGAGGTAAAAATGGCACTATTATTATCGAAAATGAAATGAACATTTATAGAAAGTGGCCGTATAAATACGATAAGCCTTATTTCGCAATAATATAAGTAGAAATGGGCGTGCATCATAAGAGACGATACATGATTTGTATTATTCGCTATGAAATTGCGCGAGCTTTTAATGTCTACGTGAATTCTATGAAAGTATTCCGAAGTAATAAAGACGTAGAGCTGTGAAATGTAAAATCGCGTCTTTGAATGCAATTATCGTTAATTCCGAGCACGCGATTATCTATAAACGCGACTCGTCTTCGAAAGCAATCATGGAGCCGCTATTTTAAATTAAAAGCAACTTCATCCTACGAGCAGCATCAGTTTTAATAAGTCTTAATCTAACGCTTCTAATGACCGTTACTGGAGTCGTGCTCTTTTACGTTCAGCCTTTCAGCTGAATTCCGACAGCGTTCGCGCTCCTTCAGTCGTTCTGACAACATCGAAAACCGTAATTGATAACGACTTCGCTGAACAAATATTTAACAGCAAGTGCGTTCGTGTATTGAAAATATTCCTCGATAACCTTTAGTTTCTCTCTCCAGGTCTGTCCTTATACTTCGCTCTGCCACGGCATACTTTCGGCGAGGTCCAGCGCGTTCTTTTCCCGCGTTACTTCACCCTCAACGCCTGCCTCAGTCTGACGACTCTCCTGATCTACTTGAAACATCACCCGGCCAACAGCTGGGACACTGAGATCACCGTACAGGTCAGTTGGCACTCCTTTCCTCCTCTACCACTCAACCTCCACAATGTCCAGAAGACGTTAAATTTATTCCTACGAGTTACATTCACGGATTTTAAGCATTAATTTTCCGGGCCACTCGCACCTTTACATCATATCACTTACAAGAGGCACACTTATTAACTGGTTGCATGTTTTTTAAACTACTGTGTTATTAAAGGCAAAATTTGAGCGAATGTTTTCGATTTTTCTCATCCTCTTTTTCAAAAGGAATAAAAGGTATTAGAAAGTTTTAGAGCGTTGTAAAAATACTTTACTTATCCAATTGAAGGATTCGGTGTTATATTATAAAAAGTAAAATGTCTAATGAGTAGTCTTTATCTTGTGCTTGAATATAATGTGATCTATGTATCAATAACTGGAAAGCATTTTTATTTAAGCACGCGTGAATTTAAAAATCACGTGACCGAACACCAACCATATCCTTATATTAATCGTTCGGCATTTGTCAGTCTTCAGTTGAGTTGCGTGACCGAAAAACAGAATTTTAGAAAATATTTAATCTCTATTAATAAAGCAATGTAAATTATCATATATTAAGACGACTTATGAAGAATTTCGCGTCTTACTTGAAATCTTTTCAATGTATTTTCGGCAATACGTCAGAAATCGAATTTTTTAAATAGAAAGTTAGACTAAATTTTGTACCTTATTAATTACGGAATAAATGATAAATAATTAATAATAAACAACAATAATAATAATAAACAAAGAAAAATGGAAATAATGTGATGGAATAGGCGGCGAAAGTAAACGAAGTAAAAAATACCTAGAAAGTAATGCTCTTATAATATTGCTGACGAATGAACCACGTGGCGTCATTGATAACTCATTTGGATTCCTTGTAGCCATCCTTAAGTCTAGTCTAATGGCATTGCTAGCGAGCGCACACGGTAAATCGGAAATGTAACGTATGCAGAAATAAGGAATTGCACTCCGTTGGTCTCGTAGCCGGAATCCTAATAATGAATTGCCTTTCGCAGGTGATGGGCATGGGTGGCGCTTTCTTCCTGGAGCTCCTGATTCGCCTCTACCTCACGCCGCCCCTCCTCAAGCTCATTGACTTGAAGACGAGCCTCGAGCGAGCTGCGGGTGTCGGAGCGGAAATTGGCAGACATGAGCCTGGACCCCTCAAGCATTGCCCCTACTATCTAAAAATCCATCGGTGCTTCCGCAGGATTCACATGACCATCGCCATGGGCAACATGCTCACGATGGCTTGCACCGTATTCCACCTCTACTACATCGCGAGTAAGCTCTGTGTTCTCTAGTTACCCGTTGCTAACGAACCTCGGGGCTCAGGATCTACGACGAGCTGATCAAGCGATCACCAATGATTCCACTGGGACCTCATCAACACTCCGACACTCACGAAATACGAGCCTCGATATTCAACTTCTTTTCAGCATATCAGTCTGCGAGACAGCGAGTTTTCCCCGATAACCCTCTCTACATTGTATACGAAATTTTAATCATCATTTTCTCATCACTCAGTCCGTCTCATCCCTCTTCTCGTACAAAACGGTTATTTGCGGCCACAAGTTGACTCTTTATTTTTCTTGTTTCCAAAACAAAAAAAAAAAAAAAACTAAAAAAAAAACAAATCCTGGCAAAAACTTTCAATTTTGTTCGTTAGGGAACAGTTATTGAGAAATACAATGAATTTTTCCCTATTTCTTGAATATTCAAAAATTGTCTCGACTCTCAAGGATAAAGAAAAAAAAAACAAAAAACATTGTGCCTTTCTTCCTTTACCAATGTTATACAATTTTACTGCGATTCTTTACTAATAGATGCGTTGAATATTTAATTTCATTGTGCGTGTAGTAATGGTTTTTCTACTATGGCGTATTCCGTATAAAAAAGTATTGAGCTAAATAATGGTAATTGCTGCTTCGACAATTGCCATTAATCCGTTGTAACTGCAATTAAATATTATCCTTTTAATACTTGCATTACATTATATATCCTCTGTGGAATAATTTCTTTAATTTATTACAGATTTAAGGAAAGAAATAATACAGATGGACTCTACGTAAATGTCATTATAGAATTTGTCCAATTATTTGTAAATACTCATATATAACAGTATATTATTATACGAAATTAATTAGAAAGAAAAGTATTTTTTTTTATTATATATATTTATATAATGCTTGTAGATAATAATTTACGAATATATAATAATTACATATATAATAATAATAATAATAATATTAATAATAATAATATTAATAATAATAATAATAATAATAATAACAATAACAATTATAATAATTATTATTATTATATACTATATAATTATTATTAATATTAAATTGAAAAAAAACGTTTACATTTGCTTTTAATTCATGAAAATTTAGTTTTATATTTATTAACCATCAATAATTTATGCTTAGGTTATTTTTAGATACATGAAAAAATTATAAAGAATTTTCTGTATTGTTAAAAGGAAAAACTTTAAAGTTAATGCACTTGTAAAAATAACTAGTATTTTATATCAAAGAGTTGTTCGACTTTTAATCAGTATACAACAACTAAAATTACATATTTTATACCAGTTTTTTTATACATGCGACTTATACAGAAATTCAGTGGAAATAATCATTGGACGTCAACACGAATATGAGATGCCAATGTTATTAGCTGACGTATTCTAATAAAATGATTCAGATGTTTGGAGAATTCAAAATAGTGATTGCTAAAAATATACTTATTTTATAATTTATATTTAATACAAAATATTTTTGTATTTAATATTTATATTTGATACAAAGTAATAGTGATTGATCCCATTCAGAAATGTTAAATGCTTCATAATATTTCGTAAATAAATTCAAATTTGCATGAAACATCATTTTGACAAAATCAATAATTTAATTTTTTTTACTCAATCCGTAAAATGTCGCTAGCTCATATCAATTTATCTTTAAGTCATACGTGTCATACGTCTGCCTTCATTCATCATCGTGCAAATTTATGTTCTCAAATATATTATATGTTTGCGGTGTAACATCTGTACAAAATAAATCAAAAAAATATATTTATTCATTTTTTTTTTTTTTAATGCTGATGACAATAATGACGATTAGTATTACAAAAAGTAAAATAAAAATGAAACATCAGTATTTAAAAAACACCGAAAAACCTTTTCGAGAGAAAAGTTATATTTAGCGTAATATAAAGAAAATAAAATATTATAGATCCTCTACGCAAAGCTCAGATAAAGAATAATTTTGTTTTATTTTGAAATTTAGTGAGTAGTATAGTCTTGTTCTTTCGCTCTCTATAAATCGTTACTTATGCGTTTTTATTTATTTAAATGCATATATACATATATATACGCATACAGACACGGCACACCCACGCGCGCGCACACACACAGAGAGTTAGCAACATCATGAATAAATTTTAATTAAATATATTAATATAATATAATTAAACGATCTTTAAATGAAACTTGTTAACTGATTTTTAAAACTTGTACTTCTCTATTGTATTTTACATTTTAATCCTTTAAATATCGCTGATACATTTTGAGAGAAGATCAAGACAAAAATATACAATTCGATATTTTCAATGTACTGCTGTTGTATATTATGAATAATTTAAATATTTAGTTACAAATGTTACATAAAAAGATCTTAAATGGTTAAAAAGCTTCATTCGCAGAAGCATCTCTCAAGAAAATGGAAAACATTCAAGTTTTTCAGCATGTTTCATCGATATCAAAGCTCACAGCTTTTATATACATATATATATCTATTAACATTGTTTGT
Source organism: Ceratosolen fusciceps (assembly GCA_018883505.1). NCBI lineage: Eukaryota > Metazoa > Arthropoda > Insecta > Hymenoptera > Agaonidae > Ceratosolen > Ceratosolen fusciceps. The sequence goes on from RCIC01000009.1 coordinate 7,430,713, forward strand.
AATAAATATAAAATAAATAAAAACAGGTTTAGCCTTCATTAAAGTATTAATTTTCATACTGAAAAACTCGAATTTTAGTTTTCATTCTACTTTAAATAGTGCTAACTCGTGATAGAGTTTTTTTGAATACTAGATAATGAAACACTGTATCAGAGTGTTACTCTATTTATTCATGCAAAAGTTACGTCGTAGATTTCATTAAAAAGAATTTAAAAGAAATGTTGCCGTTTATTACCTTTTTTTCTAAAATGAAAAGATCAAAGTTTTTAAATTCAAAGAATATCACGGATTTCACTAAATTCTCTTATTCTTTTCTAATTCTAATTTATGTGCATAACACACCTCATCATTGTATATAATTATAAAAATCATTCATTAAGAATATGTAAATTATATCTGAAATGCGACTACCTAAAAATATTTTAATATTGCAACCTCTGACTTTATGGTAGGTCGCAATTTTGTCAATAATTATTTTTACTTTAATTAAAGTAAATATTTACTTTAAGGGATCAAAAAAATTGATCGCAAAATATTAAAATTTATTTTTGAAATTAGATACTTCGCTATGTATGAATTGAAGTACGTATGGTTATAAACTAAATTAAAAATATTACATTCAATAAATAAATTGATATTTTGTTTACACATGACAATTAACTTAAATATTTACTAAATTTGAATAAAAATTTTCATAAATTTCGACACTACCCAAAGCCAATACTATTAATTTGCTTTAAACAAATGTCCTTGTTATTTTTACAATAAATAAATGATAAAAATAAAAAAAAACAGTTTTTATATGCCTCGAACATGTATAAAATTTGTATTACAACTGGTTAAAACATTACATTATCATTCTTAATAAAAAATTTATATTTGTTGCTACATTGTTTTGTCTCGCATAATATCGTAGTGTATATATATATATATATAGACACATACGATTATACAAGTACTGACAATCTTACAAAATATACATATACGCAGAATCTGTACAATTCGTTCACGCTTTTATCGCATTACATGTCACAATTACTACCACAAATTCTACATTGCTTGACATACGTCATTGTTGTTAATATAAAAGTTGGTGTATTCAGTCACTGAATGATGAATTATTAAAATGGATTCTTTTATTTTTTCTACTCTAACTTTGCTCACTGTAAAGCCCATACATATTCGTCTTAAATCTACATGGTCTTGTAGGTTCGCAATTTACTTTACCAGCACAGTATTTGTAAACCTTTGCAATACACTAATATAACATTGCAAAGAATTTCCGCAATATATAACACTTGGCCTTAAATATAAATAGATGTATTTAAAAAAAGTAAGTATTTTCAGAAAATTAACGAATATAATTACTAAAATTTTGCAACATTCTATATAGTTGTTATATTTAAGTAATTCACAATATGAAAAAACTTGTAACCTAAATTGATACTCATACATAAGTAAACTTGAAAGGCTTGATTTGTAATTTAACGTATAGTAAAATCCGCGTATCAAGACTCCTAAATGCCTTTGAGAAAAACCTTGCTATTTATTGTCACTCAACGCTGTGCATATACACAATGTGGAGGTTAAAAGAATGTTATTTTTATCAAAGATATAAAAGAGACCGATAAAGTCAATGCAAATCGACAATACTACATGTTAAATCAAAATTTTGTAGTTATTTTACTATTTACCGAAGGAATAAAGTAAAAATTAAAAAACAAAAAATAAAAATATAATACAATAAAACAAAAAAATTTTAAATAAACTTTACTCGCTTAAAATTCTAATGCAACTAATTTCTAATAAAACATTTGTTGCTTGTTACTACAAAAAATTATTTGTCTATAATGCTTTCTTTTTTAATACTATACTTCATTTTTTAAAATTATAATTTATTTTAGTTTACAATAAGGGCGAAAACTATTTGTAAAAATATTATTACAGTATAGGTATGCTAAAATTGTATCATTTTATAGTTCTTTTATATGAACTTCTTTTATTTTATCTTTATTTTATTTATTTATTTTTTAATAATGCGAATTATTTTATATATAAATTTGAGGTCCTTTAGTTATATAAATTTATTATTATTGAAATAATACTTTACAAATTATATACTAAACAATCTAGTATCGTACGAAATGATTTTAAAAATACCGATATTATTGACTTCTAATCCGTTGAACTGGTTTTACAGTAATTCAAATTGTTGATTTAGTTCATTCTTGTCATATCTTTTACAATTGCATAAAAACCAGTTATTCCTTAAAAAATACTTTAGTAATCTAGCAATGGTAAACATTAATATTAAAAACAATTACCGTCAAATGTTTAATTAATTCAAAATCAAAAACTGCTCTTTCTCTAATTGCAAAATGAATATACCATTTTAAAATAAACGGAACAACAATATGCTTAAATGAGACATTTGATCAGACGGGTGATGAATTTCACAATCAAGGACAGTAATAACTTAATAAACATTAGCCAAATTTAGATAAAATGAGACTAATTGATATAACCTCGTCGAGAATATAGATTAAGCAATCGTTCAAATAAAAAGAAATAATGACGGTGATAAAATCGATAATGGTAATAGTAATAAAGAATCACAATTAGTATTACAAATACAGAAGACGCATTCAGACTCGCAAGATTTCGGCCGCTTTATTATAGCAAATAGCAATCCAATCCGGCTGAGTGGCACCCCATTGAATTTGATTGACCTCGCCCTCGGCGGCCGTGTAAGCGAGTATCGGATCCTCGATCGCCCTCGGCATCTGCTGGATATCCCAAATAAGTGCCTGATGATCATCGCCGGCGGTACAAATATGACAAGACGAATGAGGCGCCCACGCAATGCCGTTTACACTCGCTCTGTTCAATAAAAGCACATTCATGTCAATGAAATTCCAATATTTTACTTGCACATGGCAATAATTCGCATTATAAAATTTGCGGTACTTAATTACTACAAATTAACCGATATATACATCATACGATATAAATAATACCCATAAATATAAAATATAGAAATATTTTTACTCTCATACCCACTGATGAATACAAATAAAAATTAATTAAATATAATATAAAAGTTTTAGAAGGTCAAATTAAATTATTCGGAAGTATTCGGAATTATTACAAGTTTATCATTTAAAGAATTGTCGATACTGAAGTGACACTTTGAAATCTTACTCACCTGTGATTGTTCAATCTCGCCACAGGTGTACAGGGGACCCTTACGTCCAATATTATAACTTCGCATGCGTCCATGGCTACGGTGGCCAAATAATTGGGATCCTGCTTGTTCCAAGCTAGCCTCAACAGAGGCGTGTGCTGTGGATCTTCATAGATGATGGTCGAATGTTCCAGATGCCGGAGATCGAACATGCGTACCGATCCGTCCGCTCCGACCGAAGCAAACATGTCCCTGCCACCTCCGGCTCTACTGAACGCTATGTCGTAAACCTCCTTATCATGGGCAATTAACTGCATTTTCGAAAACAGAAAATTAAAAAGCTTTATTTATGCATTACTTCATTGTTTGACATGATAATTTTGTGGACCTCATTAGCGAAACCGATATTATAAGACATGCTTTCTTAAGTCACTCGACTGCTTTACCCATTGGTTATTATATTAATGGTAATTAATAGCTAATTAATAATGAACTTTAATTCATTACTCAAGTCTGAATTTATTATTTTTGTTTTGGTTAAACTTTAAATGAATAAGATGCACTCAATTTTCTCCTTAATCAATTAGTACAAAACCGGATTTAATTCATTTCGATTTTAAAACACTAAAATTTTAATTTAGAAAAACTGAAAAATAGTTCTCACAACATTCAATACACGTCATTACTAATTTTATAATTTTTTAGTACTCTTATAGGGGTATAAAATATTTATTTACAAACATGCTAATCTTTAAATATTTCTTTATTAAAATTATTCTTATGTAATAATAACTGTGCAAAGGTAGTCAATATCACTTTTTTTATATGCATGATATAGGGTAGATTATATGGTGTACCAATAAACATTATTTTCAAAATTATTTCAATATAATTACAGATTTATGTAAGCATGATATTATTACCTGTGTCTTTACATGTCCTGTCACTAAATTTACTCGTCCAATTACTTGTCCTGTTTCAAGACCCCAAATTGTACATGTTGTATCAATACTAGAAGTACCAATAAGATTAGGATCAACTTCATTCCAATCAAAAGATGTCAGAGGTGCACAAAAATCTGAATTTTTATTATTATTTAGTACGCATTCCATTCGAGTTTCTGGTTCACTTGCTCTCCATACTCGAAGATAGTCACCTGATGTCGCTAATAAGTCTGGAAATAATCCTGGAAAAAATTATATAAACTGTATTAGAAAACTTTATAAATTAAATTAAAGAAAATTATATAAAAATAAATTTTAAAAACTATTAAACATTATTAACTGAGTTTTAATAACTTATAAAGCTTTATTAATTATTTGATAAAGTATTGATAATTTAAATTATAAATAAATTTTGCACAAATTTTATTAAACTAATATTAAAAATATTTTAATTTTATTATAATTAATTAGTAAGTTTATATTATTTTCTAAGCCCTTTTATTCCTTCTTATGCTATTTTTACTACTTACCAAATCTTAACACTAAAATAATTGGTTTTGAATCATAATAAATATTTAAAAGTATCCTAAATATAAAACTAAATTAGTCTTAAGGCTTTTGTTAAACTGTTTTTTCGATATTAAATTACAAATAAATATCATAGTTGTAAACAGACATAGTTTATTATATAATATATAATAAAAAATTTTTTAATTTACCTTTACTATCTGGAATCCACATTATTTTGGTTGTTGGATAAGGATGATCAAATGTACTCTTTGCTATAAATTCAGATGTTTCTTCATCGAGTGAAACTATTTGTACTTTATTATTATATTCTTCAACAAAACTTCCCAAAGCGAGTCTAAATCTTTTATCGGGTCTTACTGACCAGTTCATACTGTAAAGAGGCCATGGAGCCTCATATTTATAAATTTCTTTTCTTTTTGGAGGTCCACTGTGTAGAGCCATGATTCTATACAAGAAAAATTAACATTTTTAAATTAAAAAGACATTAGAAATGTAATTAGTTCTAAATGTATAGGTAAACTTGTACTCTTACGGATAGAGCAGTTTAAATATTAGAAAACATATAGTTTAGGCTGCTTTCACATATATTAACAATAACCTGAGAAGTTAAGTGAAATAACGTATATCTTGAATATTACACTCATAGTTAAAAAAAATTAAGTCACTGGCTTCATCTACTCATTCTTATTTCTTTAATTAAAAGAAAATATCCGATTTCGGTATATCATCAGTACACAAGGCTATCATGCACTGTACCAAAAATAGCGAAGCCGACCATATGAAAAAGCGCCCTCATCTATGACAAATTTTTATGGAACTAATTCACTCTAAACATGGATGTATTACGTTTGTGTATATAAAAAGGTCAGTGCTTAGTCGATAAAAAAAATATAATCTTAATTTAGATTTAATCTTAATTTATCCTAATAAAAGGAAAATAGAGTAAGTTATTTTTTTATTACTATGCATGCATATATAATTTTCTTTATACATTACAAATAATTTTTACGAAAACAGACCATTATTGCAAGTACTATAAAACAATAAATTTAATAATATTATAATAATATAATATTGTCTGTTTTGCACAGAAAAATATATATAAATATAAACTCTGATATAACTTTTTTTCTGAATAATAAAAAACTTAAAGCTCTGATTGAATGTATTATTATATAATTTATAATTATATATTTACTCTTGTAAGTCAACCCAATAAATGCTTAAACATTTATTTTCACTTATATAAGCTAAAAATTTTTAAAATGAGTAAATCGTTAATGATATAAAACTTTACGTTTTATATTTATGTAAATATCTATTTTATGTTAATAAATAATTAACCTGTGCATTCTAATAATTTATTTTTTTATAAAAAAGAAATTATTAAAATAAATAAAATAATAAGTGAAATAAATTTTTTTTTGGATTAATTGAAGTCATAAAATAAAATAAAATTTATAAAAATATTACTTGAGTATAATATTAAGTTATAATTAAGTTTTTAAGTTATATTATAATTAAGTTATAAGTATTATAATATATTATATTAAGTATTAAGGTATATAATAATTTTAACGTGTAAAATATTTAAAAGCAAGTTATTTATGATGTCATTAGAATTATAAATTTATAAATCTACTTGTACCAAATTTATAAGATAGGCAAAATTAAATTAAAGCTTTTGATTTTGAAGTAGGATCTAAAATATGAAAATCATTAAATTTAGCATATTTTAGTAACTTATTCAATACGCGCCAAATAATATTTTGTTTAATTTCTTTCATATAGAAAAGGTTTCATTCCGTTGTGAAATGCATGAAGTTATTTTTTCGCACGGCTTATTCAAAATTTTTATAAAAATTTTTGTTTATATAAATATCTTGTTTTAAAGATTTTTTTTTTTGATAAATCGTTGAATAATCGTTGAAACACAAATTCTATAGCACATAATTAATAATACAACATTCCAAAATTTATTTGGTCTGACATTTAGCCTATAATTATTATTATTTTCAAATTAGTTAAATATTATCGAATGAAAAATAGCTTTTCAACTAGTTTTTATAATTTTAAAGCGGCAAAAAAGCACTATGTATATTTTCTACTCTATTACAGAAAAATAAAAACACTGGGACAGTAAAAATTCTGAAAATGAAATTTCCCTTAATCGATGATGCAATTTTTTTCTATCATTATTAAAAAATTTAAGCAACTCGTTTAAAATATTTTTCAAAAATTTATTCGACTGATAATCTAATAATAACAATATATAATAAAATCGTTTTTTTCTTCCTGTATACAACATTGTCATTATTATAATTATGCCAATTGTATTAAAGTTACAAATGTATTATATATATATATATATATATATATATAAAATAAAATACGTATCTTTTGTTCAAATAATTATAAAAACTATTTACATTGTATTGAAATTTTTAAAATTATTTCGTACAAAAGAACTACCATGATTATTGAGATTTAATAATTATTTTTTAAACGATTTCAATGTCTTGTAAATATTTGTATTAAAACATATATCGTCTTAGAGAATCAATTCTTTTATACAAATTAACGTATACTTCATAAAATATTAAACATTTTTAAATAACTTGTTTTATAATTTTTGAAAATTCCTTCCAAATTATTTGAATAAAATTTGATATATTAAAATATATAAAAAATCATGTTCAAATATTTATATGAATGATAATAAGTGAATATTTATTAATATTTTAATATAATTAATTATAATGATTAAATGTCATAAGGCAAAAATAATGATGTAATAATTTATGCGTCAATTTCTAAATGATTTCAACACAAATACATTTGTATTGACTTTATTCCCTTTTCTCAGCAGGCATCCTTCCGAATAATAAATTAATAAATCAAATATCAATATTTATTTATTAAACATAATGAATCTGTTAATTATCAACTGATAATACTGATAGCACAATCGTTAAACAAATATATATTAAATATAAAACAGTGATTATAATGCTGTGCTAAAAAGGTACTGATTAAGTAAGTTAAAAAATAAAAATTAAGTAAGACAATGAATTATTTGTTTTGTTTTTATTGAACTCGAATTTTTTTGAAAGTAATATAAAACATGACTCGATAAATAAAACAATTATTAAATAATTTTAGAAATATAATCGAGTGCAGTTCATGACTTTTAGTAATATATTTTAAAACTCATATTAAATAAATGATCTTAATAAGATCTTGTTATTTCCAGCCTTTATAGACCATTGCATAAAATTTGTATAGTTCGCCGTTTTATGGCCAATTGAACCTCAGAAATAAAAGAAGAATAAGTAATGTTGTAAGTAAAGTTAGTCTGACTCGTTGTCACAGAAATGCAGAAAGTTCCCGGGGATTAATGATAATGTTGACAGTCAATAACCGCGTAAAGGACAGTCCGTTTTCTCTAATTTACCGTTCATTTCGTGCTTGGTATCAAATGCACCTTAAGTCGCAAGACAGACATTAGCTTACCCTATTACACGTGTTTCCACGTGCATACTGCGAAGAAAATGATTTGAGACTAAGATAATTATGGAAGATAATTTATGAGTGGGTGAGATCATCTGTCGACAAGTCTTGGACTGACATTAAGTGCCATTGGTCAGTGAGCTAATTTGGCGCGAGAAATAGGCGCGAAAATGTCCATCGTAGTCGGAGAATAAGAAGGAATGAGCCGAGACAGGATCAATGGCGAGGACAATAACATGGATAATAAATAACTCTGTCCGAATGTTTGGAAGATGAAGTTGACCGGCATCGGGAACATCGAGACATCTGGGGCTTCCACTGTTTTTGGCGGCAACCTCGTGGTCCCTCATTGGCCAACGGCCTCATGTGCATCAGCTGTGCCTGTGCACTCAGCGGCTGGAAGTGCGGAGGGGCAGAGAGCAGGTGAGCGATGACGGGGGTACGGTAGACACTCCGGGCGGTAACCGAGCCTCACGCTACGCGGAGACTCGACCAAGCCGACTCATTCGGCAACGAGGAGTCGTTGACAACTGACGTACCTAAATATATTATTACCTAGAGACATATACAGACTTTTTTCTTATTTTTTTTTTTAAATATATACAATTATATTTGTGCTCCTCGATATAGACCACCGTTTCCTACAGACATATACTTATAACAAAAATGGCATTGAAAATCTCGACGAAGGAGAACGTTTTACGACAGAACCTCGAGGCCGTCTCTTTGAAAAGTAATGTAAGTTAATCGATTTTCCATTATCGCTTATTATCGCTACTATTATTTTCAAAACTTGAGCAATTAAAAATCTTTAGCTTAATCACTTGCTTTAATTATCGGCTTGCCTTTAAGTATACATCAATCTAATATCTCCTTCTGCCAATGACAACTCTACACAAGGAAATCGGACATTTTAGTTTTATTCTGCTGTGCCCGAGTGCAAAATCGACGACCAGTCGGTCAGACTCGCTTCTTACTACGGTTACACGTAACTATCTATTCGAAAGATTTAAATATCATACGTTTCGGATAACAGCTCTTTAAAAAAAAAAAAAAACTTTATTCTTTTTATTTGTCAAATACGATGATTATCAATTTGCACGTAATAAAAATATACGATAATAAATATTACTAAAATAATAACGATTGTACGTAAAAATGCGTAAGAATCAGTTATTTATTCAATCAATGGAACAGGGAATATGTAGTTGTTTACGTTTTCAAGGAATTTATTTATTTATTTGATCAAGTGTAAGGTATAATTTCATAAATGTCGAGAATTTTTATTGTTTGTTGTTCAATACAAATGTAATTATACAGGCTACGAGTAATTGTTGCAATTTTCTTATGAACAAGAATATATTCCTATTACGTACGGCTAATAGTACGGGCCAACTTTTGTAACAAGCTCTTATAAAAATGGTGAATAAGTGTATAGTGCAGCATTCAGTTTTCGCGCGCGGCTGACGAGCTTAAAGGTGAAAAGCGCGGGAAAGGTCATATTGGTTTTTGTTCGGTATACCGACAGCAAAGATGTAGGCGTAAGCAGCGGGAGAGTTCTCGTGTTTCGTGACTTGCAGCGAATTTTGCTCTATTTCGCTGATTCGCGCACGCTCCGATAACGCCAATGACGACAAGCATCTCTAAATGATTAATCTGTCGAATTAATTCATTGAAATTCGATCCTTTATTATTTCTACACTCTTAAATTTAAAAAGCCGAAAGTATTTTTTTGTACTTTTATTCGAAATTGTTAGAAATCATTTAATACGGTTTTTTTACGGATTTAATATTCTTTATTTATTTGTATTTACACAATACTAAGAAAATCGATAATCCATACGGATTTATTTCGCTATGATAGTTTTTTAATTTCCTGCAATTTAAAAAAAAAAATCGTACAACCACTCTGTTATTATAAATTGTACAAAATGTTTCAAATTTATAGAAATTCTATAAAACGTAATAAAAAAATGTATTCGAATTCATACAAGTTATTTAGAAATATTAATATTTTCTTTCAGAATCAAGAATAAATAAAAATTATACATCATCGATTATTTGTTCTTTAATATGGATTTTATGTTTCTTATTGAAATACTACGATATTTATTTATAATCTAGCGCGTCGAATAAAAATTTATTTATAAATTTATAAATTTATAAATTACATCATATTTATAATCCTACATTTGTACGCGTAGCAGTTCAATTTTTACTTACTACGATATATTTTCTAATTCTTTTTCGTTCTACGCAGTTCGCATTACAATTATCAGTTACAACGAACTTGTAATGCGATTATAGTATATGAACATTACTTATCAATGAAAATATTTATAATTTAACTTAAAACTTACCTTATTTACATAAAAAATCAACTGATATATAAAAGTTCAATAAAATCGTACTTTCCTGTATAAAAAATAAATACAATGTTATTTAAAAGACATTTCATAAATTTTAAATTACTGTACATCAGAATTAATAAGAATTTAATTGATTTAAAAAAAAAACAATTTGAATGAAGTATAAGAATGTAATACATTTTTTGTTACTGAATCTCATTTTTAATTTATATTATATTTAAATATTTTTATTTATAAAAAGTTTAAAAAAGAAATTATATCTTTATTATTATAATAAAGATGTTTTATTTGGAGTTATGGTATCTAAATAGTCAGATTTAAAAAAGTTAGAATTTTTGCTGCCTTATTGTATCGAGATATAAGTAACTGCATCTGACATTCTCTTCTAGATTATCAACTTCATGACAATTTAATTTTTTACTTAGCCTGAGTAATAAAATGCTAAACTAAATAACATATAATCTCCATAGATTTAAAAAGAAGTGATGATTATTTTGAAATTAAGTTTTGTCATCAAGAACTTTTAAACATGAACTGTCTATGGGCGACAGTGAGTATTTAATATAAACTATGCATAAAAAACAATGATTCATTTTTTTATTAAATTTCAGAACGGTTGACTAATTGATTATTAAAATATATTATTAATAACTTACTAGATATATGTTATTAATAAACTTTAATATGTATGCGACATAATTTTTCTTGATTATTATGTTCTTATAACTCATATATTACTTTCATTTCTAGTTATCTTCAAAAAAGCAAAGTGTTTCTCAAACTGTTTCATATCAAAATGGGATAAAATCTAATGTAAGATAAAAATAAATGTTGGTTATGATTAAATTTTAAAATTATTTGTTTTTGTTTATATGATATTTGTATTATTGCAGAATGAGATAAGTACCAAGAAACAAGAGAAACAAGATGTCACTTTATCTTTTGACCCACAGTTAGAGCCCCTATTAAGAGAAAATCCTGGACGATTTGTTGTTTTTCCAATCCAATGGCCTGATATTTGGCAAATGTATAAAAAGGCTGAAGCTTCATTTTGGACAGTCGAGGAAGTTGATCTTTCAAAAGTAAGCCATTAAAAACTTTTGACTATTTATCCTTATTATAATTTGAATATTAAACTAAATCATATATTTTTGTTTTTAATTACATTAAATAATTTTGCAATCTTTATTTTAATTTTTTCAGGATATAACAGATTGGCAACGTTTAAATGATCAAGAGAAGCATTTTATTTCTCATGTTCTTGCATTTTTTGCCGCTTCTGATGGTATCGTGAATGAAAATCTTGTTGAGCGTTTCAGCCAGGAAGTTCAGATCACAGAGGCTCGATGCTTTTATGGCTTCCAGGTAGCCATGGAAAATGTTCATTCAGAAATGTACTCGTTACTCATTGATACTTATATAACTGATGCATCCAAAAGGTAAATAAATTTAAATTTATTTATTTATTTTTAACAAGCATTTAATACAAATTAAAAATTACATATTCTATTTTATTAATGGCTATATTTCTATTATGAATAATAATGATATAGCAGAGAATTTTATAAAATTGATAAATTTTAATTTAAAAAAGAATTTTGATGGTTTTAGGCAATTATTGTTTAATGCTATTGAAACTCTACCTTGTGTAACCAAAAAAGCTAATTGGGCATTAAATTGGATAAGCCACGAGAGTGCAACATTTGGTGAGCGAGTGATTGCGTTTGCCGCAGTTGAGGGAATTTTCTTTAGCGGTAGTTTCGCAGCGATTTTCTGGTTGAAAAAAAGGGGGCTCATGCCAGGTTTGACCTTTAGCAATGAGTTGATTTCTCGAGACGAAGTAATTATATTTAAAAGATATATAATTTTATAAATACGTAATTATTTTTTAACTTTTAGATTTAATGTAATGAACGTAAAATATTTTACAGGGATTACATTGTGATTTTGCATGTTTAATATTCAAGCATATAATTCAAAAACCATCACAAGAACGAATTATTTCTATAATTAAAGATGCTGTTGTCATTGAACAAGAATTTTTAACCGACGCTTTGCCTGTAAATATGATTGGAATGAATTGCACACTTATGTGTCAATATATAGAATTTGTTGCAGACAGATTATTATGTGAACTAGGATGTCCAAAGGTATAAAACTTAATCTTTAATTATTATCCCGTTACATTTCACTGGAGATTTCAAATAAACTCTTATAAAAATGTTATGAAATATAAAATCATTTATTTTTTAGGTTTACAATTCTTCAAATCCATTTGACTTTATGGAACACATTTCGTTAGAAGGTAAAACGAATTTCTTTGAAAAGAAAGTCGGAGAATATCAAAAGTGGGGAGTTATGAATAAAAAAAATGCTAAATCAGATTATTTCTCAATTGAATCAGAATTTTAAAATCAAATTTATGTTGATGCAATTAAGTGTAAAGGTGCATATAACTTTTTCTGAGAAAAAGTCTACATTTGGCCTTTAAATTGCATTTTTTTTAAAATAATTTAAATGAATGACTATTCGTATAATTGTATGCAGTTATGTGTATAAAATTTAAGTAGGAGTTATTCATCATATAATTAATTTGTACATTTAAATTTAAGTTTGACTTTTGAAAGATATCTTAATAATGATTTAAATTTATTAAGAGCTTTTTTGAGTTTCGAAAAATATTAATGCATAAAAAATAGACGTTTCCTTTTGGAATTATAGTCTCAATTGACAAAATTATGTAACTTTTTAGTAATAATTTATTTTATTAGATTTACGTGTATGTTTGTAATAATTTATAAGAAAAAAATTTCAATATATTTTCATTTCATTTAAATTTTGTATTGAAAATAATATTGGTTTTATATAATCATTACCGGTAAACATTATACCAAAATTAAAGATATAATCAATATATAAAATAAATTTTTACGAATATATATTTTAATATAACATATGTTTAAAAATTATTATTGAAGTAAACCAAATGTCACGACAAAAAATATGTAATTAACAGAATGATGTGTAGTAAATTAAAATTCTATATGTATATAAATGAAGAAATTTAATAATTTACAAAGGGTTTAAGACGGAATTGTATTACATTTTATAATGTTTAAGAACAACAAGAACAGGTTGCCATATATTATGAATATATAGTTATATACTGGATACAAATATTTTCGTAAAAAATGGTAAAAGTATATGTGAATCTGTTTTAAAAATTTTAAAGTGCAATCTACTAATAAAAAGTTTTCTGTTATACCTAATATTTATAGATTGGTAATAAAAATTATATTAAAACATTAAAAATAAACAGGCTTTGATATTGGTTTATTAATGTATTTGATATACTTGATTTACAATAAAAGATTATTTATGTATTTGTGAGAATATCTTTACTTAATATTTCCATTTTACAAAAACTAAATATATTAATTTATAAATTTAAACGGTTTCTTATTCAAACCCTTGTTTTAGGCGATTTAAATATTGTTTTCGACAAGACATATTTTCAGCTGGCCTATTGTAGGGTAACCAAGCTGGTTCTCCAACAAAGTAACGTTTTGCTTTTATAAAATTCTAAAACGTTAATACAAAATTTTTATATTATTTATTTTTTTTAAATTTCAATTAATTATTAAAAAATAAGATTAATAAAGCTTAAAAGAAAATTATTTTACTTACCTTGTCATCTAAGGTAAACCTATGATAGATACCACTTGGAATAATTATTAAATCTCCAGCTTCAACTTCTATCCGAATCCATTTATCATTTTCATCCCTAACATCAAAATAACCAGTTCCCTCAAGTATGAATCTAATTTCTTCGTCAGTATGCAAATGTTCAGTAAAAAAATGTTTTAACTACAAAATAATTAAATATGTCATTATTATTTTGAATTGCAAAGCCAAATAGTCTGTATTAATTTTGTGATAGTTTATTAAAAAATGTACATCGTGTATTTTGAATTACAATAGCTGAATAAGGAGCAGAATTTTATACCTTTTCTTCGAAATTGGATAAACATTCTTTTGAACAAGTTATTTCATCTTCATAGGTATATCCACGTTTTATTCTTAAATTTTTTAAAATTTCATCATATTCATAATTTTTATGATCAATCTAAAAAATAATAAATTGGTTTGTCCTTGTGATTTTTCAATGAATATGAAAAAAAAAATACATTTGTTTACAATGTATATTTATTTTAATAAGGTAGATTTTGAATTCGATAGAATTTTGATAGAAAATATACGTATATGTACGTATATATATATATATATATATATACTTTTAGTCAATAATTTTTTCTAACTTTTCTTGAGATAACGTACATTATTTATTATTTATATTCGTTTTACAGTAAAAAATAATTTAAACTCTTGTAAGAGTTTTTTATAATTATTTTTAATATAATAAACTTTTATACTACGTAGAAATAAGTTTTTCTATAATTATTAGATAATTATTAGATGATTTAAAAGAATAGAAAAGCACTTATCTCGACAAACAAATAATAATAAAAAATTAGATTAACTAAAAGTATTGATAACAAAATAAGTGGATCTTTAAGATAGATTAAGATAAAAGAAATACAAAGAGAATAATACAGTTTTAGGATTAACAAATAACCAAAGTACCTTAAAATACTCGACACCGGTAGATCTAAAGAGCTTTGTTAAATCGATGCACTCGCTGGGATCAAAATGACATTCCAATCTCTCGTTTAGTGAGCCTTCGTTAATATACCAACATCGTACCATTTTCAAAAATTGGACTGAAATAAAGGTAAGTACAATGACTAAATATGAAAAAAACTTTGATTGTGTGTTGCAAGTAAAAGACCTCGTCGAAGTAAACAGTAACTGTTGATAAAAAAAAGGCCTTATATTTACTCAATTATAAATGATCCTTTTTTCTTTCATTGCTTTTTCGAAATAGGTAAGTAATCGAGCAATTTCTTTCATTAAACATGATTCTAACCAATAAAACATTTTTGATTAATTTAGGTACGTCAAAATTAAAATTATCTTATTAACAATTTAATAAGTACAAGGATATATCAAATTTATGAAAATTCCATTTCTTTTAAAAGTTTAATAAACTGATTGATGAATTCGATTAATTCTAAAATCGTATTTTGAATTCTTTGAAATGTACTTTATCGCTTATATTATTCACTAAAATTTTATCATAAAACTTATATCTTATATATTTTCTAATTCCATTTTTTTTATCGTTATTTTCCATTTATTTTCGTTATTAATATTATATATGCGATATACTTTTTAAGCCTTAAAATATTTTAATTTAATTTTATAGTTTTATTTTATCTATTAATTTTTTAATTTTTCAAAAAATTAATTATAATTCTATCAAAAAATGTTGTATTTAAGAAAATAATTTTTATCTATTTTGTATTTAATTATGTCAGGGTATTATTCATAGTGATTTTTTTTTATAAAAAAATTATTTTCTGTTTTGAAAAAACATATATAATGGTGCGGCTTTATTGTTATAATAAAAGGCTTATTTAATTAACATTTGTATTTTATTTTATTGTATTACAGTATAAAAATGACTGAAGAAAGTGATAAAAAGGAAATACCTTTAACCATTGATGATTTCTATAATAAAATACAAGAATTTAGTATAATTTGGAATAAAACCCAGGTTTTACGATTTATTTCATCACGCTCAACAAGTGAAAATCTGCATGTCATAGAAATGTTGTGTTTGGATATAAAAAATACTTGTGAATCTTTTTTTGCACCATTTGAAGGGAATTTGAAACTAAAAACTGAATTAAAAATCAATGCATTTAAGTACTTAATATGCAATACGAATTTTGCTTCTCAGTCACTATTAGCTGATGATACAGCCCATAGTCATCTAATTGATATACAGCCACCTTTTTCTCCATATCTGTTAATAGAAATTTTATGGAGTATTAGCTTTGAGGATGTCCTAGCAGAATCTATTCTGTATTTACCCTTGGATTTGTCTGTTGAGATAATAGAAATTTTACCAAGATGTCTAAATTTATTAGATTTTCAAAAAGGATCTAAATTCCTATCAACAATTATTCTTAATATATATAAAAAATTTATCATTATAAAAAATATTGGAACTCAAAGTGAAAATATTGTTGAAAACTGTAAAAATTTGACGGGATACTCACAGGAAGTTATTTTACAATTCACCAATGAAAGGTTATTTTTCCTTTTAAAATCTTAAAATAATAGTACAGTGAGCAAGTAAAGTAAAAATAATTTTCATTAAAGTATAAATAAAAATTTGTAATTATAAATTTTAGAAAACAGTCGTACACACTAATATGAATATTATTTTTAATCTATATATTATTAATATATATGATAATAGTTTTATCTATCTTAATTGAAGTTAAATTATAAATTTTATTTTTCATCAAACCTTCATTACAAAGAGATTGGATCAAATTTGGATTTTTTAAATCTGCATTTATTTATTAAAAATCATAAATATAAAATAATAATATAAGTATTTCATTTCAGGTTTCTTGAATTTGAAAATATCACACAAGTACAGCAATACAAAAGATATGGTATTTTACTGAAAATAATTTTGAATATGGTGAAGCTTTGTTTTATTAATAAATATAAAACTTTTGAATTTGAGTTTGAAAAAGAAAAAATGTACAAACTAACATTTGGCTGGAGGCCTCTTGAAAAACTTGAAGAAACGGTATTCGAAGAAATAATTTCAGAGATTGATCGTGATTTGACCGCTCTATTATTAAAAAAAGTAAAAGAAATTGATTGCAATATCTACCTTAACTGGACAGAATACAATGATGAAGAAAAGATTTTTTTAACACTTCAGCGTTCTATCGGCTTAGATTGTCATTTTTTTATAGAAGATCTGAAGGATTTTAATTACTTAAATATTCCGGAATTTAGTCATCTGATTGAATGTCTTAGTCAATTAGCTTCAAAGCCAGATGAAAAAGACAATATTGATGATATGCAGCCAGAAGATTTATTACGTGGAGCTATTGAAGGAAATACAAACTGCTTGGTAAGCTTATTTGAAAGATATAATGAATGGGACATTTCTTTGCTGACTAAAGACATCTGTCTAGATCTCATTGAACATTTTGCAGAAAAACTTGATAATGTGCAAGAACAATTAATTACAGAAAAGCTACAAACAAGCTTACTTACTTTCATAAAAGCAATAGTTCATTTAACCATTATAGAATTATACGAGGTAACAATTAAGTGCATTCTCCAATTTAGTGAAAATGAGAAAATTAATAATATGATTGATATCGAAAGCTTTGAAAAGTTTATCATTCACAATCCGTATTTTTCAAATACTAAGAATCTAAAAGTTATTTTATTCTTTTTGTGTTTGAGCGTGAAACCTACAATGAAAATTTTATTAAAAATGGCAACTGAGCACTCTGACTATCCTGATGTTGCTATATGTCTTGATGACATGATGCTGCTTTTACCTATCTCACAGATACGTACATTGAGCAGATTTGATGAAATTATGGAGGATTTGACTAAAGCATTTTTAGAAAATGAAAAAGGTTCTTTTATTTTATATTGTTATGATGTAAATGTATTTCGTAAAAATATGTTTAAAAATTGTATAATTATATTAATTCATTAATCAATTAATTAATTATATTTTAAGAATCCTAAAAAGAATATGTATTAATTAATCATGTAAGTTTTTAAACATAGTTAGTTATGAAATATATGTTAAAGTATAATTATTTAAATTATTTAAATAGACACGAAAACATTTTCTCTTTTTTCTTTTAAAAAACAGTTTAAATCTTGTTTTTCAGAATCCGAAATGTTCTACGATAAATGGTGTACAGTGCGTAAACAAGAAAAAAGTGTTGATGATAAACCAATAACAGTTGCTTTAGTATTACAAGTATATCAAGAAATTTGCTTAGAAAATCCTTCGTGGAAATTAAATAAATTTTCAAATTTTCTAAGTATGTTATATTCCTTTTGCTCAATTTCAGAAGTAGTAAAAGAGATACTCATTCCGTTGCTTCTGTCTAGTCAGAATTCCATAATATGCCTCAAATGTACTTTAGTAGAATTGCATAAGCTCATTGATAATCATGATTTTAGTACAACAATTGATTTAGCTATTACACTTGAAATACTAGCCGTGTATTTATTAAATAGTAATAATATTTCCAAATATACAGTCAATGAACTGATAAATCTGATAAATGATTTAAAAAAATGTTTTTCGAAATTCTATGAGAATAAGGAACTCGTTTATTCAAGATATTATATGATTTTTCTTGGTTTAACTAATCGTGTTTCGGATGAATTGAATCTTCTTGAACTCATTGGTGCATTTTTGAACTTCTACAGAAATAAACTTATTAATATTAATGAAGATTATATTAATTTTGATAGAGAACACGTGTTGAGATATTTGTTTTTAAAGTGCACCAAGGAACGATATATTAAGTACACAGATGAAATAATGACGTATGGAAAATGTTTTGGATGGTCAAACATCTCAGAAAATTGTGACGGTGTAATTCGTTTAACATTTGAAACGTGTTTGCTTTGCTTAGAATTTCCTATTATTAGCTGTTTAAGCAGTGTCAGTTTCTTAATTGATTGTTTAATTCTTTTTTTGGAACGAGTAGAAAATTCTAACAATACTAAATTGTTCGATCAAATGTTATGTAAAAGTCTAAGTAACCACGTAACTATTTTTGAAAAAAGTATCCAATGCACAGTAATTGCAGAGACATATACGAAACTTTTGGAAGAATGGGAAAATAGTACAGACTTTGAAACTTACCTGAATGCGTTGAAAACGTTTAGTTTGAGTTGTACAAAGAAAAGTGGAAATTTAAAAAGTTTTAGTGGTCAGCACTCTCCAATAGCTATTAAATTTCGACTTGCACATAACATTATACATTCCGTTATAAATGATAGTGATTTATTGGAATACGAAAAGCTCATTAACGAACTTGGTGAATATTTACAGTAGATAAATTAGTGAATATTTTGTATAAAAATAAAAAAAAGAAATCAATAATTTTTAGTATTTTTTTTTTAAAATTAAATTCTTACTTTGAAGGCATAAAACTTCTAATGTATTTTCCATGTTTATAATTTAAATAATTTATTCATATTAAGACAAAGCCATTTTTATAAAATGAATCATTTTCATTGCTTTTTTGTAATATCTTGCGTGATAGATGGAACTACAATATTGTACTTAATTGGTAATTACACGTATTTAAAAAAATGTATAGTACCTTTAGATAAAGTAAAAATGTAAATACTCGGTTCTTTAATTTATAAATGTAACATCGTTTAAAAATATACTAATATAATAATTACATTAATTTACACATTCGATAACATGCTTTAAAATTACAGGGGAGATAATGATAAATATTTCTGTACGAGCATCGATCTTGCTTTTGTTATGTAAAAAATATATTACTTAAGTGTAACGCGCCGTAGTGTAAAGTAAATATAATAATTAGTAAATTAATTTATTTTCATTCACCAGGAATATAAATTAGAATTTTTTTTTTTTTTTAAATTAATAAGTAATCCAAGAGTGAAAAATGATGACGATAATAATAATAATAATAATAGTTTATTATTCACTGCAATACACTGTATAAAATTTTTAAACGAAGGCAGTCCACATAGCTTAAAGACTTAACGCAGTTATTGCACAGGACTGTCCGCAAATAGCAGGTTTAATTCGCTGCATTCATTGATGGGTTTCTTGCACTCTGTCATTGTTTTTTCTTCAGGTCTCCGATTAAGGACGATTATATTTGTGCGATATTTAAAAAAATGTCATTACAATATACGAAATGTCGAAGAAAGGAAAGGACCGGGGGATATCAATTTTTATTTGATCTATGTTCGGTTATGAAAACATGCGCATCGAAAAATACAAAAAGTATACAAAAAAATCGCATCAACAAGTAGTTTCTCATTTCATTATTATAATGATCATGAAATAGAAAATGCCATTTATACAACCTCCGTTATTTTACTTTTCATCATCATCATCTTCATTTAAACTTTTAACTTTATCGCCCACGTACTTTTCTCTTCATATTATTACAATAATCCGTTAAAAGTTATTTTCATAAAAAGGAAATTATTTATTCTACACGATCCGTATAAAAATCATAAAAAATTATTTTATTTATACGTGAGATATCTATATAAACATTGGGAAATTAAGTGTTACGACAAGAAAATAACTTTTTTTTTTTATATATATATAACAAAACTTGATAATTTGTCTACTTTTAGAAGGTATTAATTACTCTAATAAATATTTACAATTTTTTTTCGAGTACAAATAGAACATTTTTGATAAGGCAAAACTGCACCGTTTAAATAATTCTCAATCTAAGAAAACATTTGCTCATTACATTCGTATAAATATTTTAGGATTTTAGAAAAACACTATCAATGCACGTATCACTGATTCGTAAATATTTACGTTTACTCGGTTCTCTTACACGGAATGCATGTACAAAATCGTGTGTATATATAGTCATGCATAATAACAAAGTCAAAAAGAAAATTACATGCGACTATATTTACAGTATAATCGATAATTAATTACATATAATTTTTTTATATAATTTCTTTTCGTCAAAAATCTCATATTGTGTATCCTTTCATTTAAATATTTTTTTTTCACTCGCGAAAAAGACTCATATAAAAACCAACCGTTGCGAATTGTGTAGGTACATGAGGTGTGAGGAAAAATAACGATTGACATTTAAACCTCTCTTCCTCTAATCTGTCTCCGTTAATTTTCTTGTTTTTTAAAATTCCTTTTTAATCTTAAACCTTTTTTTTTTTTTGTATAATCTATCTTTACACAAATTCGTACAAAAATTACGAGATAACGATGACATGCCTTGCGACGAGCTTCTTCTATGTTTTTTTTTTCTTTTTGTTTAGCAAAGCTGTTTCGAGCTAAAAATGTCGTTTGACAGGACACTTTGGCCGAGAGCCTCCGTTCTCTATTCACCTTTCGTTTTTTATGACTAGATTATCAGTCTGGCAATTACCGATTTCAATGCAGCTCTAATTTTTCGCAAAGTCCTCGTGCTTTTTCTTAGCTAAACAGATTTTACCTATATTATGCACCATAAATGCATATAAACGTGTCTCATATAAATTTCGTATGTACAAAATAAAAGCTTGTGATATATACATTAGACGAACCTTAGCCTACTGTACCACTAGAAAATTATTGTGCAAAGTTTAATTTATTCGAATTATTTTATAACTTTTTTCTATACTGAAAGTCGGATGTATTTTGCATGAAAAACGGGATGAATTTTAATGTTCTTATAATGGTAAAAGCGAGTAAAAATGAAATGGGCAATTAAAAGAAATTGAAATTAAAACAACGGATAGAAATAACTATACTAGTTACACCTGATTCAAGTGACAAATATTTTGTTTTACATAATTTTCTCGCGAATTTGGAAAACATTTATAGCTTCTTTACTTTTTTTCATTTAAACACTTTAATTTTTTACCTTTCTTTCGGATCTAAAATCTTAATCTTTGGCATTGTTTACTACAGTACATAATAATAAAAACAAATTATTTTTATAATACAGTTGTTCCAATTTCGGTATCGATTTTTTTAAATTGAGTTGCGAAAAAAAATTTAGTACCTCTACGACTATCAGTTTTCTAAAAATCTGATAAATTAATTGGCTCCTATGTAGATAAGCTAATAAATATAATGGCCTATCAAAATATAAATCTAGATGATATTATCTAGATATCATCACACAGAGAGCTATGAATACAAGTAGCAATTACATTGTTGGCAAATACTTTATAAATTATATTACCGAGTGCTGGGCACTACAAAGTCACATATTGCTAAATAATTTATAAGCATAACTTATTGCTGTATCTCCTGTAGGTATTTTATGTGAGACTCTTATTAAATATTTACAGTTTTACACCAAATGCGACAACTTTAAATTTTTTTTCAACGACGTTCGATACCTGTGAGGCATGACGACCTTGTTAAAAATAAATCTTTATCAATATAAAAACATCCAAGATTTAACTTTGAAGCCGATTCAATTGTAAAATTTAGTTTGATTTGAGACAATTTTTCATCCGAGCTCCTAGCAAACTTTGAAGGAAAATATTATGAGTATCCACGCATAAGTGCATTAAGAAAAATTAATTTTTAATAAAATAATGGCTTCGCCTAATTTCAACAAAATTTAATTTGACGCATACGACGTTTAGCTTCATCGCATTAATAAGCATCATCAGATTTATGAAATTTTTCATAAATCTGAATTTATGAGATTTTATGAAATCATGGATACATGTACGTAATAATCCATCAAAAAATAGTCTAGTACTTGGAGTTATGTAATAAATACAATGATACGATTCTCCAGTGGAAGAAGGCTTTATTTAAAAATTATGAAGTGCACTAAAAATTCATCAAAATATATTGAACGGTGGTTTCATTGCTCTTTTGTCGACTTCTGCATATTTAAACAATCAGACATCAGAAAATGCTTTCCTCTGTACTTTAGATACTTTATTTACAAAAATCATTCGAATTTAATGTATAATAAAAAGAAAATTTTGTAAATTCTCATTTATAGTTAGATATTGTTGATATAATTAATTTACATCTTCGATATTATAAATAGATAATACAAATATGTTTAAACGTGATAATATAAAAGGTTTCTCTTTTTTAAATTTAAAGTATTTCAAAATAATTATTGCAACTATGAAAAATGATACCCTGATTTGCCTCATTACCCTGAACAAGCGAAATAGCATTAATATTAAACAATGAAACGTAGAATATTTGAAACTCTCACCCTCGTTCAGGTACGTTTTGCGATCATTTGATTTTTTTTTTTTTTTGTTGACATCTTTTATTACCTTAAAACAAAAATCCGAAGAAAAATTATTTCCTACATACGAATACAATACATAGATTTAAAATTTACTAAAATCATATTATCTGTACTTAAGTGTATAAATTTTTTAAAATAAAGGTAACTTCCATTTAAAAATAGACTTGAAGAGACATACATGTATTATTAGCCATGTGTTTTTGTAAGTTTTTTTTCAACGCATACCTTTATTGCGCAATGTGAGTATGTTATTTTTAGATGTGAGGTGTCTGAAAATTCAATTGTCAATGAAAAAATAAAAATAATTTCACGATCGCTATGATTATAATTATCTTATTATTATTATTCGTTTTTTAGTAGAGTTTACTCGATATGTATTTTATTAATTTGTGTTTCATCCTAAAGTCTATTCGGTATTTGGTACTCTAAATAGATTAGTTACAAGTCTAGAGCAGCTACACGTACCGTTAGCATTGCGTACACTTCATTCGTATCATGATATTCTAGCAGAAAATAATCAGATTGTGAGTAATGAGATTAGAACTGCACAGTCTTTAAAATTAATTTAAATTTTGAAATTCGTCGAAGGCCTCTACCGTAATCCATTTAATCTATATTCATAACTTGGAACCGACTGACTGAAGGAATATCTATAGTTGAGCCCTATTGCGACTGACTTTGCTCGTGTGAACTATTGACTATCGCTGCCGATTCTGTACATCTCATAAGACCTCAACATACTCTCAACATACGCACGAAAACTTTACTCGTACATGACACCTTTTACAGTGCTAAACAGTGCTACAAAAAAAAAGATATTTAAACACATATGCGAAATTTTCAAAAATCTTAATTCTAGATCTATAACCAGAGACTTTCTTCATGATTCTTATGATTTTATTTTTTTTTTTTTAAACAGAAAGAAAGCATAACATTGAATTATCGAGAGAAAATAGGTAAACGTGGTAACGGTTTTCCTACGGAATTTCCTCACTGTAACATTCTATATACATATTAATTTTGTTTAAAGTGTTTACTCTGTAAATTGACCCAAAAGCAAATTTCTTTTTAGTAAACAGACGAAGGCTTTTCAATCCAACTTATCTTAAGTACAATTTGATTTGATTGAACCTTTAGTGCATGGATTAATGCAAGATCTAATTGACGTGCTCTCAAGAAGTCGCATACACAAACTGATTTTCATTGAAAACGACCTTTAAAAAAAAAAACAGTTTTCTTTATGGAAATGATTAAGAAGAAGCAGATGCCAATCAGCTGTCAAGGGTATAAGCATCTGCGTTCATTTTCATTCGTTGGCAATTATACTGTCGTAATAAATTCAGCTTCCGTAATTTAAGCGGATCATTAAAAAGCTGCTACGTTATGCAAGATTAATTTCTTTTAATGATGCAATTAAAATTAGGTGAACTCAGAAGTTGGATAACGTCGAATGGCTGACGTAAAGCTAACTATTCTTCTTGGCATTCTAAAACGAACGAAAGAAGACACCTCACAGAACAATCAAGTAATTACAGTAGCATTATTCATTTTCATATATTCTTACAATATTAACTTACGCTTATATATCTCTCAAGCTTTTATAAATATACTGTGTGTATAATGAATATACAAATCATATTTTTAGGTATAGTTTATATATTTTGTACGACTTATAAATCATGTATTAATCGCATTTCTTTTATTTTTAATGCATAATTTACGTATAATCTTTTTCATGGTTACTAAATCTGACATTGTATTAAATTGACTTGGTGTTGTTAGTGTCTAATAATGAATGTGAACGTACAATATATAAAAGAATATAAAATTTAATGACTTTTACAAAAATTTATATAATCATGATTGAAACGGATTGAATGACTCTTTTATAACTAAAATTCAGTCACTAGTTAAAACAAATAAGACATTAATAATTTAATATATATGTATATATAATTTTTTTATATAATTTAAATTATAAAAAACAAAATATATGAAACTTTAATACATACGTACATATGTACGGAAATTTTTGTTCCTTATGTAAAATTACAAAGTTCACATGATTTTATCAGACACTATTTGAGTACAAGAGACAGCATGTATTTCCTTAAAAAAATGTTATCATTTTATACTTGATAGTGGTTTCCTCCTGTGCCCGATTTCGAAAACTTTTCTCAATGCCTTTATATATTGAAACGTACACTTCGTTGCCAGTACCGCATTCGACAACAAAAAATTGTCTTTATGAATAATAAAATTCATCACAAAGTATATCATCGTAATCCCGAACACATTTTTCCTTTTTTTATCTCTCCCCTGTTCCCCCTTCACCATTTCGCTTCTTCCATGCCTCATCCATTCTCATGCAAAGGACTCGAAAAATGTTCACGAAGCACTCTGTTTCAACACTATCCAACAAACTCTATCAACTTATGGCTTTTTGTCACTTTCCCTTCGCTTACAAATCTGTAATGCACATTTTTGTTTTGTTTTGATGCCGTAAGCCGCTCTCACTTTTACTAGTTCTTTCACGAATGAGATAATTAATTTTATCATATATATATATAATATATATATATATATATATATATTTATGTATAACCTGACTCCCTATCATATTTACAGTTTTCTTCACATTGTAAAAAATATAACATATTTCATACACAATATCATACGCAGGTAGTACTGAAAGGCCGATATCCATCTAAGTTATGGTGTTACCTTTTTTTATTTCACTTGAAAACTTGACAAGCGTAGCGAACTCGAAAGAAAAATATGGTTTTGCATTTCACGCTCTTTGACGTTTAAAAATTGATAAAAACACTTTTCTATGAACTCGCCGCTCTCGTCGAGTTTAAACTTAACTTTGTTTGTTATTTGAATTGTGTAATCCGATTAGAAAATTTATAAGTGGTCCATCCGTAAACTAGACATCAAATGTTTCAATTATCTTTCTTATTTTACCAAGTAATGACAATGTTAACATAATCCATCGAAAATCGAAGCTTCAGTAAACTAGAAATACAGATTTTTCCACTTATATTATTGTACGTGTTAGTAAATGTCCAATGTCCTGTACTTTAAATGACATGTTCGTAGGAATAAAATGAATCGATCGTTCGGGGGTGAGGTTTAAAGCAGGTTTTCTGTTTCCTTTCTTTTCTTCGTATTAAAATGATATGCGTAAAATTATTCAGTTTGTTATTATTTTTGTTTTCTCTCATTTTCATTTTCTTAACCATATAGATTCTATTTATGCTCTAAATACATACTATTTACTTAGAAAAATATGCGATTTTACCTTCCGAACTGCCTGCCCCATAAAGGTCTACTTCTATCTTCTCTGTTAGGATTATTTTTTACGCGCAATATTGACGCAGTTGCCGTTTTCTCGTGTAAAAAAAGCCAGGACGCCGAAGCATCGCTAAAAAATTAAAATAATGTTAATAAAGACCAACAAATAGATTAACGGCTTACACAAATTTAATTTATTGTTGAGTCCCTTTTAATGAATGCTACCTCGCATACGATAATTAAAAAAGAAAAGAAAAAAAAAGAATAATAATAATAAAAAATATAATGATAAAATGAAGGCATCGCATGATTTTCTTCCCTCAAATTATAGATTCTTAAAACTTTAGGATGCTTAAATTGCAAAATTAAAAAATTACGACTAAATCGTAAGAGATTTTAACGTTTAACGATTAACAATGTTTTAGTTGTAAACGAAAACAAAAAATAAAAATATATCCTAAAGTTTGTAATGGATTAAAAATAAAGGTATGTACTTTGAAGGGCAGTTTCGTTGGAAATTCGAATGCCTTGAAATTAAGAGCTGTTCAGCGTGTTCTTAAAAGTCTAAATATACAATTAGTGTTGAAATTTTGATTGAAGTTATAAAAATGGATATCGATCATCATCCGCTTAACGTATACTAGATGGGTATAACAGTATTATTTCCCATAGTCCCGTCGATTTCGTTTGAGCACATTGCAGTAAGTATAAAAATTGAATATCGAAAAATTCTCGGCCGGAAGAGTCGCATTGGACATACCGTTACATGGAAAAAACGTACGTACATAAAAATAAAAAAACAACATTGTAAAAAGGGGTACGATAAGCATATCGGTCGAATTTATCGTACAAAACGTTAATAGAAGTAGTAACTCTCTTTTAGATTTTATAAAAGAACAGAATGGAAGAAATAAAGTCAGTTTTTCTTTCTCCGTTTATGTCGCGCTTGCAATGTTAAAAGAAAAAAATCATACCGTGGATGATTGCATCGCGTGCCAACAGAACCGAACTGTAATAAGGAATACTTATTTCTCGGCCAGAAAATATAAAATATTTATAACGTATCGAGGACACAAAATAATGAAAAACTTCAGAAACATGTTAAAAGTATCTAAGGGCGGGGCGGGGCCATTTCCCACGGCGATTAATAAGTGTCACAAAGCAATTTCTGCATACGTAAAATCGAGCGCTTAGCTAACAATATTACATCGAGTTTGGTTTGTCGACGAAGAAATAACAATTATAACAACTAATTTAAGAGAACAACTCGCGCGCGCGCTCTCGCTCGCTCTCTCTCTCTCTCTCGCAATCCAACTAACATTCCTGATTTCCTTTAAATACCAACACGCATTGGTCCTAGCCTGCTTTCCTTCCTTCCTTCTACCGCTTCCATAATAATCGACTCTATTGCCTTCTTATACCTACTGTTTATATATTACAATAATATTACACGTAATACTATTGGCGCGTAATAAAATAACCGTATTGCCCAGCTTCAACGCACACTATCTCCGATAGAAAAGCAAGAAAACGCGACTTAACATACATGACGTGGACTACGTGAATGCGTGTATCTCTCTCTCTCTCTCTCTCTCTCTCTCTCTTTGTGCGTGCGTAATGAACGCGCGTGTGGGTAGCAACCCTTCGTACGTATCACTCATAATCTCTCTGTACGTCATCTCGTCCATTGGGTACCTATTTATGATCGCCATACACTCTTTCGATTTACATCTCACAGCCGGTCTAGCGCGTTCTCTTACTTCTAGGAGAAATAAAAGTATGCATGCAGCAAAGATCACAGGAGACTATTCTTCTATCAACACGGGCTTCTGGAAATTTATACACCACATTGAATTAATTGATATTTTCTCAATAATAGTAGAAGCTTTAACTATTCATAATAATAATAATAATAATAATAATAATAATAATAAACATTAAACTCTTAAGATCTTTTCAAATTGACCACAATGGGAAATTTATCACTTGCCAACAAAAGTGCTTAGCCCTGAACAATTCATTTAACCTCCAAACGCTCTTTACTGCAATTTACACTTTTTTTCTTTTCTTAGTTTTTTACTCCCTTTTACATCCCCCCTTCTCTTTCTCACACACTCTTTTCGATACTTCAATTGTTTATATTCTGAAATTATTTATAGAAAGTTTTCTTCAGCCTTCCCTTTAGGGCCAACACTCATATAGAAATCATGTATACCAGTTTATGACTGCTAGTGTTGCTGTTGTTTTGATTAAGTATTAAAGGACACTGCAACAACAGTAACTCTTTTTTTCTTTTTCAGGGCTAAAGTTCATTTCACGAACAATTTCTGCAAAAACTTCATTGACATTGGTGCGATTCTTTGCAGATGCCTCAACGAAGGGACAACCCCACATTTGTGCAAGAGCATTGCCCTCTACAGTGTCAACCTCACGTTGATGTTCCAGATCTAGTTTATTTGCCACCAAAAGTACAGGCACTCTTTCTGTGCCCTTAACCCGAGTAATTAGCTCTTTCATAGCTTTGATATCTTGGAAGGTTTGATGATTTGTCAAACTATAAACTACAACAAAGCCTTGACCATTCTTGATATATAGATCTCTCATGCTGGCAAACTGTTCTGTGCCAGCAGTGTCTAGAATTTCCAAGACACAGGGAGAATTATCAACTTCAATCTCTTTTCTGTAAAAGTCTTCGATCGTAGGGTCATATTTCTCCATAAAGCAGCCAGACACAAACTGCACCGTCAGTGCACTTTTACCCACTCCACCCGAGCCAAGCACTACCACTTTAAATTCCCTCATGATTATGATTGTAGATATATATCTTTTATTTTATTCAATGCTCTTGGAATTATGTCTGTTTCAATAGATATTTTCACATATATATATATATATATATACTCATATATGTCCACTTAAAAGTTTGAAAGGTAGTTTTTTAGAAATTGGATCTTACACTTCAAGGTTGAATTGCAACCCTGCTGTCACGTTTTTGATAATAAAGACATCTAGATGAATGATCTTCCAGATTTTTTATTTTAACAGATGAGGTGTTTCTCGATGTTTTTCAGCAAATCAAAACGAGGATCCTGCAGTCAGAAAATTAGTAATTGTATTAATGCTTAAATTGTATTAAATGTATTAATGCTTTGTAAAATATAAGTACAATTAAAATAAACGAATAAGGAATAAAATATAAAATGCGATAAAACGTTAAGTAAAGATTAAAAAAAAAAGTTTCCAATAGACATGCTTGTAATAAAAGCTATTTAAGGTTGTATAAGGCTTATGAAGGAGGGCAAGAGAGAAAGAGATAGAGAGTAAGGTTTTTTAAATTAATGTTGAACATTCCGTTCATTCGTGATATAATAAAGTAGGGATGCATAAACTTGCGTTCTTTTCCGCTAAGAATGAGGTAAGATAGCGAGAGTAAAATAATAAAATCTTCATGGGCCGAAAGAGAGTTGCAGGCCATTTAAGTCTATGGCATACCGTTCGCTCAAATTTTATAAACGACAAACAATGCAGAATATACGGGCGGAAAATAAGATAAAGATGAAGTAGGGGGAGAGGGGACGGAGGATAGAAGAGGAAAGATGGAGAAGAAAGGAAAACAGTGGAAAATGTAGAAAAAAATCACATAATAGAAGCGAGCCACTCTTGTATGCCGTGGCGAGTATTTCGGATGTCAGGGAGTCGCGCATTGCACGACGCGACACATACATACCACACCTTTATCTCGCGAACTCTTCTCGCACACTCACGTCACTAGTGCTCTTGTTCTTTCTCATTCTCTCACACTTGGGTATTCTCGCTCGGCCGTCTCCTCGTCTTTATTATTAATCCTTTGTTTATAAAGGCGCCGCTATCTCAACCGCTAGTGCAACATTCGCAACACTGGCCGAATTTGACATTCGCCCCTCCTCGGAATGCAGGGGGGGGGGCTCCACCTAACTCGTAGGGGGTACATGCATGCGAGCATACAAGCATACAGAGGAAATGCAAGAGTGAGAGAGAGGAGGGGGGCAGAGAGGTTGGGAGCGTGCGCCCACACGGGTCTGAGAAGGCAGACGACGATTCGAGGATCCCTTAGATCCGGCTGTTGCTTGCACGTACCTGTATCCGTCCTTCGAGTTTCGCGGAAGCTAAAGAGGAAACGCATCGACCCGTGGACGAGGATGGCTCAGCTAACGAGCGAGCTATGCAAAGGCAGAGAGAAAAAGAGAGGGGGGGGGTAAGACAGAGATGGGGAAAGAGATAAAGAGAGTTCAAGTGTGAGTGAGAGAAACCTCGGCACCGTTGCCCACCTCGTGTAGATCGGCCTAAACCTCCTTGTCACCGTCCTTTCTCTACGTGCTTCTACGCGACGACGACACGCGTGACGCCATCTTATCGCACTGGCGCTGGCAGCTTCGCCTGATCTTTCCCTCCTCTTTCTCCTCCGTGGTTACCGCCGCCTCCCTCCCCGGCCAACTTGAACTCCTGTTCCGGCAATCTGAGGGAACGTGCCAACAGCAACAAGCTTATGCAGCGGCTGTTTCCTTCCGTTCGCGCACGCACGCATACACTCACGCATAGACGCGTACACAAAAGGACAGGAGAGTGCAGTGCGGGGTCTTCTCAGCACAGATCGAAGAGGACCTGCCCTCCTAGTTCCTCCTGGCTGGTACACTTGATTTATTCCTCGTCACTCCTCACTCGTCACTCGAGGTGGTCTGGACGAGGAGATCCAACTGGGGGGCCGACCTCTGGCGCACCAGGACGTGCGCGAATACGACAAGAAACTCTAAATACGTAAGTGCATCCCGGACTCTCGGAGAGGCGATGGACAGACCGCCGCGGACAGAAGGCTCTGCGAGACTAAGGCTCTCTCCTCGAAAAGGCTGAATGGGCGACGTTGGAGGGGATGGGATCGGCGCTCGAGCGTCGGAGCCCCCGTCGATGACGATGACGACGACGACGACGACGACGACGCTGCCGCTGCCGCCGCCACCGCCACCACCACCACCACCACCACCACCACCACCGCCGTTGGCTCCACCACCACCGCCGTTGGCTCCACCACCTCCGTCCTCACTCATTGTTATCGTGCTCTCCTTTTCGTGGGAAAGCCCAGGCCGAGATCCTATGGCTTCCCGCGGTGCATTTTCGTCAGTGTCTCCCTGCTCACGCTCCGTAAGCACCCTCAATCTTCCATTGGAAATTCCTTTCCGTAACGACTCGAGGACACCTTCCCTCCCACCCTCAACCACCAGAACTCGACCCGACCATGTCCATACAAGTGCTACACCATGTTTGGCTCGTATCTCGTCTCGAGGTCCGTGTGGTCCCCGGAGTCGTCGACCAGGAGGAGAGAACGTCTCGGGCACAGAGTAGAGTAAGTAGAGACCTCGGGGATACAATGGTCTTTTTGATAGTAGTCAATGGGGGGAGTCGCGCCGACTGAGAAACTCCGTAGAAAAAGATGCGACTTCCCGAGGAGAGTCGACCACACTTTTCCCAACATTTGTTTCATTATCTCTGGTAAGAGCGCTCGCGATCGGAGATGCTGATTATAATATTTTAATGCTTCGGTAAGCAGCCAGTGGTGTTCAGCTAGTCTTTCAGTCTTCTTTGCAACCAAGCTCTACTTCATTATTATCATCATTATTATCATTAGACAAACATACTTTCAGATTCAATTCAAAGTAGCAGCAACGGCAACAGGAACAGCTACAGTAACGGCAACAGCCACAGCCACAGCCACAACAACACAGATACAGAAACTAGCTCGCTGGCCATGGGCGTTTATTAATGAAATTATCATCAAGCTCGAGTGACCGTCGTTCGGATCGGGCATTCCTCTTAGCGCATAAAAATTATCTTTATAGGGCGACAGGCCGTAAAAGACTTTACATCGTTTCCAACTCTAGTCTCTAATTTATCCGAATCTCCTCTTTTCCTCTCACCCCCCCCCAACTCTTATACCCCATACTTATCATACAACGGATACATCTCTTAACGAATACGTACGTTTTCGCCTCAAATTAGATTCGCGCACCGCGAATCCGTATTCCTATTTTTCGATTACGAACGACTGCGTTATATTTTTTATGAATTGCAGCAGCAGCAGTGTCGTTGCGTTTCATCGTTAGGTCGATCGAATTGAAACGACAGGAGCAAAGTAAAGTAATATTATCCATATTCTTTAATACTATCTCTCCGAGTTAATAAACAACGTTGCATGAAAAGCTCTAGATTTATTCGGTTCACTGCATCGTGAAATGATCGTTACTCAACAATGCCTCTGTCGCCAACGCCATACCTCTTCGCTAAAAATAAATCCCTATTATTCACTCGAGAGCCGATTCACTCTTCCTTTAGTTCTTTCCCTTAAGAGCGAAAAGGCTCGAGGCTTTAGCTCGATATCCCGAGTCGTGCAAAAACGATATCGCTGAGTGCATTTCAAAAATACCCCAGAGACTGGA
Organism: Ceratosolen fusciceps; assembly: GCA_018883505.1. NCBI lineage: Eukaryota > Metazoa > Arthropoda > Insecta > Hymenoptera > Agaonidae > Ceratosolen > Ceratosolen fusciceps. Next base: position 7,463,965 of record RCIC01000009.1, read on the forward strand.
AATTGTCGCTCTACGAGGATATTTTATATCTGAAAGATTATTTCCATTGTACTCATCAGCGCGTCCATTGGTTTGCTACAAAAATTATAAAAACTTGTTTATCAAATCTCGTCTGCACTCTTACATTCGATATACAAAATGTATATTACTTAGAGAGACATTTAAATGGCTCATTTGCTTCTTTCTTTATCATACGAGATCGAAAAAACTTCTACATTATCATAAATGATTTTATATAGCTGAGTATTTGCAATAATTGTTTAAAAACAGGTATCCGTATCGTTATTGTATCCTTTGATTGACTCTAAATAGACCTGTTAAAATAATATTCAGAACCAAAACAGTTGACCTACGCGTGAATCTACTCATCTAACAATTGTCTACACTTTTACTTGTGATTATGCAATGTCCTATCCATTCACCCATGATATTTCAATACGGTATTATTTTTTTTTCTACAAATCGTTATAATTATTTAAAATGCGATAAAATGCAGAGAAAAATTTCTAGATAAAGTAACAATCTGACAGATATCAAGATATTATGGTGACTACAACGTTGTTCAAATAGCAATCCTATCTCCTTTAATAAAAGTATCGCCACGATATTACTTCTATTAATATTGTATAAAAAACTATGATAAATGTACATCATGATAATAACATTATGATGATGATAAAAAATATAGAATTTTTATGAAGTATCTACCTTCTACGATGAAAGAATCATACTTTCATTACACGCTGAGGCTTATCCATTTAGCAAAAAGAATTAATCAAATGAGATATTAAAAGCTTAAGTACTGCTTTCTTAATAAATTATTCTTAATAAATATATGCTTAGAAATAAAAAACTAATCGAATGAATAGGATTATTAATCCCTACAACTTTTTTATCGTCAAATATATATATGTATATACAAATAAACAAACTTCAAAATTAGCTTCAGCAATACGTTCTTTTAATCTAATTATCGTCTGTACATGTAAGATACTAATAATTTCAAGCACAATCGTGTATTCAATAAAAATTGTCGATTCAGTAACTGTTAATATGGAACAATTATTTGGAAAATACATGTTTTTGTAAGGAAGGCTCTTGAATGAGAAACTATCGTCATAAGTATTATGAGTTAAATGTAATCTTAAATTCGCAATAGAGTTTGCTGAAGCTCTACATCAGAACAAAGGAAATTAGGATTCGGTTATTAAAACTCGAGTCTTAGTAAATTTCGTGAAAAATCCAGATCTTTGAGAAACATAAAAGTAAGTTGTAAAATCTGCAATACAAAGAATTGACTTAAATCAAGAATTAGTCGAGGTATGTGATTGTATCTCTCTCTCTCTCTCTCTCTCTCTCTCTCTCTGCTTTTTGTCTTTGTCTGTATCTATCATTACAGAAAATTATAAGCTCTCGCATCACAATAAAACTTCTCATCGCTTTTAACGCTTTAGTAAAGATCACCGATATAATGCTTATTCTTTTTTTTTATTGCACAAATATACAATATATACGAATATAACTGATACGAGCCATAAAATATTTATTCCTTATGGTAAAAAAAAAAACAAAAAATTAAACATGAATCTTAAGGAAATTGGAGGAGGGATTTACGATATCGCAAATGAAGAAAAAAATCTTTGGCATCGACTGCATTTCACGAGCTTTCATTATCATCTTTCACCGTCATTAACTCGAGGATGAGCAAAGTTATTCTTTTACTTTGTCCAATGCTTGCGTAGATGCAAATTTAACCTCCACGGGGACTCTAAAAATAAAAAAAGTGCGAATAATGTTTAAACGAATAACGACAATACTAAAGACATCTCATAACTCAATCATCGATTAAAGATCGATTAAAGAACGAGTAGTTCAGATATTTTTCCTAATTTAACATTCAACGAAATTGTCATGGATTTTTCATTGAATCGAACTTATAATGCAAAATTCCAAGACTTTGCATTACGAACAGTATTTTTATTTACTTAATCAACTATACTAGATACAAAAATTATAAATAAGTCAATGAAAGCTAAGGCACCTTTTATGTATATCATTAATTGCGTACTATGCACACAGATATCATAAAATATACGTTACAAGGCGCATACTTTTTTCGGAATATCGAAGAATATTTCAGGGACTAGTATAACGCCAGCAAAAAATAACATGCAATAAAACTTCGTTTACTAGCTATCAATATGTACTATCATCAATATGCTCGATATCCGATATCAATATGCGGTTGACCTCTTTAAAAATAATAGTTATTGAGTAAAAAATCCATGAAATTAACCTAAACCTATATTGCTAATTAAAATACTTAAATGAAGACTCCCGCGAATCAGGTTAAGTCATATAATGTTTTTGTCGAAGTGATTAAAAATGTTTTTCATTATTTATAAAGAAAAGCTGGGATTTTTGATGTTTTTAATATGCTTTAGATAATAGTGAACGTAATGAATGATAGAACTTTTGGAAAGTGTCGTAACGAACGACTGAGTATTTAACGATGACAAACAAAAAAAGAATATGTAATGAAAAAGATATTAATATCTGAAATAAGATTTCGCGAGGTAGAAAAAGCTGCACTTTTTTTATCGCTGCGTCGAGTTATATTGGATGCTGACGATGCTAGACACCAACCGTAATTAATGCTTTATCTTTTTAAAATGATTTGTCCGTCGATGCGCGAAACTGAAAGTGTTTTGAGAACATGAATAGAGCCTTTAACGAAATAATTAAACACGATTGGATTAGAGATCTGTTAAAAAATGGAGCAAAAAACGCGAGGAACTGAAAACTACATCCTCGTTGCCATGTATATCTAATATCGCAATCTGATTGATTGTAAGTCGGGAAGAGGGAGGGGGAGGGGATTTATATTCAACGAATTTATTGATCCTCGACAGTAGTCTAGAGAGACTGTCCCTCGAGCTTCCCCCGAAACTAATTATATATGAAAGTAATTATCGTTTCATCGTGATGTATTATCAGGAGACGAAGTATCCGTGCATGAAGCCCTAATTAAGATTTTCATAAGCTTAAAAAAGCCCGCGATTGAATAGCTGACAAGTCTAAAGAAATGAAAATGCGAGAGGTAATATACACGGTTGAGCCTTCAAGTCCATAATATCGCTTGAAATTTAGAGGGAAAAGATCGAGGAAGCTCGAGAGTCATCGATTATTCGACTCTCTCGATCACTTATCGCGATAAGTCGCGAGAAGAAGTTCGTCTGGCTTGAAAGCAGTGCCGGTCATCTCTATATATAGGCGCCGACGACTTTCGCCGAGAACGAGACCACGATGACTCAGTGCATAGCTTCCCCTGGGTCCGTAGTATCTGTATAATTCGAGTCGCGTGAACAGCTAAGGAGAGCCTCCTGGTTTCAGGGACATAGTATAATAAAATAGTAATTCGAAACGATAAGACTCGCTGGCCATAGCTGATAATCGAGCGATAAGCAACCTATACTACTGATAGATCGCGATCGGGAGAAGCTCTTAGATCGAGCGATCCGCTGGTGCCTCGCCTCGTCTCGTCTTCTCAGCTTGCTGTTGGATTTTTGGACGCGGTGGAGCCTAAGACCATTAGGGCCTATTAGCACGAAAATAGGATTGCTTAGACTCGCTAGCCACTAGACGGCTACTGCCTTGGATCGCCGCGCGATTACGACTTATTTAATGTGAAGGCATAAGTATTGAGCTCCTTTCTTTTTTCTCTTTTTTTTTTCTTTTTTTTTCATAACGTTTCGAGCAGATTCTCCCCAGAGATTGTTCCCAGAAATTCAATTGAATCTCCATTCTTTGACACTCTACTAAGCTTCTTTTGTATGTACAATAACGAATGATCTTTTTCTTTCTATTTACAATATATAACAAATAATCAAAACTTATGAGATGATCGGATTTTTTTATTATTAATCTAGCCAGCAGCGAGTCACGCGCTTTCCTTTCCCCGTTCCTAATTTACTCAATAATCCCATAATAAGCGGATAACTCAAGAATTGAAAATTTAATTTTTCTTTAATTGTTAAAGTTAAAGAGCAGCGAACAGAAATAATAATTGCTTAGTCATCATATCCTATCCCTCGAATTCCTACTAGTCTTAACAGTAATTAACAGTTAATTCGTCAAACCCGAAAATCACGAGAGACCGACCGACCAACCACTACCACTCAATACAAAACGTGTTGCTACACTTCATCAATAATCCTATAATTTTTCATATTTCTCTGTATTAAGCGAAAGGTATTTATTAATTGGCATTCGAAGCAGAAAAGACATTTCCAAAGAAATTTAAATATTATTTAATCTCGTTTAATCGATCACCAACAGTATTGCCAATACCTACTTCACTTCCCAAGTCTTTATTTTTATTTACTATGCAAATTTTTTTTTCTTTCTTTTTTAATATATTATCGCATTATTGAAGTAACTGATGCTAGCACTTTCAATTGATAAAGAAGCTTTTAATCATTTTAATTCATTGTCAACCTACTACTTGAACTTGTGTAAATATTTATTTTTACATTCTTTTTCCCAAAAAAACTTACTGTATTCGTTACGTTTTATTTTCTTCGAAATGTTACTGTTTCTCGGAGAATAAATAAACTATAAACATGATATTAAGGTACTTGAATATGAAATTGTTTATGAGGAATAGGGAATCGTGACTATTGTCTCACTTCATTTTTGCACATTATAAAAATAGAATCTTTTTTAAAATTTCTACTTTAGACGTATTAAATTATTCCTTAAATGTTATATTTGGCATATAGCATTTAAATCAAAATTAAAAAAAATCAAAATAAAAAATTATTTACGCAATACGTACAATTTTTCTTTTATTTACCAGTATAATTATATATTTGTTTATATACCCGATAACCCGTAATAGAATTACAAACAAAATCATTATATAATGTGATTACTAAATAATTAGAATAGTTTTTAACCATATTACAGGCCTGATTTTATAACTTCCAACAGTTACTTATACAAATATGCAATTAGATAACGTTTGTGCTAAAATTAATAGTTACTTTTGTTTAGATTTACGTTAAACAAAAGAAATTTAGAGTATATTTAAAATAAGTTTTTGAATAAAAAATATTTATATTAAATATACAAAATTAATAAATAATGAAAAATATGGAATCTTGTTATTGTATTGATATCTTTCAACAAAAGTAGTTTTATTGTTTGATAAAATTAATTTTCATAAGTGAAATAGTACTTAAAAGCAATAAATAATAATAAATGAATCATATCTTGGGAGTATTAAAAGTAATAATAAGCTGTTTACTTCGTTATTGGATTCACTAAAATTCATTTTGCTTACTAAAATGAATACATAACAAAATTTTAGGAATTAGAAGATATATTTAGATTAATGTCGCAGTCTTATAATAAAAGTCAGATCCTAGCTTCACGAATTTTACAAGAAAGTAAAACTTTTATCGCCATAAATATTGGTCACGGTGACTCTTCTTATATTTCTTCATTAGATGTTGTATACTATATGTTAAAATCTATTTAGCATGTATTTGTAAAACAATTGGCTTATTTCAGACAATAGATTCGAGTGGAATTTACTGTTGTAAAATATTGATATTTAAGATTTATTAATTTTACAACGCCTTTAATGTAATGATATCCTGTGTTAATTATTTCATATGGATGAAGAAAACTCGTTACTAACGTGAAATGCTCGAATTCTTAATTTTCATGGTCAAAATTTTTCTTTTTGGCATTCCACAGTTATTGTCAGAGCCAAATATTTTTATAAACCATTTAAAAATCAATCATGAATAAACAGAAAACAATTAGTGCAACCTAAATCAGCAATGTGTTTTCAAGTAGATCTGTTGTACTAGTAGTGTTTAGAATTGCGATCAGTTGCTCTTAATAAATAATAAATTAGCTTTGGACATAATTATGGATGAATCACTTGAAAGAGCTTTCTGATTTTCTTTACAGTTCTCTTGAAATGCATGCCAGGGAATTACAAAGATAACAGTTATCGACTGTCCCTATTTACGATACCTGTTCAAAAGAATTTCAAAAGTGTTTGCAAGTAATTTGCGAGGCATTCGTAAAATGGAATACGTAAGCAAGATGTAAGAAATGATTCAACGTCAGTGGGATATATCGAGAATCGAATAAACGTTTTTTTTTTTTTTTTTTTTGACGCATTTAAATAAAGCGGTACATTCAAGTTCTAAAATCGAGCTTATTTGAACGCTTTCGTAAAATACCTTTTGGACGTGTCTGGATCATATAAAATAAAGAAATGTTAATATAACAAGTACCATAAATGCAGTATACGTAATAATGCAATTGAATGATTAGCAGAAGACGCGAGTTCGTTTTGCTCTTTGTTGCATTGAATGGATCGTCGCGGATCGTCGCTCGAAAGCTGCAAGAAGACAAGGATTTATTAATACACGCGTTCTATATAAATTAAAAGTTAAACGCGTTTAACGAAAATAGGATCGTAATTATGGCTCTTTTCGAGAACCTTAATAGATAGCTTAAAATGCAGCTGAAGTACTCCGAGGCTCCACTGCCGTGGAGAGAAATTTCTTCCATAAATTATAAATGTATTAATGAAAATATGAGTAATTCGGCACTTTCTATAAAGAACTTCTGATTATTTGTAGGAAAAATCACACGAGTGACAAGTCAACAATTACACATGAGCCCTAAGTAGATACATTATATAACTTAAAATACAATGGCCCGAGAGAGGAGAGAGCATTCCATCTACTTTCAATTAAAATCGCTTGAATTCATCTTGCGAGAAAACCGTACGAACAAAGATAAGATAAAAGAATATTGGACTTGTTTCTTCAGAGCGACTACAAAGTGAAAATACATGGACATGAAAATACTCGGCGATTGGACTCTTATTGAATCATTGCAAGCGGCTTATTCCACGACCGTATGAATAACCTACAGCTATCATCGGGATATGACACGTCGTTTTCTAATTATAGCCACGCGCAGGCGCAGATACTTAATCTCATTACATGGGCGCTCATCGTCCTATCAGAAAATACTTTCGCCCGATCCAAGAAGGCTGCTAAATGGTCGAATATGCTTTTTGCGCCCGGCTGGCTGTCTGGGTAATTATTAAGCAGCCGATAATTTTGGCGCATCGGTAGTCGTCTATCACAAGCCGTTTCCGCTAATGCGCATGCGTGCCAGCTGGAAAGGTCTCGGTCTCGATTTCGATTCGTACTCGACGTCGTCGTCATCGTCGTCGTCGTCGAAGTCGTAGTCGTAATGATCGAAGTCGTAGCCGTAATCGTAGTGGTCGTAGCGTAGCCGTAGTCGGATTAGTCGTCCTTGCGGCATGGGAAGCGCCTCCATATTATTACCGATGTTATTATCGACACGGGTACTATTGCTACTGCTGCTGCTGCTGCTAAATATTATTATCATTATTATTAGCGGAATCGTGAGCGCAATCCACTTATGGAAGGTGCGTGCTATCAACCTTGGAAAGTTGGCATTGTTGAGCGATGCATGGCACTTTTCGCGCCATTTCCACGCTTTCGAACTTGTGAATTCCCTATGAGTTAGTTTATCGACCCTACGGATTACTTTCAACAGCTAGACATTCCTAACGTATCTCGTAGCACGTTTTTATTGATATCTGGTTTTCCTTCAATAATCATTATCTCCCCGTTGTTGTCGTGGAACTTATGAATAGAGATTGAGCGCATTTAAAGTGTAGATGACAAATCAGTCAAACCTCGTACTTTGGACTTCCAGAAGATCCGCCAATGTTACATTATTTTTTAGCACTTTTCTTCTGTTTTGTCTTAAGTTTATTATTAATTATATAACAATAATAATTAATATTTGCGCATTCAAGCTTGTCGCTGGCTTGACTCCTTAGTTATATTGTCAGAAGTTGATCTGTATCACATCCGTCAGTAGACTTTAATTTATAATGTCTGATTTAGTGGCTAAGCTCCAATCAAACTATATCCATGCATATGTGTGTACATGTATATTATATATATATATATACGTGTGTATATATATAAACAATTATTATTGGATTATTTTATTATTATTGGACTACTTGGCTTGCATTCGGTTTTTTTACTTTCTATGTAAATCTTATATACCTAAACCGCAAGCCTTAAAATAAAAGATGATATGTGTGGAAAATTAAACAAATAAGACAAGTACCTATTCGAAAGAAAACTCGAATCGTTTTTGTAGTGTAGCGTTTAGTTAATGAGTTGAAACCTTAACCTCTTTAGCTGCTCATTAATAACGACACAAATATTTCACAAACTCTTGTGTATTACAATATAATTGCATTATTTAATATTACTCTATTTGTAAGAACATAATAAAAGTAATATGGCTAATTAATTTTATTTGCATTATTATAAATATTAAACAATCTTATTGAAGGTTACTTTTAAAATCTTGAATTTTATTTATTTTTATTAACAAAAATCTCTGTGCCATGAAAAGTTATTCTATACACTTTGTAAAAACTATTCGTTCAATTAAGACAAATGACACATACGACTACTCTATTCTAAAGAAGTGAATATTTTTAGTCTAGCATAATTAATAATTTTATTTGTTCATAATCCTTTATTACTTTAACGTAATTGGTTAATTAGAATAATAGTATTACATGTAATTAATATTTCTATACTATCTAGTATTTAAATTATCAATATATATTTTACTTGCTCACTTGTTTAACATGAATTTATAGTACATTTTTTTAGAATATGCAATATTTTACGAAATATTAGCTAGTATTAATTTTTTTGTAATTGTTATAAATCACTCTTATATAATGAATGACTGTTATAATATGCTTAGTAAATACATTTTACTAGAGGTTATAAAATATGTCGTTGGTAATGCAGACCTTTTATTCATGGATACCCGGAAGAAAGTGTTTTTAACGGTATTTCGTCAAAAACATTTTCTAAAAATATTGAATGCACGTATATATATATAGATAGATACACATATTAATAACTACATATGAAATTATTTTTGAAACTGAAAAACTTGTATAAATAATTCAAAGATAAAGCAAAATCAATCTTAATATTTAATGTTGAATTGTTTAAGATAATTGTGAAAAAACATAGATTTAATAAAAGTAAAACAATTCGATAAGCAATCAAATACAAACCAAGTTCAAAATGTATTCTTAATATTTATTATAACAGAGCTCAATAGAAATTTGTGTTACTTTCTGTATTAAATCATGTGTGAAATTTTGTACTGTAATAAACCTTCAAGTAGATATGCAAAGCCGATAAAGAAATATCATAAAAATAGATTTTCATTATAACGGTCACGTTATTTTTCAGGAAGTTTTTTAAATAAATCGAATGGAATATTCTCGTTTCGGAATGGAATCGTATGGCGACAGCCATCGATGAAATTGAATTCAAGATAAATCGTATTCTATGCGATTGTTCATGATATTTGAGAAAAGATAACTTATAAGCCAAGAATAAGTAAATTAGAATTCAGCTTTTCCAAGTCGGGCAAATTTATAAAATGACGAATCGCAAATGTCGCATTTTATGACGTCACAACGGCGTTGCAATTTTAAAAGAAAAACCTCGAGGGAAATAAGCAGTAAGTTGTGATGTCAGGGAAAAGTTTTAAAGCCTCTGTCCGGAATTGTAAATATAGCGAATCCCGGCAAAATCTTACGAAGGTAGTCTCCGGCGATTTATGTGAGAGCAGCGCTGGATAAGTGCGCATTTATTTGACGCCATTGTTAACTGCCGAGACTCGTATGAATATTGATGTCTCTCCCCCCCCTCTCTCTCTATGTCTATCAATCTACCTACATACCTCTCCCGACGTACCATCCCCCCGCCGCACCAACCGATATCAGGCTCCGGCACGCCGATCGGCACGCTTAAATTAACGATAATGATGCTTACGCATAGATAAATGGATGGTCATGCGACTCCTTCGAAATCGCCTCCAGAACTGCTAATTAAATTATCGAGGACAATATTATGATTTAGGACGGACAATGCTGTAAAAGCGTTGTCCGATCGGAATTTTTCAAAACTCAACCGTTGCTCGACTTTTCTAATACGTAATCGACGCTCAGGCATTATCGTTTAGGCTGAAATAATTGCCGTTGAGCAATGGTTTATCATACTTATCAAAGCGGCAACGGGCTCCGGCGTTGCACTTCTTTTTATTTTCATTGCCCTCGGGATCCTCGGGAGTTTAAATAATAATCACTTTCTTGCCGTTGTGGAATGTTAACCTTATAGCCTTTCATTCCTAACTATTATTTCATACAGGTATTTGTGAAAAGGCTTTTATCGCTGAATTCGACTAGATACTTGTCTACAGTCATTTTGTCCGAGGAAAGTACTTCATGTAACGAGCAATCGTTTCACAGCGTCGACGAGCTGTACTTGTGAAAAATATATTGACTGTTGATGCGATACGTCATCATCGCGTATCGAATCACTTGAAAGTCAAAACAACCATTTCTGAGCACTTATAGACTCGATAATTAATCCAAAAATCCAAGGTCCTTACCTTAGACTAAAGAACCTTAAGAGTTTCAAGAGCTGTAGAATATCGACATATTCCATCGATTTCATTTATAATAGATTAGCTCGGTCTTGCTAAGAATCGACAAATGTACTTTTGTCTATTAGCTTTAAATACCTATAGGTTAACGTAATTTATTACCTTAACTCGACAGTTTGTTTTATACTATATAAAAAAAATCTAGACTCATATTATATTCCATTGATAAATCAATGTATTTAGCTCTTTTCCCGCATGAAGGCATTTAAAAGCTGGAAGAATCGATCAACGAGCTGACTCGTTCGGGTCGACGTGCTTATAAAATTAATAACGTCGTGAAAAGACGATAATAGCTTCTCGTATGTTACAATGAGGCTATTGTATATTGTACATGCATTTACTGGATTGCGTTTATTAAGGCTTATAACGGACTTTCGTCTCACATTATAAAAGTCTTGCACTGCGTGTTAACGCTCTAATTGATGAATTATTACTGGAAATAGTCGATATTTATTCCCGTAATTGGGGAATGCAGATGTAATAATAAAATTACTATCAGCTCGAGTGATTAAGTTTTGTTTTCGAAAATAAAGTTAAATATATCTTAATAATACTTTAATAAAGTATTACGCAATAATTTTTTATCTCCAAGTAATTTACCTTTGCATACTCTGAAAATCTTCACAAAGATCGGGATGAGTTGTATATTCACTCATCAAGTAACATTAAATTTGTATTAATTGGTGCTTCATCGTTTAACTTTGCTATTCATTGATGTTTCTAGTAAATGGTTTTTTTTTTAATGTATTTATAAAGTATTTTCTTCCAACTTTAGTATCAAATTAAACTGTGTTTTAAAATTAATAGGTTTCATTCGATCCACAATTTATTATGAAAAAGAGCTACTTTAATAACGTTAAATCAGCTGAAATTTACTTCGTTATTATCTTTGTATTTCTTTACTGTTAATCCTGTTAATTATTTTTTAGATATATTTCAATAAAATTCTTTCAATTTCAATATTAAACGAAGTTCCTTTGATTTTCAGACCAAGAAGCTTAAATTTTTAAAAATATTTTTTACCTTCTCTAAAATAGTATTAAAAAATATAAGCTTTTATATTGAAAATAGCAAATACTTGTAAATGAATTTTTTACCCTTGATTGTAATATTATTAATAGTAAAATTTAAATAATAAAAGTTATGAGCTAATCAAGGTACAAAAATAATCTTTTAAACGTTTCTAAAATTTAATCTACTTCTTCATATTTCATTATATCTATATAAATAACAATGTAATTAACGTATAAAAGGATAAAAGTACTCAAAACGGTACGTAAGTATCGAAACAATGAATTAGAACAAACAAAATTCATCAGATAAAAAAAAAAAGATTAGCAAACTGAATTTATTAAGTTTATTTGTAAAATCCTTCATTCATAATATTGCTTTCTTTATTTTTTGTAGGCATAATGTACAAATTACGTTTTTATAAAATAGATTTAATGAACGATATTTATTGAACTAAAGATATTATATAATTACGATTAAAGAAATTTCTTGCAGGTGTCTGCAAATATCAAGAGGAAGGTTAGTATTTTTCTGAAAATTACACCCTTTATTTCAGTATTTATTGAGGAACATAATTGTAGATTTTCTTCTTATTGGATCTTCTCATATCACATAAAATGAAGGTCAATATTCATACTAAATTTAAAATACTGGATTATGAATAAATTAAAATATTTTTTAAAATTAAGAATTAACAGAAATTGAAAAAGTTCTTCTATTTCTTAAAATTATAGTCTTTTTTAAAGGAAGAACTTTTCTCTCTTTTTCTTGTACTTATATTTTATTTTAGGTTGAAAAAATTTAAAATGCATCTTCTATGATTAGGGAGGAAAGACAAAAATCTGCTCAATGTCTATGCCTTGGTCCTTTTAATGATTCGCCGCCTTTCCTTCCTTTACCCGCATTTTCATTGTCTCACATTGGTTACCACTTATCTTACATACAAATGTATATAAATACTACGCATTAGACTATTGACGTTCATTTTTTAAACTGCTTTAAATAGAAGTATGAATTCAATGAGTTTACGCATGAGCTGTTTTATTTTATTATCATTTCATCGCCTAATTTTGATTACCAGAGCGAGTAAGTTTCGAAACTTTTAAAAAATTTTGTATTTCGTCTAATTAAAAAGGTAACATATTCTAAACGCGGACGTCTATAAATCAACGCTCTATCCTTTTTCAGTCGGAATATACGTACGCCTTTCCAACAGCGGATTTTCCGGTAAGAAAAGGGCGTATCCCTCAGTCCTTATCGCATCCGAATCATTTGCATTACCCCATACGACTTTTGCCAGGCAGGGGTCCCCGCCTGGCTCACACAATACGCATCATTATGCGATTTTACTTCGTGCCGTACGCACATACTCATTCATAATCATTTTTTGCTTCTCTCATTGGTGTTTTCCTTTTGACAATGATCTCATTCATAATTTACGGTATTCGTTTCTCGCTCAGAGTGCTTCACTTAAATATCTATAAGCTAAGCTCTATAATATAAATTTTCTATTACCATTACTACTACTACGCTACGCGTTAGACATGCGCAACGACGATAAATGACAATTTCAGCCGCAACACTTAATGTTAAATTATCACACTTATACTTTATCTACAAAGCCTATTTCAAGCTCTAAGTAATATTTGGATTAACTAGTACTCATTAATTGATTTCAATATTAAAATTTATTTCCTTATCCGTTTCATAATACTTATCGATTTCATTGAACAAACATTTATATTTTAAAGAGAAATATTTTCACTTCATTTTCAACTTATAAATTAATTTTACATTATGAACAGAAGTAAATATTTTACAATTAATACGACACGATAAGTAATATTGAAATATCATTAAAAAAAAAATTTATCTTCATATTAATTTTGGTTCAAGAATGTGTATGTAAAAAATAAGATGCCAGAGCCAAAATAATAAATAAGAAAATAATAAAGTAAAGTAATAGAAAGAAAATAGGTGAAACTCGATTTAGGGGTCATAAGTAACGATCGTGATCAATAGTAGTACTCTCGTCCTCGTAACGTGCAGCTCGAGCGATCGATTGCTACCCCCGGTATCGTCTAGAGGATACTACAGGAGCAAAAAGGTAGTTGCTATTTACTACTACCTTGATAACGCCATTAAAAGATACGTTAGAACCGCTTTCCCCTATAGAGACCATTGCATGTCGTTCTTTCTAGTATAGCCCTCATGAGAAAGTGCCTCTGCCTTCCCTTCTATATAATTCTTTAAAACTATCTAGTAACAGATACCATTATATAAAAATACCATTCTTATAAAGAAAATATTCATCATTCTATTGGAATTTGTGTCTGTATATCCGTACAGATGACACTTCCTTTAAATTCAAATAGAAAAAAATCTGCTACTACGTGTTTCTTAAAATATCGATTTATTATTGTACGAGTAAAAGTAGTAATTATTTTTACCTATTTTATAGAAATTAGTAATAACAGATAACCAAGCTGTGTGAAGTAAGGCGCTTTCGGTATTAGTATAATGTACATACTTGAAGGAGAATTAGGAATAAGGTAAATAATATTTATCACGAGTGCACGAGTCTTACGAGTCTTACGAGTGCAGTAACACATTTTACTATAATAAATGGTTTAAATGGCTCGTGCATTTTAAATAGAGTAAAATTAAAAAAAAAAAAATCGCTCTTCCAGTGCCTTGACGTAGAGCGACGAAATCCAATCGAGCATTCGAAATCCAAAGGCGATAGAGTATCTCGTCTCGAGAAGACAGGTCGGTTCGATTGTAAATCTAGTCATTGCAAATGCAGCGGGACTGGAATGGAATGTCGTTGGTCTTGGGGCTATTGTAATCGATCCAATTTGAAAATCTCTTTACGCGTAATCCACGACTGTGCTTGGCCTTCGTACTGCAAACGCCGGTAACAGTTTGTCCGCTGGCGCAGAGGAAGAGAAGGCAGAGAAAGTCGGGAGAAGAAGCATCAAAACAATTGCCATAAGTAATTATTTGGTTGGCCAGGAAGAGAGGAGAGCACCACTCCTTGATTCTTGGCTGTGCTCTGTCTTACCGCTTGCCTCGAACAAACGCTCCGATTTCATCGGTCTTACAAGCATGGCGGGGACATCTGTATTTCACTCACATCATAATTACGAGCGGAGTAACGGCTAATTTGAAGGTCGGTCCCCGGCTTTCCGTACCCGACTTTTATCGTCCGGCGTCCTCTGCAAGTTTCCCGTGGACAGGCGTTTCGTTTGATTTACGCTTGTCCGTAAATTCCTGCCTTGGCCATTACGTTTCAATTAGTTCTTCCGATACGCTTCCCCCTCCCACCTCTTCACCCCAATGACTACGGTTTCGTCAGTTTTGCTATAATTTACATGTGGGTGACCGGCTATGGGACGCTGATATTAGCGTGGACTAACACGCGGAAGCCTTTGACCGCGCTAACCTCTCGTCTCCAAAGGCATGATTTTCTGGTGAGAGAGGGGGGGGGACGCCGAATGCGGAGATCCTCTTGGGACGATTGCTTGAATAAGGCGCAATTAAGACGGAAATAACAAGTACATCCATCCGTGCCGTGACAGAATTCGTTTGCTCCCACAAAGGACGTACGTAGAAAGCAAAGGCGTATACATCCGATCTACCTCTTCTTCCCGACAATGAATATTTTAAACGACGTTTGGTCTATCGGCGTAGAATGTCAAAAGAGATGGAGGGAGGTATTCGACAACCTCAGCGCTTATAGCGTCATTGATAATACAAGGACGTTATTTCAACGGGAAATTGCGAAGCCGTTGGTCCGACACCGTTGTCGCGTCGTCACCAAATGACGAAGGAGAAAAAGAGGGCTTATTTATTTTTTGTCGAGGCTTTGTTGCTACATGGGTCCAATGTGGATTCGACGTAACGGTAAACAATTAAATGTCTCCTACTACGGAGCTCACAGGAGCTTTTGAGAGGAGTTGCGGCTCTCGTCTCGTTCTACAGAAGAAGGAACGAATCAACGTCTTCGTCGTTGTTATGAATGAATCATTAAACGCCAGAGTGACAGAGTGACAGAGAGAGAGAGAGAAGAGAGAATTTTCATAATTAACGATTTGAATGCACTTGTTTCGAAACAGGAAAACGGCACTTCAAACTCTGTAAAGGAATGAATAATAAACTCAAAAATTATAAATCCTTGACTGGCTTAATATTTCTCTATCGCGCACGCATTAAATTTCAATACATCATAATGTATTCTATATTGAAGACATACAAATGACAGAATAACAATACTCCATAAATGCGTTACTATTACTATATTATTTTTTCATCTCCCCTGCACATTAACCAATGTGACTTCTAACTCCGTATTCTATAACGATTTTTATTAATATTGAATAATCAGATTATTGTTGCCATAAAATTAATTTTATTAGTAATACTCTATATATATATATGTAGCTTCTCATTCATTTCACTTTCTGATCGAATCTTACCGCTTATCATTATTTTCCATTTTAATATACTTATTTACTCCGTTACTCGGACACAGCTTTGTACTTTTTACTTACTCTCCAATCGAGGAGAGGTAAAAAGGTCTTTGTGTACATATACATAAAATATAGGTCCAAAAGAAATGGGGGGAAAAATGAAAGGAAACTGCCAAAGGTCTCGATATCGTAACGTAACCGTAAGAACAGGTTTAGTATTATGATGTCACCAGATCGTTATTTCAAAATCATTAAGTATCTTCTATTATGCTGTTCAACGAATTTATTCTCTTTATTCTACGTTTTATCTTTGTTAAATCTCTATCCGTTTCTCTCTCCCTCCCACTCTCCCTCACACTCTCTCTCTCTTTCTCTCTCTCTCTTTCTCTCTCTCTCTCTCTCCCTCTCTATCTCTCTCTCTCCAACTCTTTAAATCAATCGTTGACCCATAAAACTCCGAAAAAAGCAAAATTAAATTGCTTTGCTTAGGGCGTTATGTATATAGAAAACTTTTAAGCATAATCAATATTATTGACACAGTTTTTCGTAAAAATAAAATAATTAATAATAGTATTAATTGAAGATATCGGTACGCTCAGACTTATTTTCCAATCTCTATTACAGATATCAGAATTTTATTTATCCATTTTAACCGTTTCGAGCGCTATGCAATCTATTACAAAATAATTCACTCAACAAATATCAAAAAAGCAATTTCGTCACAAGTCACAATTTAAGACAAATTACATGCTATAAGCCTATTCGTTAACAGCATTTGATAATTTGCATTTAAAGTAAGTTTTCACTCCATTTGAAAAAATCCTCTTTTCATACCATTGGTGAAGCACTTCACCAAAAATAAAATGTAAATATTCATTCGCAATATCGTTTCATTCGTTCACTACCTTATAAATTATTATTCCCGAAATTTCTTCTTCACTTTGAAATACGTTTTCTTTGAAAATAAAAAATATATATATATATTGAGATACACTAAGTACACACCCTCCATATATTAAATTGATCTATTCTTTAATGAAAAATCTCCGTCAGCTTTTAACGCTTTTCTAATACTATTTATACATTATTGAATTTTCCAATGAATTCTCACCACCTTTGATTAATAATAATTTTCATAAAATATATATTGAATTTTGATTTAATTATTTTTGCGTTTTAGATTTATTATTTAAGCTTATCCATACAAATTTCTAATTATAAGTAGTAACATAGGAATAAGAAATCTCAATTAAATAATTATTGATTCTAATAAAAACTTATTCGTTCTTTTACGATAAATAAATATTTTACTTAAGATTACTTAGAGCAATATCTATTAAGAAAATTGGCATCTTCATTAATAGGAATAATGGATTCTATATAATGTTTTTGTAATACGAAATTAAAATAATTGAATTACAAAAGAGATTAATTAAATAGAAACGGACGATAATAAAACTTTATTTTTGTTTACAATATTTCAAATTATTTTAACTTTGTAATCTTTAGGAAGAAATAAATAGTTAATAAACATTCTTAAATCATAAATTATTCATAAATTATTTAAAATAAAATTGCAATAAGTCATATATTATATTTTCGTAATATAAAATTAAGATGCATGAGTATTTAATTTGTATGTAAATGTCAGAAATTATTAAAAGCTATTGCGTAATACAGGATAAGAATTGTTGATATTAAATATAACATTAACGTTTCTTAAACTTATTCAAACATCTTATTTTGTATTATATTAATAATTATTGGTATTTTAAAATTGATTTGCATTGTCAGCGAAACTTAAGTATAACTAATAATAAAAAAATAATTACGATTTAACATATAAGTTATTATTGGTTTTGTTTCATTTAATTAAATATTTAAAAAACTATGTATAAATATAATAATTATGTTAAAATACGCTTGCATATGATTAAAGAAAATTTCAATTTGTAACTTAATTACATCATAATATTTATATAAAGGTACATACGTGGAAGCTACTGAAAATACACTATTGGCAACTATGTCCTTTTAAAATTCGCGATAACTGGACATGGTTGAAGGTATGAAAATAATTTGTAAAAATTTGGACATAATTAAAAGAGATGAATAAGAAACAACGAAATTCGGTTTTCTTTTTTTTTTTGAGGTGTTATGCGTCGAGAAAGATGCGAGAGGCGAGTCTTACGTTAAACGTAAATACGATAGGAATCTCTGAAACATGAGATTTATTGCAGGTGATTACTTTCTTTGACTCTCTTTATTGCGTAGGTGTCGAGTTGTAAGTAATAGTAGGTTACTAACATCTGTCAGGACAAACTGAGGCCTTACGTACAAAGGGCGAAACCTTTTGCTGAGACAAACACGATCTTCAGAGATGAGATATCTCCGAGAGGTTGGTCAGCCTCGAAGATGCGTTGCGAGACTTCTTTTATCTACTGATGCTCCCCCCTTCCCAATAGTACGGTATCATTTTAAGCTGAGAGTTCTCATTTTCATCAGAATTTCAGAGCGAACGTTCGTATTAAATAATTGTAAATAGCTTTATTGGTAAATCATTTTTTTATGTTAATAACTAGGATTTAGGTTGTATAAAGAGTTTTTCCTCCTTTTGTAAGAAAGAAATTTTGTTACCCTCATGCTGGGATAAGCATGGTAAGTTAATTCATTTGTGTTAGACAACAATTGTCATTATTGTTTTATTCCTTACGCCCTCTCTTTTTCTCGAATTCGTTATGTAAAACAAAAGTTAGCTATAGAACTCAAACTGCCATGAGTGAAAGTTATTATCAATAAAAGGTGACACAAATGTATAATATATGGTTGAGAGACATTTTATTTTGGCGTAAATGAAAAATCGCTATTAATTATTAATTGTTGATTGAAATAGTTTAATGAAACAATTTACTACCTTTAAATTAAGTTAATAAAAAAATATATTCTACTTTCTCACGAAAAATTTTTTATTACTATTAATGTACTATTCCTTAACTGAGCTTTAACGATCCAAAAGAAACTACAGTAATACACGAATAAAATTCATAATTTGAAGTACAATACAATCTGACGTTAATAAAATGTTCTATATGATTTTAAATACATCTTCTCTATCAGTTATCATTATTTTATCCAATATTTACATACGAACAAATTAATGACTTATTACTGAAAATGTATGTTTTCAAATGCATTAGCACGTAATATTATATCTCAAAAAAATTTCATTATGAATTTGAACATTTTATATTTTAAGTTTATGTTACGTAACTTTTAATTAATTATTTTGTTGTTTTTGATATTACCTATAACTGTTATGTTTAATATATAATTGTAATAATAAATTTGATAGAACTAATTTAATTTTAATTTTAATGTATTTATAATATTTTTTTATTTATAATGATTAGAATAATAAATAATAAATAGTATCAATGATAAATAATAGCAACGAACGTGTATTTACGTTGGAGGAAATTTAAGTTCTCGTAACGTCCTTGCTTTTTTAAGGCTTTCGTTCGGATGTAGTGGCCCTAACGTTATTCTATTCGATTGCACTTTGAATTCGAGTGAGATTAGAAAATGCACGTTTCATAAGATGAGCCCGAGTTATCGACATATTGAGATTAACGTTTTCTTTACATTTATATGCGTGGTGCTGGTCTTATTTAAGTGGTTTTTAATTTTTACCTGTATAGAAGGGTAACACAATTAGAATTTATATAGTAGTATAAAGAAAATAATATTTTTAAAATTAATAAAATTTTTAATATTGAAAAAATTGTATTATGTATATATTTTTTATTCAATAAAATTCACATAAATATGCTTATATTGTACATATTCTGTACTCTAAGCGATCATTCATGTCAGGAATAAATGAATTGTAGTTACGATTTTATTTGAAAAAAATAATACGGATTTAACCAGATAAAATTAAAAGTAATTATCAATTTTTTCGTATATTTAGCAACATAAAAAAAATAAAATAACAAGTTAAAAGAAAAAATATACAATGTAAAAGAAACAATAAAACAGAATTTTTTAAACATAAAGAGATCAAATGATTATCGTAAAAAATACATTTTGATTTATTATAATAAAAAACACGTTGATACATTATTTAATTAACTAATTTTATTAATATAGTATACAGATAAATTTATAACAATATAACTTATAACTTTAATGTTAAATATAAAAAACAATTTTCTTTCATAAAAATAAACGCGATCTCATTAAAATTAAATTACAATAAAAATATGCCGTATTCAGCCAAATTAATATACTTTTAGCACATAAATAGAATATTTATAAAAACAAATTATATGTAAAAGAATTACAAAATATATTATAATATAAATAATTTAACGAAATTGAAGGAGAATCCATTATTCATCAGTGGGGATTATTCATCAGTAAATAATTTTAATGGAATAATTAAAATAAAATAAATGTGAATTAAGTATGTATATATATATTGTATGTTATACTGCTCGGTTATCATGCAATATTCTGTATATTGTTATATTACATATAAATTAAAATTCTTTTTAGTTTAAGTGCTTTATGTGCTTCAGTAGTGAAAATGAATTAAAATGTTTTAACATAAGAGAGGAATGGGAAAAAGTGTAAAAGGAAATTCGAATAATGATTTAATCGTGTCGAGTGAAACCCCTTCCGCTTCTTCTCCATCTCTTATTCATTAATACGCCCCTTTGATTGCTCGAGCTCTTTATTCCTATGCTCTATCAATGATAATTTCAGATAAAAAGGCAACGAAACTTCCTAATTCGCATGCAATCTTATTTCAGGTCACAGCGCAGGAAAATGAAAGCCTTTGCCCCCCAGGCACCACCGCCGATCTCGTTGTATACGTTGCCAGAGCCGAGCGCACCACCGCTACCAGGTACGTAGATCATCTCGTATTACGTGCATCCTGGCACCGACCTTAAAGTTCATGCTAAGCAAGGAGCTCGTCTTTGCTCTCGTTCAGAAGACGAATCTGACGTGGGAATCTGGTCCTTCGTGGATAATGTTCCGGAAACACAGGCGAAGTCGTGATCGATAGACAATAATCGGTATTCGGTAGCGATTAGCTAAGAATAAAAAGTAAATGAATCGCGTTGCTTTTAAAATTTCTTGGCTCGATGCTGGCCTGCGAACTAGACTGCAACACCGTTTCTTCCTCCCTGCAGAGAGCAGCTTCCTTATAATTGCCGGTATATTCTCACTCGAGAAATGTATTTATATGTGAAAGCCGGCACCGAAACGATCGAGCGCAACGTTAGTTCGAGCCAATGATAGTCAAGGCTCGATTTCGCATTACTAGCTACACGCTCTAATCAGCAGAAGCGCAGCTCGTCATAAATACTTGACTACAAGTATGTCACTAAGGATTATTTTAGAGAGTGATACACGTCAGTGGAAATTGCCGTAATGACATAATAAGCCTAATTTGCAGATTTTTTGATTAGCCTATATTTCGTGTTAATTCGTTGGATGATGGTTTTTACTCTCGTTGCGCTACGTACTCTATTATAGACGACAACAGTACCTTCCCCATTGCCTCTATGACTATGTCTTTTAATAATAACCTTTACTAATAGTAATAATAATAATTATTAATATTAGTAGGACGATTTAAGAAGAATTAAATTACTAAAAATAAAATATTAATAATGATTATCGTTGTTGTTATTGTTGTTTTTGTTAATAACCTCAGTGTCAAAGTAATAAATAAAAAAAGAAAAAGAAAAATAAATAAATAAATACATTTTAGTATTTTCGGAACGGAAGTGTGTAGTAATGAAAATAATTTTTCGAGACTATAATAAATGTTTTACCACGTTGCTTTCAAATAGTTCAAATATTTGTTTATTTAATTTATAATTAATATTTTTGAGAACTGTTATAAATGCACAATTTTACAAATATTTTTAACAAGTAACAAACGGAATTTACCTCTAGATATATTCCAGTAGCAAGTATATTCCAGACTATTAAGAAGTTTTTATATAAATTTTGAGTGGAGCCTAAATAACTTTATAAGCTTGAGCGTTCCAAGAACATTATATTCTAACATAAAATTATATTACATTTCTGATATTCACTATTTGTCAATAATAATTTTATTTACTTGAGTATGCGTCAAACGTATTTCTAGATAATTGTATTTTTATTAATAAATAAAATACTGCGCTAAATACTATTATCAGTGTCGTAATACAACGAAACTTGTCTAATGAATCCTCGATATTAGTAAAAAGTGATGATTTTCCTATTAATAGAAAACTGGTATTAGTAATATTTTCAAATGGCTTTACTCTTAATTGAATTTTAATTTAAATTTTTTGCACCTCTGAATCAACGTTTATTCAGCATTTTATCCGTGCACATATATTTACGACGAGCACTCTGGTAATTCAGTGTCTGCTTTAAAGCTGTAGCTACAATAGCTAAATTAATTAAGCACGACGGACAGCCGTATTCCATAAGAATTATACGGATAAAAGAGTATTCATAATTTCGCAATACCATTGAATTGATCGAATGACATATCCCACTTCTTATAGTATCGAAGATTGTTATTGGGGTCGTTGAAAATGATTTACGTGGATTGATCTTAGGGGGAAAAGAGCCTTAAGAGTGGTGGAATGGATGGAACGATGGCTCGATATCCGGTCGGATATAGGAGGGAGGCCGGAGAGGCTAGAGAGGTAAATTACTATTTGGAGAACGGGGTGGTAGCGTGAAGTTTTGAAACCACCGGGACGATTATGCTTTTAAGACTGGTCCGTCGTCATTATCTAGTTGTCGAGTCGAGCACAACGCATGAGAATAAAGACTATTTAATTACCGAGGGAGGAAGCCCCGGGATCTTTCGAGAGCATTTTCCGCCGGTTTTCTCACGTAACTTTGTCCTTCCTCGAGTCGGCGCATAGAGCTTTATTCGCGAATTCTTTGTTGACGGTCTGTCTCAGACTCTGTCTCCGTCTGTTTTCGGCTACAGCGCTACTTGTTTTCCTCTCCGAGGTCGAGCTTATCTCCTAACCTCCGGCCCCATGGTCTTATACATCGATTGCGGATTCTTATCACTTGGATATCACACTGCTCGACTGGGGCTGTAAAATTCAGCAAAAATACGTTCCGCGCGTTTTATGTGACGAACCTACTAAGAGAGAAAGTCTCCTAAGCTCACTACTAGTAGGCCATATCGTTCTATCTCGAGTAATATATTAAAAATTAAAAGTCTTTTAAAAGGTGAAGGGCACTTAATTAACATCGCCCAATGAAATAAAACCATCTGTCGCGGAGAATCGATGCTTTGCGAATGTCTTCGCTCCGTATATTTAAATTGTCTTTTTCATTAGCTGAGTCGAAGGACAATTCACTTTTGGGAGATCACCTATTTGAGCTCTCAATTTTCTCACATCTCGCCGTCACTTGAAATTCATCGTATTCATAAGTATTCATCGTAAGCCCATCATTGCTGTCCTTTACAAATCATACTTTCTCGAATTGAAATCGCAGGGTAATATTTCTCAAGAATTTTTCCTTACCATTTTAATCATCAAATTACCAATAATTATAATTTAATTTACTTTTTAATGTTAGCATAAAATTTTACTATTTTTAATAAATCAGAATTAATTGGTTCAATTTATTGCAATAAGTAAGATTTTTTATAATATAATTGTCGTTATTTTATATTCAATACCTCAGTTCAATAAATAAATTTCTTTTCTATAAAATTCTATACAATTAATAATATTATCTATAATTAACTAAAATATCGAAATACAAGATATAATATTAATTTTACGTTTCTCGAGCATATTTCGAAAAACGCGAACCCATCATCTTTCTTTTATTTCATTTTCTTACTTCCTAAAAATATTATCCAGAAATCCTAATGTTCATAAAAATTTGATAGAAGTGTACCTGTGAAGTATTAATAAAATAAAAATAAAAGATAACAATAGTAATAGTAACAAAGAAATAAAAGTTAATAATATTATACTTTTAACTGAAAAGTTGTTTTCCAAAGTTTCATTACTTTTGTCGTGATGAATTGAAAATTTTCTGAAACGGAATTTTTTAAAAGCGACAATTAATTTTTCAAAATTGATAATTAACAAGTCGTCTAGCGATATCGTTCTTATTTTGTATGCTTTTTTTTGTTGTTTTTTCTTACGCAACGATCAAAGTATCAGACTCATCTGCATCTTAACATTTTTGGATTTTGTAAAATATCAGCATTAAAAGTCCTTTTTGTAAGTACTGACTCTTGTTGCCTTTCGGGAATCTTTTTGTATTATCAGCAATTGAAACAATGAAATGGAGTGTAACGTGCACTTTCTATTAACTTGCTTGACCGTCAAGTTCTAGGCTAGTCAGTCAAGTGCATTGCTGCACGAGCAAACTCAAATGGCGGATAGTTGAAACTTTTTCAACGTCTTTATTAATTGAACTTGATTAATTCTAGCTTTATTAAGATTACAAACTCATGTGGATTTATTTTCGAACGAGCGAGCGCGAGGGAGCGACAGGGTGAGTGAGCAAGTGGGGAGAAGGGCTAGTTGCTCCGCAGTTCATTAAAATGTAAACAAGAATAATCGTTTTGAAAATATCTTTATCGTTTGACTAGATATAATATATTTTTATAATTACTATCGGAGAATAACAATATTCTTTATGAGGAATATCGAGAACTTAAAAGTAGGAAATCGACGTTTTATAAAGATGATTTATTGAATTACCGTACTGAAACGATTAAAATATTTATATATATATATATAAATATTTGGATAAATCAAGACCCGATGTATGTAGATTTCAAAACGACTTGAGTTACGCGTCAAAGCCGGCTTATCGTAAATAATCATGTGAGCTTCGGTTACCGAGAACAACATTCGTTAATTGACGATTAAAGGAGTGAAAGCTGAACTATAACGAACAACGTAGAATGTTATACATGTTCGACGGTGACAGGAGACATCAACGCAAACAGATGATGCAAATGGTCGATATTTTGGATAAAGTTCCTTGACTTGGATGCATCAAGATATTAGAAAGAATCGGTGGCTGTAGGGCAATTGCGATTGAAACAGCAGTTTCGAGAGTTCGGCAGCGGTGGCTAGTTTTCTATTACTCGGAGCATCCGAAGGCAGCGTAGGGCACGGCGAACCATCCGCTGGGTGCCCAAGATTACTATCGTTGAAAGTGCCGTCGTATTATTACAATTGCATGATAATAACGAGTGCTCACGGACTGATTACGGATTCGGGTCGTATGGTGGGGAGGGGAGATGGGGGCAGCGGTGGGGGCACCCGGGTCGCAAGGCTTATCAGTACAATAATATTATCAGCGGCTTGACTTCATGGTCGGCGCATCGATGGTGCCCGAGCCTTGTTTCCGATCTCAGTATTGTTAGATTTACCGCGAGCGGCAGTTGTGCGTCGTCGAGTTCCCAGTTTCTTGGACCCCATTCGAGCCCCAAGTCTCGAACCAAGTTGTACGATGAATCTCAAGTTTCGTTATCTTTCTAGATCGTGAAAGCGACTATAACAAAGCAAAATCAGAATTCCCGGATTTCGTTGCACGCGGACTCCTAGTGATTTTTTGGTACATTCGCTATAAAAGAGGCTCCTCGGCAGTCTTTCTTTTTTTCTTTTTTTTTTTCTTTTTTTTTCTTTTTTTTTCCAAGGGGCTCACCTATTCCATTTTCCGTGATTCGCTATATTTTCCTACTGCGATTCTGCCACTTGGTTTTTTCTTTTAGAATTGAGGATCCGAGTAAGTTCTACTTTTTAAAGTACAATTTCAAGCACAATTACAATCGATATAAGTATTTAACTCTTAATCCACGTGGAATACGTCAGTATAGACCGGCAAAATGTGTGACATAATTATTTTAACGTTAATGGATAATTACGTCGAGAACTGTCTGAGCAAGTTATAAAATCTAATATTCTCTTTATCGAAATTATAACGGTGCAGAGAACTAAATGTAAACAATGCTTATATTTACCTGACTAATCGGTAACGTTTCTCTACAAACTTTAACATTTTGTATCGAAATTTAAAAAATTCTAGCCAAACTCTTATATCGTTACATATATAAAATTTCCGAATCTTTCACTGGAAGTAAATAATAACATTAATCGTTTATCGGGATCGCTTATATCGACTACTCAATTATTTAAGAAATATCAAATACTTAAGGATTATAAAATATTTGAATTACCGTACATTTGAATAACAATAATAATAATAATAATAATAATAATAATAATAATAATAATAATAATAATAATAATAATAATAATAATAATAATAATAATAATAATAATAATAATAATAATAATAATAATAATAATAATAATAATAATAATAATAATAATAATAATAATAATAATAATAATAATAATAATAATAATAATACGTGTATAAATATACTTTATACAATGCGTAAAATTTTCAAATGTAATTTATGAAGAATGAGAGAAATAGCTATACTCGTTATTAGCGAAATGCTTTCCTAAATTATCTTTTATTTAATGTAAAAAAATTGTTTACAATTATGCAGGCCATAAAGTTCTTAAAACGTAATGTGGGATATAGATGAAATGTATCGGTATCCATTGATGTAAAATCATTGTCTTTTGTAAAAATGGAACTTAAAAGAACGATGAGTCATCAAATAAAGTAAATAAATAAAGTCGAAGCGTACCGAAAGTCGTCTCTATCCATTAGATTGAAAGGTATTCTCAATATTACTGGTATTTGCGTTAGAGGCTTATTAAGAGTGAGAAGACCCGAATAATCTTGAAGTAGGAAGCGAAGATAATAAAGTCAAAGAAATGGACAGTGATCATTATTACAACCCCGATCATTCCTGGAAGCTCAAGTTGCGACAGATCGGCAAACAAGTGCGCCAGCTCTTGGCTAACTGCAGTCCATTGCGATTCAAGAGACGGCGAGCCGGGTACATGCGATTTCGAACCGAGGAAGAGAAGCGCATCAGGTTTCTGCTCTTTGTTTACCTCATGTCTCAGGAGGCCCTTTATCCTTCATTACCTCCCGGCGAATCGAATTACTCTTCTATTAAATGACCTAAATCATCTTGTCAATCCCCGGTCATTCTTAACACAACCAATTACTTACTGCACATGGATTTTACGAATTCAAACATATTATTTCTAATGCCCGTAACCTCATTCTAATAAAAGTTAATTCGACGAATTCATGCCATCCTTCCTTCATTCTACATTTAATTAAATCCTTCAGTTATTTTGTCTCCTTATACATACTTACTTATACTGCCGATAAAAAAGCATTTCTTTCGAGACTCGTCGTAAGGCGTAACGGTGGAAAAAGTTTGCACAGACGGTACGAAAGTTATTATACTTAATAAAAATTATTATTTTTTAATCATTTTGTTGTTCAAATAGTATCGTAATTATAATAATTTTCTATTTGAATCGATAGAAAATTACTTTGGATAATGCATAATGATATCATGTGTATAAGAAGCTTATTAGAGCGCCATTTTAATATTTAATACGAGCTTCAATTTAACTTATGAACTTGCTTCAAGAAATAAAAATATAAAATATCAGTTAAAGTGTTGTATTATGCAAATGCACAAAATACTAAGTTTTATTAAGCGAAAGTGAAAATACTGCCTTTATAGCGTTCATTTAAGTTAAATTTAAAAATATCTTATAATTTAACTTTATGAGATTTAATCTTTGAATATTATGTCATAAAAAAAAATGTTATAAGAATTGTAGGAATGAAGATACCTTGAAAATACTTTATTCGATGAATTGAATTATAAGTAAAATCGTAAGCAAGCACGCGATTGTTTAATCACGAGAATATCATTCAATATGATAGAATTCATTAAGCAGTTAGTATGCATATAAATAGAGAAGAGTGGGTTGTAAATTGAATATTCTCGATGAGATATCGTATGCATTAAAATTTATCTGATAGACTTGATAATACGCCATTAAATAAAAAAGAGAAAAAGAAAAAAAGAGTGATTAAAATAAAGAAACGCATCCATTCTTTAATTGTATGAATAATAAATTATTATCCGTGACTAGTTCCAAGGAAATTTTCTTGTCGTTGATGTTACCGCCGGGTAACGGGCGGGGATTTTATTTGAGATCGGTTGGTAAGCAAGCGCTCTCTCAAGAAAGGAAGGTCTAAATTTTTTTACGGAAATGAGGCGAATTAAGCACGAGCGAAAAAAATAATCCTCCGCGGACATCCGCAGATCGCTGGCCAGCCGAAACTCGGGTGTCCATGGGGGCCGAGTTGCCCGCGTCTCCCTCCTGGACTACGTCGGGGCTTGAGCCGCGCGCATCTGCTCAACTTGTGCGATCGTACGCGGCAGCGCATCTTATGTCCTTGTCTCTGTTCTCGGTCTCCTTTGCAGCAGAATGGCGAGAGACGAGTACGACCTTTCCACTAGGCTTACACTCGCTTATGCCCCTTGACCGGATATTCATCGACAGGGAGGTGGACAGCATCGCAGGTACGTTCTCAACCTCTATTTACCCTTTTATTTTTATTTTTATTTTTATTTTTATTTTTAAGGATCACGATCCTTAACCGTGAGCATTTTAGATGTAAGAGGCCGATACTTTAGCGAGTGACAATTAGACAAGACCTGATTAAGGCTACGATCGTTAAATTATTGCCTCTTTTACGTTTTAGAATTGCCATACTTTAGCTGTAAGTAAGAAGAGGAGGCCAACTCCTATTTCTTCGACAATGCGATCATTTTACGCCTTAAAAATCTTTTACGTTGCTATAATATCGCCGTGACTTAATCAAAATTGTTTTCATTTATACCAGCTTCTACATCCTATTCTAGTCACTGACGTAAGCTTTCTTCAGGAAAAACTGCTCCTTCTAAAAAAAAAAACATCTTTTTTATACTATTTAATTTCCGTTGTTTTTGTATAAAAATAAAACCAAAATGAAACTGCTAATTATATGCATCCGGAATACAGTTTTTCGGCAATACAATTTTCGGCGTTCCTCACTATTCCGGAGTTTCGCGTTTCTATAGCCCGACAGGCAAATCGCTTTAATGTTATTATAATAAATTAATTTATTTCTTTTCTAAAAGATGATCTATAATTGTATGTTATTGTGATAAAATAAAAATCGTGACCCATCGTTCAAGTATAAGTTTTAAGTTAATAAATTTAATATCGAGGAATGAGTACCCACAACCTTAACACAGAAAATTACTATATTTAAACTATTTTCCTGATAAAATCCAGGGAAGAGAAAAAAATTACGATTATAATCCGCAAGTGAACCAATATTGACTTTGAAACAACAATTATAGTGGCCAAGTGGATGTTTGACTCTGCAAGTTTTGTATGCTCGAGGAATGTCTTGTTCTTTGCCGTATAAAATGCCTATAAAATTGGCATACACATTAATATACAATATAACTATAACAATAAAATAAAAAGATATTTTTAAAAATATCAACAATAAAATATTGTAAGATCAGGGACTTTAAACTGACAAAGTTATATTGAAAGAGTCAACGAAAACTAAAGCTATAACGTTTTTATCAGCTGTTTCGGTAAGCTGAGTTAACCTCGTGAGAAGAAAAAAAGATCCACCAGCGCAGCTGCGCTCCCTAAGTATCTTTATGACTAAGCGATTAAAGCATCCTATACCCCTGTAATTTTTGTCCCGAATAGACCTGCAGATGTGGGAGAGCGAAAATCGATACAAGGTATTCGACGCCAGCGGCGAGCTCATCTACGTCGCTCTCGAGGAATCGAGCATGTGTGCACGCTGCTGCTTAGGGAAGTATCGGGGCTGGAACTTTCATCTCTTGGATAAGAACCACCGGGAAGTCTTACGGATCTCTCGATCTTTTAAATGTTCCAGCTGTTGCTTGCCCTGTTGTTTGCAGGTAAGCCACTACTACTATCTTTCTGCCGGAAGTGAACCTTCAGTCATTTTACTGCACTCGGTCATTGACAGTAGCGCTGAGGTAGAATAACTAATGAGGTTATCTCATCGCATAAGCAATCATCTTTCCTATTATAAATCTATGGTAATAAACGCTAGACCTAAGTCATTTACTATTCAGCGACTCACGGCTTTTCCAAATAATAAGTAATCGATCAGTCCCTTTAAATATTTTATCTAATCTCATGTTACACCGTACTGATTACACGACCTTTTATTCCATTACACTTACTGAATTTTAAAGCTTCAAATCCGTAAACATATGTGCAACTCCATTTTCGCTATTCTCGTCATTTACACAAGCAAGAGATAATAAATCTCCATTTCATTTTGTTAAAGCGTTACTAACTTTTCTAAAAACCTTAGTTCGCAGCAATTTACTTTTAACAGTATTATCTTTTAAACATTATCTTTTCATATAATGCAGTATTATCATGTAGTACTTATTTAATCATAGATATTGTATATCCGAAAGCAGTCCGTATCTGTCGCGTTTAATTTAATATGTAAAACTAAGGCTGAAATAAATTGGAATATTTCATTTCTTTTGTTAAGATTATATATTTTTAGGAATTAATTAAACTATATAAAAACACAATATGCATTCCATTAAATTTTTAAATTTAACTAATTATTATTCGATTTAAGGCAGTGCTGGGAGTTTATTTCTTTCATCAATTTAATGTCAGTTCATTTATATGAAATTTTAATAAAGATAAAAATTGCGATCATATCATACAATGATACCCATCAATTTATAAGCTATATTTTTATAGTTAAAACTCAGATAACATTGAGATTCTAAAACAAAAACTTTGATATTCTTTTTCAATATCTCGTGTATCTGATAAAACAAAAGTAATTAAATGCTGTCAACAAATTATATGATTAAAAAATATTTTCTCAAAAGAAGTTTTTTTTTAAATATAATACATAAATGTTCTACGAAATCGATTTACAGAAATTCATTAGTCGTATTTATTGTTAAGAATTAATTATTCATGCAATAAAAATTTCTTTAATACGAACTAATAATTATCAATAGAATATAATATTAATTTCGCCCTATAATATTAGAGGAAACTATATTATAAAATTAAAACGGCAGTCCGTAATACACTTACATTTCTTCACTATCTATAAATTCGAATTACTATTGAAATGATAATAAATATATAAATCATTAAAGATTACTTTATATTATCGATTATGACTAGTAAGAAAGAAAAAGATCAATAGTTTTTACTACAAAACTATTAATCTTTTTTAGTTGTTTTTATAAATTTGATATTAATACTACTGAGATCAGTTAGTTATTAGTTAATTGTAGTTATTATATTATATTTCAGTATTCATTAATTTTTAGACAAGAATAAAATATTTAGGAGATACATAAATTTGATTTTAGTACTTTTTTTTTATTATTGATTATTGTTGTAAACGATTATTTATTGTATTCTAGATTATAATTAATGATCTATTGTTAAGGTTAAATATTTTTTAAATAAAAATGTATTAGAAAAAAAGAATTTAAATCATTTTAATCGATAAAATAATTAAAATACATCGATAACCATGCTGAAATAATATTTATTTTAAAGCAGCATATTATCGTAAATTGTCATTATTTACTTAACGGAATATGATACACAACTAATTGTTCTTCATTTATTAAACTTTATACTTAAAAACTTATATTTTAAAACTTTATCACAAATTTGAAAAAAAAAAAAAAAAAAAAAATTAGAAAATATTTTTTGAATTTAATACATGCTGCATAAAATTTAAAGAATTACCATCAATTAATATTCAAGATTACATTTTATTTATTAATAAACAAATATGAGATAAAATTTCTCAATAAAGACTGATATAAACGAATAAATATTCAGTGACAATTATTACAAATTTATAATAAAATAAAGACACGTTAAAGTATTTTGTATTGAGAAAAATAAAAAAAAAAAGAATTTTTTATTTTTTTGAAAACTAGATATGAAAGTTAAATATAAATGTAATTTTAAAAGAGTTAAATAACTTAGTGGAAAACGGCATCACAATAGATCAACAATTGAAATCGTAAAGCTTCCCTGAATATGTAATTCCTATTTTATTTATTACTCTATTAAATTCGTAATTTCTATTTTATTTATTATTTTATTAAATTAATTCTGTCAGGTGATTTTAGTATCAAAATTATTTTTCTTTTTTACACGAAAGGAAATCACTTTGCATTAATTTTCTTAATAAATCTTATTACTAATTACTATTGTGAAAGTACCTAGTAATACAATATAAAGTACATAATCGAATATCGTAAATGAATTATTTTTTTTTTATTATATTTTTATATTATATTATTATTTTTTATTATATTATTATATTCACAAAATTCCCACGTAAAACATGTTCTTTATTAAAAAAATAAATAAGTTTATTATTTTATTAAACTTGCGTTCTAGTGCCACTTAAAATTATGTAATTTATTTATCAGATTAACCCAATATTTGATCATAAAAATATGTTTCTTGTATTATAATTCTTATTTCATAAAATGCATTTGTAATGAAATAAATTATCCAGGGGGATTCATAATGTATAATGTTTATCGATGTTGACTTATGTACATTAATTGAAAGCTTAAAATCTTAAAATTAACCTTCGAGATGAATTTAAGACTTAAAATTGTGTATAGCTTGACTCTAAAGAGAGGAGAAACAGGTAATGTAAAAGATAAAAAAGAATGTTAATAAATAAAGCAAGTAGTGGCTTCGATATTAGATAAGGCAGTAATGATACAATAAGTATCAGGTATTAATAGTCAAGGAGGAAATATGTAAAATTAGCAAGGAGCATAGTGACAAATGTATATGTATCTTTTATTTGCAGCATACGACCGTCCACGCAAATAATGAACTTTTGGGCTCAGTGACGCAGAACTGGAATGTCTGGAGGCCTTCTTTCACGATTCGCGATGCCCTTGATGTGCCAGCTCTTCTTGTAAAAGGTCCGATCTGTCTCTGCTACGCGGGGGACGTCAATTTCCGTGTAAGAATGATCATTCTTTGCCCTACCGATCCCCGGAAACCCAAACAATTGGCGTTTCGAGGTTATGTCAGCACGAAAACCGCTCGGCAAAAGAACTCGAGGAGTCGAGCTTTCCCCCTCGCTCTAGCTACATTGACATTCTAATAATGTTGTTCAAAGAATTCGGCGGTTAACGTCTCGTTTTCTAATCGCGACTCACGTTTTCAACAGTAGCTTTTTTTACTGTTCATTGGAAAAGCACAGAATAGAAAGTAGGTATGCTTTCGATGGAAAAGGAATGCCTCGGTCGAGCAATGGAGCTTCGATTAACAGCATTGGAGGAACTTCATTTTCAAGACTCAGTCGCATAAAAGATAATTGCCACCAGCAATTTTTAAAGTTAAGTGTAGTTTCTGATTGCTACACCGTTCTTAGGTAATTAATAAGTAATTATTTAATGGCCAAGCGTTTTGAAGATATGTGATATTGAAGTTAGGGCGATTAATATTTATAAACTCATGTGAATTCTTATTAAGTCTTTTATTTCTGTCCTACGTAGTGTATTATATTATTTACGTTGTGTGCACATACATTTTAAAGAAATATATTTTATATTATCAAGAAATTCATAGTTCAATTACGCCAATTCAGTATTTCAGCTTTTGAATGAATACCCGCTTTTATACGTTTTTCTTTTTATCGGCGTCAATCACGTTGTTGTTTTTAATCATTCCTTGTGTATGTAAAATTCATTCTTACGTGGATATTACTGTCAGTCAGTTTTAGATGTTATTTTTTAAAATTCGCAAAGTTGAGCGCACTGCAGGTGGGTTTGGACACATTTTTATAAGATTTATACTTCCGCACAATCGAGATTTTTATTTAAGATTGTCTCGCCTGTTAGTTATGTCTTTTAAAAGAACTTTTACACGTATAAGTTTAATTGCGTTTAAGAGTGTAGAAGTTTCTTTTAATCTGCATGAGCTCCCCCATTTAATTAAAGCTTTCAATTATAAAAATATTTAAAATTGAATTATAAAATCGTTCTACAATTGTTTTTTTTTTTTTTAATTTTTTCTCTTTCTCTCAATGAGATAAGTTTAATTTATTATTTTGTGAGATTAGACTATTATGTCGCGTAATTGAGCGCTTTAATCAAAATGTTATAAGTCAATAAGCTGAATTATAAATACGCAATCAACAGTTATGTACATGAATTCAAAACTTGTTTTGGAAGCAGATATATTTACTGACTCCCATACATTGGATAAATGGGTATAAATTTTGCAACCTCCAGGAAACTGTTTTATTATTATTTTTATTTATTATTATTTTATTATTTTTATTAAATTTCTTGCACACTTTACTCGCATGCTTTAATAACTTTCGTTTATCCTTATTTATAATTAAAGGATTATGTACAATTCGGTTGCAGCCAAGTGAAATTGAGTGAAAACAAACCTATCCGAATGTTGAAAGATAGTACTGGGTCTTATTATTGCTATGTTTTAACGTGTTTTGTACCCAGAAAATTCGATTGTAAAAATAGATTTGATTTTTTGTATAATAGCGTCTAAATGTATAATTATTATGAATTTTAAAAGAAACTTATCATGTGCGTAAACCCATTTATCGTATGGAAAATTTGAAAATTTGTTTGATCAAAAATTAACTTTAATAGTTAACTCAATGTTCAATACACCATATGAACTCTAAATATTAAAAATACTGCATTGTAAATCTATTCGTGCCCTTTCCATCAAATTATTATATTTACAATATTAACAGTATAATTTGGTCATTTGATTTAGAATTCTATAAAATATGTGTAATCATTTATTTAACATACCAATTTTGTTATAAAAAACTTGTAAATTGCGACTTGAATGTATTTGAACATATAATTTGACTATTTTATAATGTACAGTTTATGTACAGTAATATAAAGTTACATGAAATATTAAAAATACTTGCATTTTTAAACTTAATTTTTCTATATTATCCTTATTTTTCTTCATTTAACGTATAAAATATAATAATAAGAATTTATTCAATAATGCTTCAATTATTACCTGTCATTGGTTAATTTTAATAATGATTTCGGTATTTTTTAAAAATAACCCTTTTACTCTTTATTCTTTTACATGATACCTCAATTTAAAAAACTAGTGTTACCTTCAATTATCGAGAAAGAAGAAATTCAACATTTATTTATCTTACATTCGTCTTTATAAAAGCTCACCCCTTTTTATCCCTTCTACATTCTCGTTATACATTCCGTGTCTCGCTGTCAATAAGTCCACTTTCTGTCCTTATTTTTTCTCGTCGAAAAATACGCCTTTTCAATAGCCGATTTTCCGGTCAGAAGAAAACCTCAGAACAGCTTCTTATTCATAATCATATCATGTTCTGTAACCAATACGAGTCTGCCTGACGCGGATGCCCTGATAATACAACGCCATTATGTCTTTTCAATTCTTTTTTTTATACATACTTTAGATTACTTTATAGTAGTTAATTTAGATAAATTTTTATATAAAATATTGAAGAACCTCGCGTAACTAATTATTTTTACATTTGTATTAAAAGTTTATGTATAATTTAATGTTACTATAAATTCATGTCGCAAATATACAAAATAATGATAAGTTAATAGATATAGTTCTGAAATAT
Source organism: Ceratosolen fusciceps (assembly GCA_018883505.1). Taxonomy (NCBI): domain Eukaryota; kingdom Metazoa; phylum Arthropoda; class Insecta; order Hymenoptera; family Agaonidae; genus Ceratosolen; species Ceratosolen fusciceps. The sequence continues at coordinate 7,499,796 of RCIC01000009.1, forward strand.
AAATAACACCGTTGTATGCAAATAAAATATTTATTTCGAAAATATAACTACCGTTAACATTCATTCAGCTAATAAATATAATAATGTACATCAGCATAAAATTATTGCCTTTAAAAAATAATATTTCAGCATTTTGAAAACATTTTTGCTATTAATAACTTTTCAATAATAACAATGGAATTAACAATCTTATTGAACTTAATTACTTTAACTATATTCGACTTGAACTTCGCTTCATTTTATAAATATTTTTTATATTATTTATAGAAGCCGGATCTATTATATCATAATTCAGTGTATTTAATAAAAATACCTATTTTTCATTTAGTCGTTAAGGAGGCAAAAGACAATACTTGTTTGTTTCATTACTTTTTCTTATTTATAATAGTATACTTTAATAGAAAATGTAAATGTTCATTAATATGAAAATTTTGAAAAATAAACGTTTAAAGCTATTAGTGAATCGAAACGATAAAAATTTTTTAATTTTCGTTACTTAACCATTTTGTAAACATTCATATTTTAAAAGCCGTACATCTTTTTTTATTTAAAAATTGTAGATATATTTTTAAAAAATCTTATAACTAAAAAAATATATTAATATTACTGAATCACTTTAAAATTTAATAATAACTAATATAGTCATACATTGTTATTACCGATTCTATTATTCTTTGTGTATTTGAAAACTCTTAATTTAAAAAATTCTTTTATTCTTTTAGTACTAATTGAGAAAAAAATGATTTTTACAACTTTATTCATTCTTTATAAAGCAATAAAAGAATTTGAAATATAAAATTGAAATATAAATATGATAAAGAAGGCAATTATTATATTAATATAATGACTATTATTTGGTTACGATTTTGAAAAATGATATTCTATTATGATTAAAAAACATTTTTATTTTATTTAATATTAAGTGAGCTGATTGAATAATAGTTAAGAAAAATAAATTGGTTTAATGCAAGTAATTGTACTATTGAAAATATTAGTAATTTTTTTCCGTTAATAAGAATATGTAGTTAACAAATTATTTCTGTCTAATGTTAAAAATAATTATGTTTGACGGTAAATTTTTTATTTTCATATAAATACCTTTATATTTCATATAAAAACCTTTCATATAAATAAAAAATCATTATTAAATTAAGGCGTGGCTTATATTATACCTGAGATTATAAATTATAAAATTGATTATTAAAGTTGAAATGTACAACTTGCCTAAGATAAAAAAATGTTTATTAGCTTGCATAAGATAAAAAATCAATAAATTAATATTTACAGTTAGGAATTATAAGTATAATATTTAAATAAATGTGTACATTGTATAAGCGCAATCCTCTTTGTTTTTTTTTTTGTTTTTTTTTTATCAAAAATATTCCCTTTAATAAGCTTTATATCCAAGAATTAGTGGCTTATTCGCGTCTTGGTAACAATTTGAAAACGTAAAAATATGCCACGATGTATCAAATGGGATAAATAAAAAAATCACCTTATGGTTGGGTTAATTATTCAGAGATTCTCGTAAAAAATCATGAGATTATTAAAAGTATTTACAATTATTTGTAAAACTGAATATTATTTAAAGTGCAAACGGTATTTATTTGCGGATGTCAGTGGTCTGTCAAAATTAGTCGAGAATCAGACAATGTACATCTTTTTTCTATAATAAATTTCATAATTTTGCTATGGTCTTAATAATGAGCATCATTCGTTACTTAATTAGGTTAAAATTATGGTTTAAATGAGAAGGGCTAAGAAGCGAATTTGTAAAAGGAAGTGACAAATATTGGGGTTATCCAAGACCGCTATAAACTATCTCGATTATCTCATTTTCATTTACATTTCAGATAAAATCGAGCGATGATCAGCACAGATTCGGCGTGATAACAAAAAAGTGGTCGGGCCTCGTACGGCACTTCTTTGAAAAGGGCGATTCCTTCGGCATCTGCTTTCCCGTCGACCTCGACGTAAAAATCAAGGCCGTTCTCATCGGCGCTTGCTTCTTAATCGTGAGTGCAATAACTTTCGAGGAGAAGCCTCAAATACGATGATGAATACCTCTCCAGCAGCTTTGGCGCTTTTCCGCGAAAGTGCTGTCCGAAATCAATTTATCCTAAACCAATCTATCCCTATCTCTGTTACGTCATAAGATTTATCTAACGACAGCATGAATTCTTGGCGCTTCAACTATAACGATCTCAGAATTATTGTGTTTTTTTTTTATGACAAAATGCCAGAACTGAGTTAGGTGTCTGTGTGTGTGTCTCTCTCTCTCTCTCTCTCTCTGTGCGCCCGCGTATGTGTGTGTGTGTGTGTGAGGGATAAAAAATAATTATACACGGTTATATTCTTTTTAAAACTCATTATACATTCGCAATAAATATTAAAATATATTGTTTAATTAAAAAACCATTCTTGATTAAAAATGGAAATACTTCAATTTTTTAATTTTTAACATTTTATAATTTAAAAATTTATTAATTTGGCCGGATTCGGTTCAAACTATTAAAAAGAAGTTATTCCATTAAATATTAAATTTTAATTTAAAGTTTAATTAGCATTCGAGCATTAATATTTCTTACAATTCCTGTATAAAAAGAATAATTTTAAATTATTGTCATACATTATAATCAAAGATAAAAAAAAAAAAAAAAAATAAATAAATAAATAAAAAATGTTAAGCGCGTTTACATAATAAAATTTTTTTAATTGTAAGAAGATACCGTGATTTGAGATTTCCGGACCTCTGTGAGCATCAAATGCTTTAGTAAGGTCAATTAAATTTACTTGGCTAAGCTTCTTTTATAATGCAGAATATACCTTTTACGAGCATTTCTATCATCCGGAACAGTAAATGAACATTACATTTTCTGTTGTGTAAATTTTACTGAGCATGAAATCATTAAAAAGACAAATTACATGATAATATTTTAAATTTCATAAAAGAAAATCGAATGTAATTCCATACCATAATATCAATGTTATTTATTTCAGGATTTTAAATTAAAAATGCTCTTTAATTGCAACATTTTGTCTTTATCAAAAATCAAAATTTCCTTGTACTCGTATATTTACTTTTTAGTTTAAAAAATTTTATTTCAGAAGTGAAATTGAGAGTTATAAAATATTATTAAGCGGTTAATCTTTTTGGTGTATAAAAAAGAGTATAACACTGTCATTACATTTTTATATTTAATTGTGATAGTAATTATAGTAGTTCAGAATCGTTCTATTTATCAAATTGATAAATAAATAATTGAGAAATTTCATGACTTACGAAAAAGTTTTAAGGTTTAAATAATATGTACATTTTTAAATTAACTATTCGTTTTTTAAAATGTAGTAAAAAAACTAATGAAAATAAAATTTAGCATTCATTTAGACAATTTTTTTGCCAGTTATATCGAGTACTATTTAAAGTTTTACAATAGAATTGTCGCAAATACGTATTTAATAATTAAGATTTATTGGTTTCTATTATTAATCTCTATTCTTTATCCTAAATAGTCTGTACTATAATAATCAAAATATTTGCAAAAATAAACATTTTATTCATTAGTAAAATATATATATATATATATATATATGTATATTTTTTGTATATATATAAAATAAAAATTCATTGAGTCACATTTTCTGAATTTTAAAATTGTCAAAGTTATGAAGTACATCTTATTTCTTTTTAATATCGCTGGTTTCTCATCATCCATACTGCTTCTATGTTATGTAGCTTCTATACCTTTAAAGACATTACAAAATTGCATCTGCAATTTATTATACTTTTAATAACAAAACATGCATATAAACGAGATTATGCTGTTTATATAAAAGATCTTTAAATAAAATAGGAAATTTCTATCACATATTTATAATTAAAGGTTAACCTATAATAAATTCCTACATTTTTCTATCTAGCTGGCAATTTTATTAAACATTTTAAAATTCACATATAGCCTTACATATATATAACAATTTATAATATATTTTTATAATGACAATTATTGATCTTTCAGGACTTTAATTATTTCCAAGAGAAATCGAATTTGAGACGCCTCAATGACGTGTATGGCAATAGATAATATGAAGATTTTTTAAAAATCGAACATCACGACTCCTTTTAAATTATAAGAATTCGATTTCTGTTTTAAAAAAAGTGATACAAAATGTATAGAACGCATATATATAGGTATATATATATATATAGACACACGCCTATAGATAGAATAAATTTATTATTCAGATGTATTTTAAAATTTTTTGACCATTTCTTCCTTTCTGTAATTTTTTAATGGCCGTATTTATGTAATTGCGTTTTCAATACACATAAATTTTACTTTTCATATAATAACGAGCATTTATTAAAAGATATTAGATTTTATTGAAAGATTGTCTTAAATGAATTCAAAATTATTTAAACCTTTTGAATTTAACGTTAAATATTTATGAAAATGGCTGTGTACAATTTAAAAAAAAATGTCTATAATCTGTTTATATGTAATTAATTATAATTTTATAAATTCATTATTGTAACATTTAAGAAGAAAGGTAGAAAATAAATACTCAAGATATTTGTAACCTATTGTAAATAAATTTTTTTATTTAAACAGTGCTCAATACATATTATTATGTTAATTATAATAAATTATGTATTATAAATTTTATGATTCATAAAAAATAATTTTATTTTAGGTCAAACAAAAATAAAATTAAAAGGTCTAGTAGCAAACGTTCCAAAAATTAATATTAATATAAATTAATTACAGATGCATATTGATGTGTTGTAATAATTTGTAATTTTATTTATAATCTAAATTTTGAAATACGTTTTTCTTTATTAAAATTACTATTTAATAAATATTTCTAATGAAATTATCAATAAGAAAATTAAAATTATATATTTACAAATTATAAAATAATATTTAAAACATTAAATTTCTATCAATTCGTTTTATTAAAATTTGTTCAATGTCCAAAACAAGAATTTATTTATAAATTTTCTATTATTTATTACATAAATAGATGTTATTATTTATTAAATAAGTGACGATAATATAATATTTGCAGTAATTTAATTGCAACTTTACTATTTTTTTTTATGCAATATGAAAATGAAATTTACAGATCTGTTTGTAATTATATGATAAAAGTAGGTATATCGATAAATAAATTTATATATGTTTAAGGTGTACGTATTTTATTCATATTCTAATCTTGTATTTGTAATACATTTTTTCATTTTTTTTGGATAAATAATCAAATAATACATATCATCGTGAGCACGCTCATCTTTAATGTTTTGAAATTTTTGCTCATTTGTTAAAAAAGATCGAACACGTAGCTTGATTAATGATAATAAGCAGAATATGATAAAAAACTAAATAGTGTTTCCGTATACAAGAAAAAATCTTTTTACACAAGATAAAAATTTCAAACATTCATAATTTCAATTTTTTTCTTTAATATCATTTAAAGTAGCTCTTTCTCTTTCTCTGGACTCCGACTTATTATCAAGAATTTCAAAAATTAAAATACTCGCATGGAAAAATCTACAACACCGACTGTGCCTAATTTTAAATTCTTTGTTATTAGTCAGAAAATTAAAGAATTTTTTGTTCTTGAAACGCTTCGTTTGCAACGAGACGAGCACAATAAAATATAAAAACAATATGAATTATTATTTCATTACAATTACATTTATACTTTAACGCACAAATGTAAATATATTGACTAAATATGTAAAATAATATGATAGAATCGCATAAATATGTAAAATAATACTATTAATGATAATTGAATAGCAGCCCAGTAAACTAAACTGGAACATTGGAGATTCATATTTTTTTAAAATCTTTAGTGTGCTACTCAATCTAATATCTTATTAATTTTTTTTCCTATTCGTTAATAATTAAAATTTAAAAATGAATAAAATATAAAAATAAAGCAACTCAGTGCTAGTGTGACGATAATACAAAAAGGAAAAGAAAAAGAAACCTTTTCGATAAATATATCATACAATCATATAATATAGTACGAGCTGGTCCTTTGGTATAGTGTTCTTCTCCGTTGGCCTTTGATTAATTTTTCCTCTGTATTTAGGTCTTCTGTCCACAATTCCCCGTAATATTAATATATCTGATGTAATACATACTTAGTAGTGGAATACAAGAAACTCATTCGATTACATTGTTCGCGTTTTTAGTTCATAAACGACACAAATCGATAATCTATACCATATCAACAAAAGTGGTCGATTGATTCATCAAGCACTTTTTTTCCATTAATCAATGTTATTTACTATTAAACACTATTATACGTAATAATTAACAACCATTCGTAAGCTATTCGTTATGTGTTTTCACGTGTAAAATATATTTTAAAGTTTAGCAAAATGCGCAACAAAAAATATATTTATACACTAGTAAATGACTATCCGTTATATTATAAGAAAATTGTTAGGAATCTTTGTGTCATCGGTTCCGCTTTCCAATCAAGTATGTTAACGCCATGTTCTTCATGTTATGCATGCAAGTTCTGCAGTTATCTTCTTATAGCTGCTCTTAATGTATAGATATACGATGTTGGAGAAAAATATAATGGGGTAGATGGATGGTCGGAGAGAGAGAAAAGATCTCGCTGCTCCTGTAAAATCATGAGCACCTGTAACACAAGCAATTTTTTTTATAAAAAATAATAAATAAACTCTTTCACAATACTGATATATGTGAAAATAATATTCATATGCTAATTTCTTCCAAAGTCGAATTATATGTCATTGAAATAATTTATTTCATTCAAATGCTATTATTTATAAGAGTTTTAATTACCATAAAGTTAAATGAAGCAAATATTTATTTAAAATATTAATTATTTTACGTTCTTTCACAATCATAATTTACATTTTCTGTTATAAAACAGTATCAATATAAAGATAAGAAACTTTTAAAGATCTGATTATAAATAATGTTATAATGTTATTATAAATATATATATATATATATATTACAATAAAGTTGCAGTTTGTAATTACTCTACACGGTTGAGTACACATTTAACATCCTTTTATAATTTAAAAGCAAAATGTAAATTCATATATCATAATTATGAAAGATCATTATTTTGTAAATTAATGTGTTAATGAATTTAATAAGCCATATCATAATAACGTTGGTATTTTATCTATACTTTAGTATGGATGATATGTATAATTTCATTACGGTAATATTACATTCACATGTAAATTTCAAATTTTTAGCAGAAGTTCTTAAGATTACAGAAATGTTTTGTAAGCACGAGTACTGACCGTTTAATTTAAAGCTCTTTTTCGATCTTGATAAGTTCGGCAATGCCATCGTGCATTTCCTTAACGGCTTGATATTCTGTAAGTCCTAGACGTCTCTTGTTGGAGATGTCGTAGATACCACCTTCGGCTTCTGTGTGTTCGCCGCGGGTACCACGTACCTAAGAACCACCTCTTATTAATAAACATATCCATGCTCATAATAATGACTTTATCATTAGCTTGTTTAATGTAAGTCAGCGACATGTAAAATATTGCTCATCGATCTAGCGATCGTGATATCCAGTAAAAAAGTAGATAATTTAACTATAAATGTTGGATACTTATTAATCGATAAATTGATACTCGTGTCGTGATACTAAGCGGAAAACCTAAATTTTCATTGGAAGTATTCGTTTAATTCTTACTCGGTAATTTTAAGACTAACAAGATAAAATGTATTATAGGAAATAAATATTCAAAAGACTCGCGTTACAGAGAAATTCATTTGCATCCCGACATGAGCTTCGTTCGAATTTTCCAAGCTAGTAATTCGCTTCAGCGACCACTATATGCGTCTCTGTTTACCTGGAGATTGAATTTGGCGGCGACTTCCTCGAGCTTAGCCTTGTTGGCTGCAAGCTTGGGCACCTTGATGTGCACGGAGGCACGGACCGTGGTGCCAAGGTTCGTCGGGCAGAAGGTCAGGAAGCCGAGACGGTCATGGTGCGAAAATGGCAGCCTTTTCTCGATGTCGTTGACGGCCGATACCAAGCGTCGGTAGACCTATTGAGAAATAAAAGTTCCGCGATTTTGATTAGATTCGGCTAGTCAATAGCTGGACAAGCTGGACAAGCAGGACAAGCAGGAAGAGACTTACCTGTCCAAGGTCACCGCCCATTTGCATGGAGATGATGCGGAGATGGTCCTCCTCGTTGCACCAGACAAGGAAGGTCTTGGCATCGTTGTGGAAGATACCACGACCGGTGGGCCAGAAGCGGCAGGCGTTGGCAGCCTGAAGAAAACGGTCTCCTTCCTTGAAGAGGAAGTGATCGTCGATGAGCTTCTGTTGTACTTCCTTGCTCATGCCCGTCAGGGGATAGAAGGTCCCTTTGAGCTCACCCTCAAGTCCAGAAAGGGTGCTAGAGACCTTCTCCTCCATCTCCTTGTACTGAGCTTCAGTTAGGCAGGGATTGAACGGGTATCCCTGGAGGGAACGTCCGCACCTCACACGAGTCGATACGATGTACTCGCCCTACTCGGCGAATAAAAATAAACGATTGGTTCCTTTGACACTTGCTTATCTTTTATTTGATTCCCGTCCCTTCGCGTTTTGCAATTCATAGCCAAGACCTATTTTATTTTATTCCTTCATCATTCTGTTCGGTATTTTTTATATTATTTTTTTCCTACCTAATTGAATACTTAAGGTACTGTAATTATCAATTTACTCGCATACTTTTTTCCCTTATAGGATCAAATTATTTTACAGATCCGAAATGAAAAGGAACTGAAATAATATGCTTTAAAATGGAAATGACTTTAAATAGAAAAGGAGAGCAGCAATTACTCCTAGAGTAGCATGTATTATAATTCCTTTAGGAAATCTTAATATCTGGGGCAATGGTTTAACGTTGTGCGTGTATGTGTAGTTGTAAAACTCACAGTCGGATCGAGATTTCCAAGGGTGTCAACGTCGCCAAAGTCCTTGGGTGGATGGTTGTCGGTCTTTTTGAATCCACCGTGGTAGTCCTCGATGATGGGGTCGAAGAGTTCCGAGAAAACGGTGTAAGACTCGGCATCTGGTGCATAGATACCAACGCCAGAGTCAAGATTTTCAACGCCGGACTGGATGACGTCGAGTAGGGTCGAGCCGAAAGATGTCTTCTTCGTCTTGGTGGCGTCAAATACCTCCTTCGTTAGGTATTTCTTAAGAAGGGACTTACTGTCCGAGGTGGAAACCTTGTTGAAGCCAGCTTCGAGCTTGTCCAATACTGCTTGATCAACCATTCCGCCTTTTTTTCTGAAACAGCAAATTTTTTTTTAAACGACCCGTCTTTCTTATTAATTTTTACAATTAAACCTTCACACTCCAAGCTTTCGATTTATAACAACTTATAAACTTTAATCTTTTACACACATTACCCCATAGACCTACGGAAGACCTAAATAAAAAAAAATACGATCCTATGGGTTTCCGGTAAATATTAAAGGCAATACGTAATATTTTATATAATCATACAGGACGTTTATTACATTTATTTCATGCAAGAATTACGTAAAAACTTTAAATAACTCTGAAGAGTCCCAGCAAATGTAAATTATAAGAAACTAACGATATTTTATCGTGGTTCGAACAATGAAATTATATAACATTTACGACATCTAATAAGGTAATTTTCAGTTAATATTTATTTATTATAGCTCTTGTCTTGAGCATTGAGAAGCTGTTAAAACGTAAACCTTAACACGAGTATACGAAACGAGCGAGTTTAAATATATTTCTTCGTTTAAAGGAACATTCGAATAAAAAAAAAAAAAATGGTAAAAAGTAATATGACAAAGTTTTAGATTTATTTAAATGAAGTTTTTCATAGAATTTAAATACACATTGTGATAAAAGGCGAAGGCTTGTATGGAAAACGGAAGGTTTGCGATTGTTCGTACATGAATATCGAATGCCTGGCTTGGCGACAGTCTTGGGACAATTGCGAAGAACTTACATTTTAAAATTAGTTGAAAATAAAATATTTCTGATGAAAATGTATTTCTTGAAGGGACGAAACATAACTGACTGCCCAACTCACGAGCGTCAATGCTTGTTAAGAAAATTGTCGCATGCAGCTCTTGTGTACCGATCGATCAACTGTAAATATATTTTACGAGCTCATCAGCAATGCAGTGAGGGCTCTTATTTGAGTCTCGATTTTTTTTTTTTTTTTTTTTTTTTTTTTTTTTTTTTTAAGAAAGAGAGAGAGAGAGAGAGAGAGAGAGAGAGAGAGAGACGTTGAATGGTCGCTAAATAGCTCGGAGGCACCGGCAAAGGAAAAGTGGAAAAGGGAAGATTTGCGTCAGCACCTACATGATTTCCTGTCTACCCGAATAAGGCAAGCTCGCACACAAGTATATATATTCAAGTCGCAGCTACCGGTGCTCGCCCATACGTACTTAAGACATGACTAATTTTTCCTCGTCCCTCGCTCGCGCAGCATCGAAGCTTCGACTGCTGCGAATTCTCGAGTTCAATCGGTCGGAAGATCCAAGTTTTTTCCTTCTTTCAAAAATCGATATTCGAAAATGAAACTCAATCGGACGGAATAGTTCATTTCCTAGACCATCAATCAAATAATTGTCTTCGGCCCATACACACTTTTTCATGCGAAATTGTATCTTCGCTCCTTTTTTTTTTTATTCTTGTCTTCGAAACCTTTTCTTTACGGGAGGGAAAGTCGAATTAAAAGATTGTAAATCGATGTAAAGTAAAAAAATAATTATTACTATTATTAATATATTATTGTTAGCTGACGGCTGTACGATTTATTTGTAAAATTTAAGGATGACGTCGATAACGATTCATTAGCGTCAGGATTCGTAAGAATTCATGGCGTCGCTATGTATCGAATAGATTTTCAAGATAACATGAAGATGCTCTGTCGAATTTAAATCGAAAGAGGGAGAGAGAAAGAGTGAGAGGGGGGAGAAAGAGAGAGAGAGCCCATGAATAATTTAATATAAATATGATAATTATATAAAATTTATATTACATTTATATAAATAATTATCGGCGGAAGGTAAATTTATTCCAAAATCTAAAACAATATCGAATGATTCGAATATTTTTTAAATTAAGTAATTATCGATTACTACAGTATTTTAACAGTATTACGTATAAATTGTCTCATTTAATAAAATATTTAAGAATTACTTCTACTTAAAGAACAGCAAATTAATTATTTTTAAAATTATTAGTTTACTTTTATTCATATTAAAATAAGTGTTTTAAATTATTAATTTATATAAAATAAAACATTTATATAAATAAGTGTTTTAAATTATTAATTTACTTTTATTCATATTAAAATAAAAGTGAACAATAACCCCGCTATACCTATATTGGTTACATAACAATGACAATTTCCCATTTAAATTCGGCGCATGCAATTTTAATTCCAATCAATATTCATCATTCAAAGTCGTATTTTGTTATAATTTAAGAATTTCACTGAGATTTATTAAATAGAATTATTAAATTAATTAAATAGTTAATATACAATCCACGAAAATCTAAATGCCGAAAGCATTTGCACGCATTGCTTAATTAAATATTAGATCCGTTGATATTTTACAATCTTATAGATATAAAACGTTTTATAGTATTAATAATTTAACATAACAATGCTTATAATTATTTTTAGTAAATTTTTTTGCAACTACAATAGCTCAATCAACTTCTTAAAATAAACTTAAGTAGCAATTATTAAAAATTGAAAAATAGATAAATGATATATTATAGGGAAACTAATAACAGGTGTCATTTCTCTATATAAAGAAGAATTTAAACTGTTATAACAGCACGATCATAGGGAGATGAATTTGAGACTAATGGTTGGAGTACTGTATTATTATCCATTCCATTTTCAATGCAATTTAATCAAGATAATGTTTGCGATGGTCTAAATCTTGGAACCGGAGAATTAATTTCTAAAATTGAAATGTAGGTTCTCGCGGTCCGAGAGCAATGACATCTTGAATTGAAGGGGCGGTGGTCTCGTTCGTACAAGTGCTTATGACCGAGAGAAAACTCGGTGGGTCTAATGGAGCTTAATGGATACCAAGATAATTCGCGGAATCTGAGCGACGCTGCGAATTCCGAGGAAACTTGTTGTGATATTAATTATTGCGACTGAAAAAGTCGGAGGACGACAAGCACGAAGATTATGATAACCGACTGTTGATTTTAATCCGAGCCGCGAGAATCGATGTGAATATTCTGCACGCACCCTCCCTTCCCACCCACCCCCTTTCTCTCTCTCTCTCTCTCTCTCTCTCTCTCTCTCGATCCATCTTTTGTCTTCGTTTACCAATTATTAGAAAACATTAAGAAGTCGCTTGATCGTTTGCTTATATCTTCATTGTATTAACGGTATTTACGGGAGCGATGTCTCCCGTAATGAGTTAATGAGATTGTCACGTATGGAAAGAGCCACGACCCTAGGTGCTTCTTAGCATAATTGAGGTGCTCAATGAGCAACACGATTCATAAGCTCTTACGTACAAAGAGATATTAATTCCGATAATATCGAAGTGAAATTAAAAGTCAAACTTTCGCCGCTAAAGAAAATTACGTACGGCAGTGGTCGGCCGGACACATACACGATTCACAAAGGATAAATAAGTGACAGTCTACGGTTAGACAAAGAGCTCGAGACCCATCGAAATCCCGTGAAAATGGATGTTTTGTAACGATTACTCGACTGACAAACATGCTCCCCTGCTTTTTGTCTCTCCCGCTTCGGTCATTTGGGAGTGAAAATCAGTTAATTTGTCTACCAAGAGTTGAATTCGCGCACGAGGAACAACTCATCTCTATCATTCAGGCTCGGCCGCCATTTCGATGCTTCTCTGCTTTCATTATACCCAGGCACAGAGTGCAAGGTGGAAAACGAGGGGAGAAGAGAGGATATGCTGTGTGAGTGAGATAAGATAACGGTTTTCGCGCCTATTGTAATAATAAATAAGATACGTAAGTAGCTGGGTCGCGCCTTTACTTTTTTTTTTTTTTTTTTTTTTTTTTTTTGAATCTCCGTGGCTCTCCGTAACTTGGCGGTCACGAAAAATCGTAGGACTCGCATGCGGGCAAGTTCCGCGTTACGAAAAAGAACGAAATTCGGCTGGTAAAGGGAAGCTAAAGAGAAATAATGACTTCGAAGAGCGAACGGGAGAGCAAAGTGAGTTAAAAAAAAATAAAAAGAAAAGAAAAGAAAGAAAAAATCTCGTCCTCTCGGATTTCAGTTTTTTCTCCAATCCGTTGCCACGAGAAAGAGGGGGAAAGAGAGAGAGAGAGAGAGAGAGAGAGAGAGAGAGAGAGAGATGACCATAGGTGCGGTGGAAGATGGGAAAGGTCAGAGGAGGAAGTCGGAGTTGGCCGTCAAAAGAAGGGCGGGGAGAGCGCTTGGCTGTTTTATCGGTACAGTGTTTTTTCCTTAGCTTTTTCGTTTCGTCATAAGTACATAAAGGAGCGCATAAACCGACGAGGAGCGCCGGTCAGCATTGGTGCTATTACTTAAAGCATAATTTATAACGAGTTGAAATATAATATAGAAGAATCGTAGGCTATACAGGCTTGCTTAATAGCCTGAGCGGTAAGGAGCGCACACAGCCAGCTAATCATATCATTTATAGAATGGATAATTAAGGCATATGTAATTACAAAAATCTCCTTCTACACACATGCACACGTTCACGCATGCACGCGAACGCACACGCACACGCACACGGACACAGAACTCTGTCTCTGCATGAAAGTACGATGTGAAATTGTGATGCTTTCCGCCAGAGATGATAATATAATATTGAGCTACTTTAGCTTTTATAGTAGTAAGTTAAAGAAGGTAGACGATTATTATAGATAAGGGCATGCAGTAATTGATTTAAGGGTTGCAATGGTGGGAAGGTTTAAATAAGCGGGCTGAGTGAGTAGGGAAAAGATAATAAGAAATCAAGAGCGCGTAATATGTAAGACTGGATCGGGGATCGATGATCGATCGAGTGGTGGGAGAAAGTTGAGTGGATCCCGAGGCGAATAATGCGGACCGCGGGACTCTGGGCCAAGAAAAAAAAGGTGCAGAGTCCAACCAGGGGATTACGTACTCATCGCTCGAGGCGGTATCCTTGGAGGTACAGCCGCCCATGATAATCTTGAGAGGCTTGACACTAGTTGAAGGATCGACCGAAAGACTGGATGGATTGGTTGGGGTGCAGAGGTTGGTTGTTGGATAAATAACGTGCCGTAGCCCGAGGTGGGGTGCCCTGACCCGAGTACTCGAGCCTCGGCGATAGACAGTGGCGAGCGCCGGAGAGCTTCCCCAGGTTCAAGTGCAACCGTCTCCAGCTGTAGGCTCTTCTCCGGGCTCCGGATCAATAGGCGTCCTCAAGCCGTCGCCGCTCTGCGCGTCGTCCCTTCGTGCGTAACTCGCCGAGGGGTGTGGTTAGAGTATAAAGAAGAGCCAGCACTGCCGCGGCGCTTATCGGGCGCCGATCCTTGCCGGCGCCATCGATCCCCCAAACTTCTTTCCCGCGATTCAGCTCCGGATTCTGCTCCCGCCGCTGCTGCTACTACTACTACTACTACTACTACTACTACTACTACTACTACTACTACTACTACTACTACTACTACTACTACTACTACTACTACTACTACTGCTACTACTGCTACTACTGCTACTACTGCTACTACTGCTACTACTGCTACTACTGCTACTACTGCTACTACTACTACTACTACTACTACTCTTCTTCCTCCTCCTCTTCTTCTTCTTCTTCTTCTTCTTCTTCTTCTACTACTACTACTTCTTCTTCCTACTCTATTTTCTCTTGCCTAAGGAAGTACTCGCGCTGGCGAGTATGGCGCGCGCGCCCGTCTCCGTGTGCGTATGCGCGGGGCGATAAGGAGTCCCGGCCACGCACTGCGAACCGTACGCCACAGTCTCTACGCTATCACTAAGTGCAGCGTGTGCCGCGAGGTGTGCAGACCGCCGGCCCATACTCGTTCTTCCAGCTCTTTCGGTCGCTCGCTCGCTGAGCTTTGTTTGCGTGCGCCGGCGACTCGTACACACGTGCGCACACAAGAGCGCGAGCCGGGTGGGGCGGCACGGTAGGACGAGGGGGGAGTCGCACTGGGAATGTGCGTGTGTATGTCGCAGGAGAGCAATGTCGAGGGAAGGGGAGCTACGGTGAAGAGAGAGGGGGGAGGGGGGAGGGGGCGCAAGGAGAGGCTCTGCTCTTTACAAGTCTAATGAAAAAATCGGACACCGCCGAATTTTTTTATACATATATACACGCACATGTAGTTTATGCTCCTGTTCGGACATCCTGTGTCTTTTCTCTTTTCGGTTTATTCCATTTTCCGGAAGCCAAGGAGAATTTTCGTATTCTCTCGCTTTTCCCTGATCATGCTCGGACAAGACGAGTCCGAGACTTCGGCGGTTTCTTATTCCGAGACTTCCCGGTTGAAAAATCATATTCCCTTTTTATCGTTATTGTTGTTATTGTTGTTGTTGTTGTTGTTGTTCCTCCTCTTCTTCTTCTTCTTCTTCTTATTATTATTATTATTATTATTATTATTATTATTATTATTATTTTACTAATAAGCTTAACGTTCGATTTTACGATGCGCATCGCATAAGAGAGGATGAATTCCGCAGACCAGGGGCTTATAAAAGCTGGGGGCATGTAACGGGACATTCGAATATGGGCATAGCTCCCGAAGATAAACCGAATTGGCCGTGAAGAGCATGATAGAGGGGAAGGTCCGGCGTTGCAAAGCTTGGAAAGCTAACCGATATGGGGGACAGAATCAGGGGTACAGATGGCTGGAGTTAACAATGCCAAAAAATGCGTCGCGTTGTCAAAAGCGAAAACCAGCTTAAGCTTCATCCCGAAATAGTTTGTCGAACCTTGTTGTATCCCCCTCCCTCCCCCAGCCATCACCCTCGCACCCTCCCCCTGCTCTCTTTGGCGCATAAACACAGTCATCCCCTGATGCCGATAGCCCCCGCAAACTATGGGCCGCGGCGGTACGCACCGAACCAGGGTGGGGCTGCGAGAGGATTTCCTCGCCGGTCGATATTACGCAACCAATGCCCACGCACGCGCACTTCACCCCTATCGCCTTTTTGATACACACGCGCACTCTTACATCGAAGTGTCTGCCGCGATATAATTACAACGAGCCTTCCCATTATTCTTGATTACAACGGGACTTTTCTTTACGGCGGTCACGTCCTTGCCACTTGTAACTTTGGGAACGCCGAGAGCACAAAGGAAGAGGCTGCTGCTGCTGCTGCTGCTGCTCGTCCTTTTTTAACTACAAGCGCTTAACGATCAAATTAATCTATTCGCTAAATAATTGGAATTTTTAAGCCTCGTAATTTACACATTCGTAAAAGCGCTCGAGTTTGAGCTCATTGGAAAAAAAAAAAAAAAAAAAAAAAATAATTAGACCGCGGCATTCTACTTTTCCAACTTTTATATTTTAAAATTTTTTTCGGTCTTTTACGTGATGCCGCAGTAGATGACACCTTATAAATTTTGCGTTCACATATCGAGCGTTATGAAGTGATAACACGGTGGACTTTGAAGGACTTTGAATTATCACAAATGCCTTTGTATATCGATACCTAACGACCCGAAGTGCATGTAAAAAAACGATGTGATTATGAATAAATAGCATAAGATTACGGGATTATAAGAATTCATAATTATCGTCATCAATTGCTCCAGATTACTAAATAAATTGCGTAACCTATTAATTATATCATAAGTGTAACCGTAATTTATCACTTTTGTTATCAACGCAGCCGCCTTAATCTCAGATGTAGATAGTAATTATATTCTCTTGAGCACTTCTTACACGTAATATTTCATATTTTAAGTCTACACGGCATAAAATAAAATGCGAATGCAATTGTGTATAAAAAATATTTAAATGGGCTCCTAAATTTTATCAGATTTCATTTTTCCTCAAACTTTTCTTTAACAAAGTTGTTCTTTATATTGATATCAGGCTTTTCATTATTCATTTTGCTCGACATGTGTTTCTTCTATTATTTTATTTTTTTTTAAGTTTCTAACGTATTGAACATAATTTCATTCCTAGCATATAACAATTTAATATGTTATATTTCTTTGAACGTTAAATCTTGCAAATCCTGTTTGTGTTTAATTATTTAAAGATTTGTCTGGAAAGGCAAAGGTATTCTTATTATGTACATGTAGTCGTAAACACGTATGTCCTTTTTTCCAATTATTGAATCGATTAATTGTAATCAGAGAACTATTTACATAAATAATTTTTAAATCAAACGAATACACAAAATTTGTAGTAGATATTCATATTGCATGAGAAGTCGTTCTTATATTCTAAATAATTTTCGATTAAGTAATTGTCGGAATCTTAGTTTTTATGAATTCATTTACATTGTCCTCCATAAATCGACGCTAACTTTCCAGAGAAAAATTGTGGGTGCGAAACGACTTTGCTCTCGAGTACGCATTATCTCATAACAAAAACTAATCTAGAGTATTTTTTTTTTATCTTGTTACGACATCGTCATTAACTGTGAAAATAATGTCGCGTATATTTCTCTAATCTTAAGAAAAGAAAAAAAATATTAAAATCAATCGTATGAAAAAGAAATACTACAAACTGTGCAGAGGATTATAAATGACCAAATCACACGTATCTCTAATTAGACGGGAATTAATGTTAAATGTATGGCTTGTAATAAGAAGGAAGGTGCAAAGTAATCGTCCTCATGCTTCAGGACAAAAAATAACGAATATAGCCAGGCGTATTACGTTCTCCTGACATCCTCATCTCGCTCCATTGAATTTGTTTATTATTCAAAACCTTTTTAATTTTTTTTTTTTTTTTAAACCCGGGTAGTAATTTCAATGGCATTCCGGAATAACGACGATGTAATTGTTACTGCTAATGTATCGTTTCAGGCTCTCTATTCTTTTACTTTCCATCTTTTACGCCGCTCGGAATTACCGGTAGACGACACTTTTTCCTCGATGCTTTTGTCCTGAAGTGATTTTTTTCGCCTCCAAGGGCGTAGAAACCGAGATCTTCCAGCTCGATTGGAAGTCTATTTAAAAAAGCATAAATAACTCGATAGTTTATTTGGATCTTCAGGAAACTGTGACGTTTGCTGCATAAAACAAGACTGTGTGATACACGTATGTTTTAAAAGGAAAGTGTATAAAAGTTTGTGAACAGGCAAAGAGACGTTATTGACATATAAAATGAGGTATTATTAATTACGGTGAATAATTACACAGTAAATTCATTATCGGCTCTCAATGACTCGTTGTTAATAAATTGCAAGCAAATAATGATACCGTAAGTAAAATGTAATAGGCGATGCATCGATATTTTATGTCGATGTCGATTTTCATAAAAAGCTTCGGGAGCCTGAGCACGGAGACTTTATTCCATTGAAACAAGACGCGAGGCGCTCAGTGGAGATTCTTTGCTCTTATTCGTTGAGAAATGAGGCACGCCTCGCGGAAAAGCGTCGGCTTATTTATTGATAGTCCTTGCCTGGTTATATATTCACGTTACATACGTCAAATAAAAGTTCTGGGGGCTTTAACGGACCCGCAGCCTCAAGAATAGAATGCTAATGCTTACTTTACCGGCCCTTCATAAACATTATCTATCAGATTGATTCGAGATTACGAGTCCTTGTAAGCTCCATTTGGGGATGCGATGACTTTTATTGCTCTATATAATGTCCTATTACCTATATACATCCCACTAGTTTACTGTATATTTCATGGTCGATGCAACGTCACGCCTCTTGAGCTTCTAACCGCTAACTTTAATGCCAAATTTTTAAGCAGATTATCTTTGTATAAATAACAGTACTTTTGCTATTGTTAAATATTATATTATTATTGTTATTATTATTATTATTATTATTATTATTATTATAAATTTATCATTTAAATTCGATCAGCTTTTTAAATTGCGAGAAAAAATAGTCAATTTTATTTTAACTTTATTTAAAATGAGAAATATCAAATGATGATTACTATAAGTTAAATACAGAAGAGATTATAAGGAAACATGGAATATTAAGTTTTATACTTCTGTTATTTGCCGCTTTGGAACTTCAATAAAACTTGAAACTTCAAGTAAGATTACAAATATCAAATACTGTTGAATCAAATATACAAAAGAATAATTAATGTAATATGACACGTTGAGTCACCTGCGTCGTTTATTGTGTCTTATATTTATCGTTATCACAATACCAAACATCGTCGAATATATCGTATAACAAGCTTAAGAAACACGAGAAGCAGAAGAACACATAATATGGTTAGGATAATTAAAAATTATAAAGCGTGCATTTTTTTACATTAATTTCTGCGTGGAAATTTTCATATTTAATCACTGTGATTATATCGTCTAGTAAGTAATATTCGGTATCATCTGAATTCTTAAAATTTTAAGACATTTGAAATTTTTAAAAATCATTCTCCCGAACAGTACCTTCATATTCGAGGTAATTATGTAATGACAATGTAAGGTCGTTCGTAAAAATACTAAAAAAAATCATTCTCATTTTTGAAACTGAATAACAAAAATAAAGTTGAAATCAGGACGAAAGAAGAGACAACACATAATCTGTAAGCGCTAAAATAGAAATAATTATACGTCCCTAATGAAGAAGATTATTTAGACTGCTCTTTGAATTTCAAGGTAAGACGAAAACTAAATGGGAATAATACTTCTTTAATCTCGGTAAGTAGGGATTAACGATAACGTTCCGATATTGCAAAAACATTACTCAAAGAGGCACGAAACGTCAGGAGCGCTCTTGTATTTAAAAAAATAATAATAAAAAAAAAAGAGTGGTAAGGTTGGTAAAGCGATTGACTAATACATGGATACCTAAGCGATTCCAAAGCCACTGGGTGTGAATCTTCAAGTGCTATATGATTGTACGGTAACTGGTTAGGTATTGGTTAGGACTCAAACCAAGGAATAACGACGAATGTCCGACTGGGGAGACCGACACCTAGATCACTTGTTTCCATGTATTATGAAAATTGATTTGTTCCAACTCCACACGCTCGATCGCTAATGGCTGTAGCACCTCCCACCCCACCCCCTCGACCAGTATGATTATGCCGATTCTCTGACATGTTTTTCCATTTCCGCGCGCATTGATCCTTAACAGCATAGTCGCTTTACCCGCTCTAGCATCGATCGCTTAGAATTTTATATTCGACCATTTTTCCCAATAACCTGAACTTTGCTTATACTTTTGTATTTGCCCCCCCTCTCTCTCTCTCTCTCTCTCTCTCTCTCTCTCTCTCTTGTCGGCTCTCTAGATCTTTCTCTTCATTGTCTGCAAGTCAACGCTCGATAATTGTTCATAAAAATAAGAAAATCAATTTTACACTTCTTTTGCTGATTTTAAAAATATCATTTGAATGTGTAATTTAGTAATGATCTAGCAAAAAGTAAAATATCTTTAAAAGTGAATGAAAACAAGGGTTTAATAATGTTCATGTTGAAAAATTATTAAATTTAGTATAAAAAGAATGAACGAGGAGGATGAAATGAGCATTAATTCTCATTCTATGCATTCCGATGATTTGGTAAAAAACCGTCCTCGTGATGTAAGATCTTCTTTAAAATGCGCTCCTCGAAATCAACGCAAGCTGCGCAAATAAAAGTAAAAGATCAAATAGGAAGAAATTAGTGAGGCTTGACACGTAAAACTTTCTAAATTACATTAAAATTAGAAAATATATATTTGTGACGTTCTAAAAATAAAGTCACGCTAATTATATCGAAAAAAAAATCTTAAAAAATAGCTTTCAATACTCGTCTCGTCGAAGCTTGCACTTCTACTTTTAGCAGAATTCTTAGCATTTCCAATAATTTCATCATCAGTGTGCTTGTCATTGGTAATACGATCAGAATCAACGAGCGTATAGAGATTACGTCGATATTTCTCGAAGTGACAAATAAGAATTACGTTCGGCACTCGAAGGGAAACGAACTCGTCAAGTCTCCTACGATATTTTTTTCATATAGGCTTGATAACGTTTTACAAGCCACTTCTTCTCTTTACCTCATTATTTACAGTTAGAACCGAAGATTCAGAGCTAGCTCTCTCCCACTCACACTCCAAAACTAACTAACGTATATGCATCTTACCACATACCATTATTGCGGAAAAATCTTTATAACATATTACTCTGCCTGCGGTGCCAAAAGACTAATGCTTTCAAAAAAAAGATATCGTATGTCCATCGAACAAGATACTTATTTACCATATTGGATATTCATAGATGCCGAGTAATCGAAATTTTTTGCTTTACAATTTTTCAATAAAATGTAATTACAGAAAGTGCACGTGTGCCGGGGGTGAAGAGTATCAACTTTCCTAACACTGACGGCCGGTCGGCCGGCCTAATGACTTATGCATTTTTACAACATAAACTCACAGAGTTTCGGTACCAATTTCACCCTATACTTTCCCATTGTCAAGCCTTACAATTTCAATGACCTCCCAATGGCAAAGTATCTAATTAAAAAGAGCGCCCGAGACGCTCGCTCTACACACCTACCTACCTACCTACCAACATATCTATCCACGGTGACCTATGCCGTGCATCTCACTTTTAGTGCAATACTCTGTAAAAATAAGATAAACGTAGACTCATCCTCGGGACTAGGCTAGTCCAGAAATCTTTGTCCGCCCATACGGTATGCGGCTCTCTCTATACGTGTGCGAGCGAGCGATTTAGCGTCTAATATTTTCTCTTCTATTAACTTTTCCTGATCGATGCATCGTATTATTCCGGTCGCCTACCTTTGTCATCGAAGCTAAATAAGAACAACTGAAACTTTCGTTCATTCTGAGAAAAGCTATGTCGACGCTGTCTCCAGTAGAAAAGAAAGTTTACTACTTGAAGAAATAAGAGTTGTTAAAATCCAGAAGTTTCGAATACTCAATGAATTATTTGTTTTATATTTGTCGAACAAAATTCAATATCGTGGAACAAGAAAACTTTCTCAACTGAACTGCAGTTCATAATACTATAGTTTGTTTACATGTGTAAAAAAGAGATATAATAGAATGAGCATAATTTTATCTGCTAATTCAGATTTACATCCTTATTATTTAATTCCAATATATATCATTAAACTTATTGCAATGAATAATTATTATTAACAATCAGTTCTTTTACTTTACTTGATAAACTCCGGCGCAGTATACTAATAATAATGATGATGATGATGATGATGATGATAATGACAGCCAGCACTTAGCTTTAATTAATTAATTGAATAATAAATGAACTGATTCTTAATACCGTATTTAACAAGAAATGTAAATGTTCTATTTTTTGCTTATCACAATGAAAATTACTTAAGCTTCTAATTCAATTTTTATTCGGCTTTATGAACTGTTGGTTTTCAATTGCAATTGTGATATAACTTATAAACATCCACGGCGAAGTCTTGAAAGACATTAAAAAAACATCGAAAAATAGAAGAATAGTGGGTCATGTAGAAATTACATCGGCTAAAACTTTACCGTATATACAGTAAAAAACCGTACCTGCCGAGTAGTTTTCCATAGAAATAAATTATTTATAAGAAATTTATAAGATTTCATTGACAAGATATTTCGACGTAGAAAATAGTTAAGCAATTCAATAGGTAAAACGATGAGAGAAAATTATTTTTTTATGATGTTAAACAACCTAAATGTTAAAATGTAAAATAATGATTCTTATGTTCAAAAACTTGATAATAATGCCACACTTGACAGTGTCCGCTTTATCTTCATTGACAGTCCCCACTTATCAATGTGCGAAAAAATTATGCAACGGCTTACATCTCTCAGCTTCGCGCAATACCTTCTTTCATTGTCACTATCTACATAGGTATCGTATGCCGCCATTAATATTCTCCCATTTTTTACATAATATTATGTAAATTGAAATAAAAGTAAACTCGGATTTTACATTCAATCAAATAAATATCCTTCAACGTTATTCAACAAGATGTTCAGGAAATTACTTTTGCTGATCCGAATCTCAACTACATATTTCTTCTATTACCGTATAACATCTGTAACAGTAATACAGTAAGTTAATTATACAATATATGCAGCTAGTGATAGAGCATTTAAATTGTATTTTTACTTTATGCATTTGTTTTTTTAAACGTTCAACTTCATTTATAATAAATAAAAAGTAACGGTAGAATTAATTTCTCATATACATTGAAAATTATGTAAATACAATGGAACATTCATAATCAATTATAACGTTACGATTTCTAAATTGCCTCGCAACATATAAGACTCAGTTTTTGTCAATTGCATCGAACTAATTTCTTTTTGTTCCTTTACTAAATTAAAATCTTAGCGTCTGAAATAGCAAGGAGTTATCCTTCATTTTATAAAACTTTTTAAAGAAAATCCACTTTTAGAAATTAAACATATTAAAAAGAGAAGTTTGTCTAATTATTTAATAAGACTATTATAAAAACTTTTCTTTAAAAGTCTATTTGTTCGCAGACGATTCGACACCGCTACAGGCAATGCCGACAATTTTTCGCTTAGAAAAATAAAGCACAGTAGTTACCTACCTTTCCAATTACCACGTCGATAACATAGAAAAATGCAATCTCTACCGACTGTCAATGAAACTTTGTGCACTACACTTTATCATATTTAGAACCAAGGTTGAGAGTTTCAATTACTTAAAACTCCGAACATTAATTCAAGGTACATGGAATTTTAAAAATTTAGAAAAATAACGACAACGTCCTGAAAGACCGCGATGCACGTCATTGAAATATGTAAATTTAATCTAAAGTTCTAAATGTATTTACTTATTAGAATAAGTAACTATTTTATTAGCAGGAAAATTACGATCATTATTTAAGCTAAAATACGTCTCTATTTTTAATTGACTTCCACTTCATAAATTTATATTTAATAATTCCAGAATCATAATATATATAATCTATTCCTATGTTATTTTATTGAATTGCAATACTTCATTTATGAAACTATTACAATATTTTAAAATTTATAATCTTTAATAAATAATCTATAATATGCAAGTAAATATAAATATTATTTATTCATTATTACCCCACGAATTACTAAATTTTCCTTCTAACTTTTTTTAAATACGAATTCCTATATAATGAGTTAATTCCATTTTTATACAAATATTTCTAGATATATGAGCATTATTGAAGCATTGCAGTATATAGTTTCATATTTCATCAAGGATAAAATTAATTTTTACCCAGATTAAAGTATCTTCATTAAAAGATATTAATTAGTATTATAATTTATTCTTTTAAATTCATTTAATATTCTAATTTCTGTTAAAATTATTTAAAATATATGAAAGTTATGTATAAAACTTCCTTTAGTAAAGTACAATGAACAAAAATTAATGCTCTTCTGGATGTCCAGTAAAAAATATATGGAATACTATTTCTAAATGTACACCAATCAATCTAAACAATTACTGAAAACTATAAAATTTTAAATACTTTTCTCTCTTGAATTTTGAAAAGAATTAAAATGTAGAATTTGAAAACGTTATAAAATCAAATATTCTTTAATTATTCATTTAAGAGTATTAAAACCATTAATTATAAAGTCTATTTACTACGTCATAAAATGCTACTATTATGAAGTTTTATCTACTATATATTTACAGAAAATAGAAATTACTTATTTTGAATTTTCAATTGCGTTTTGAGATATTTATAGATTGATAAATAATATCAAGTCGTGAGAATGGATTAACCAACTATAATTTCAGCAAGTTATAATTAAATACTAATAGAACGTACAAATTTGACAGATTAACTATTCAATAAAAAATATCAGTATTTCCGCATTTTAATTCAAAAATAAGAAAGCATTGATATTACAAGGTCATTCATATGTATATAGAAATATTTAAGACCAGCCATTAAAATTATGATTAGATTACGAGTCTCCACGGATCTATAATGCAAGCAGCACTTATTATTGAGGGTGAACTGTGAAGTAGGCCAATGTTCATGACTCGTGGCCCAACGATCTCCAGTGTAACCTTGGCCTTTGATAGCAATTACTATTTTTACTAATAAATTTGCTAATGAGCTCCTGTAGCGGTTAGCCAAAGTATACATTAATTTATGTTTAATTTATATTTGACAACTTAGTTAATAACATATTTAAGACAAATATTTTATGCCTCTATAGATCTTTTAAGCATTTCGTTATCAAATACGCCTTTACAAAATTACGAATATAAAGAATCTAAATTCCATTTGTTATTATATTAATATTAAATACAATCTTATATAAAACATCAGTTATTCTATAATGTTAATTTCTTATTATTTCTTAATAATTAATTATATTAATCAAATTGTAAAAATGTTATTGCTTAATGATTAGATTCTTGACCCAACAATGTCATAAAATTAATTGCCCATTATTTGTTGTACATGAAGTTTTATAATTATTTCTAATAATATTATGAAATGTCTTATTATTGAAATAATACATATGTATATACGTGTATAAAATATTGACATTTGAATTATATTGTTATTATAACGTTGAAGCGAATAATTGGATAAGTTTTCATACCTTAAATTTCTTTTGTTACAATTAATGTTTATAAGGAATTATTAGAATCGAATATTTAATTATTACATACTGTAATCGCTATAATAAATAATCGAAAAAATCGAATAAAATAGAAATATTAATAAATTCATTAATTCTTCGTAAAATAAAATCTACGAATAATCAGTGAAATATTAAAAATGAAAAATTTTTTATTTAATTATGTTTCTTGTATATAATTGTATGTTAATCCCGACAAGCATGATAATCGATAAAATAGTTATATTTATCCTTAATAAGAATCAATGAATCGTTATAAGTTTTAACAATCAATGAATACTTATCCTTATTCTTATAAACAAAAGTAATTAACTGTTCTATTTTCAGAGAAAGAAGATGCAACGCATAGTAATTCCTTTATTATTAAAGTTTATTACGTTAAAGTGCTTGTATATAGATTTTGATTTTTCAAAAACATGTTAAAATTAGTTCAATATTTTCTAGAATAAGAATAATTGTTATAATTCGTTACTCTATTTAAATTTACTTAAGAAATGAGTGCTATTGGATATGCGAGCACCAGAAAAATATCGTTAGTAATGAAAGTATTTCAATAAAAAAGTCTTGTAAAAATACGAGCGAACGTTGTTTTACTACGTAAGTGCTAAGTTAATTATTATGTAAGTTCGAACGGCTATTGTATACACAAGCTTAACTGCTATGCATCGACTTGACATTACTCATAAAATTTAAGAAACGTTTAATTCGTCTGCGCATTGAAGGAAGTCATTGCTGCAATGCACTCATTTAAAAAACGTAAAAAGTTAGAGGATTAATCATAATCGAATTGATTTATTTAAATACTGTGGCGAGAGTAATGGCACTTTTAATGCGCATCATGCAATAAAATTTTTAATTACCAAATTAAATAATTACAATTTATTTGTAACTAGTCTGAAGAGTCTTTTACACATGGTACTAACAATGCCAGCTTTTTCTAGAAATAAAGCGCGTCGTTCCTGGTACTATTTCACTTCGTTATTATCTAAGGGAACTAACTGGTAATTGTGGCCGGCCGAGCCTTTGGCATTCATTTGCAGATTAATGTTTGCATGTATAACGATCGAATTAGCTCACCAGCCCCGCTAAATCATAAGCTTGCCATTTCTTTTTTAATCTTACAATTATAAATAAATCTTGATGGAACTGCCTGGCACAGAGAACTTGATAATCGTTGTCAAGCTCTGCTTAAAAATCGTTATTGTATGTATATATATATATGTATAGCTAAAAGCTAAGGTTCGCGGAACAGTTTGGCTGCGGGACGATAAGAGATTCTCGTGAAACAACTGGCGATTAGAGCCCAGACCAAAGTAATAGCCCGTTAAGGTAGAGTGAGTCTACTGCCCCTTAAGCTTTTTGAGATTGAGCCAAGCTGATCGAATGACCAGTACCTAGAAAACGGGCGTCCGACACAATGCCGACTCCGAGGGGGAAACGAGGCCGTCAACTATCAATTTCCGCTTTGAATTACGAAACACATGTCATTGCCGCCGCTTCGTCAGCATCGATATCGTCCTTTCAGTGCGGGCAGAGCCACTTCCTGTCATCCTCGAAATACAGAAATGATCCTCCAGGTACTCGTAGGATACCGAAAGCGACAATTCTGACTGCTAATGCAATAGTAAAGCTTCTGTGAGCGATGCCACCAACACGTCACGGCCATGCTAAACTTTTGTTGATTATTTGAACCAATACTCCTAGATAGTGAAATAAAATGAAAGATCGCGAAATTAATCTGATTGGCTTATCGCCATTATCGCTTTGTCGCCAATTTAACGTGGAGAACTTAAATTTAAGGATTTTTTCAACAGTAATTGCGATACCAACTCGCCTCGCTTTTACAAATGCGCGACAGGGATTTCGTGAATTATCAATACGTTTTTATCCTAACAAAGTAAGTGGTTAGACAAAATTTTTTTTTATTTCTCAATTAGTAAAATATCGATCTCGCTCACTTTCCCCTAAAAAGTACAAAGGCTTCATTCGATTGATTCTATCAACGCCAAAAATGAATATGTTACACGGTTTTAATATATTTATACGTACATACGACATTTAATTTACCACATCTTATAAAATAGAAAATTAACACACATAAAGAATAGTAAGAAAGCAATTCTCATATAGCAAAATGTTTTGTGATCGCTAGAGAAAATATTATTTCAACCAAGTGTTCTAATAAGATATTTATTTAACTTTCAAGTCAGAAACAAGGTGAAAGCACTCGAAAAAAGTTAATTTTTATATGTAACATTCAATTGAAAAATTTGTATTATTATTATTATACGTTTGTGTGAAGATATCAAGAAATTGAACGATTAGTTACATTTCATAGTTACATTACTGATCTTCATTCTAATAAATCAAGTTAAAATTCTTATAACACGTTGTAGAGTTGTAATTTAAATTTCAATTTCGCCTTTACAATGTAAGAAATGCTTTTTTATCATAATACAAATTAATTCAATGAGTGCTATATTTAATTGTTTATCTCTATAAATGCTATCACTTATATATTTAATCTTAAAATAATAAAAACGTATCCATTAAGTGGAGCTGAGATTACATATACTTGGCATTGAAAATCAGTTTATTTTAACGATTCCCGTCCAAGTTTTAAATATTATTTATTATTTGCATTGGCAAAAGATGAGAAAATAGTCGAATATAGTATATTCGTGCTCAATGGAAATCCCAAGCATTTTGAGTATGAGCATGTCCTGTTTGAAAAAAATAAACGCGAAATCAGGAATATGTCGAGGACATATAAATATGAATAGCCAATTAGAGTAATTTAAGCAAAATATGGAACAGCCGACGTGGAAATTTTGAAAACCGATGCTGTATTGATTAGTTATATGCACAGCGAGTACTACCTAGGCAGTATTAGCTACAGTGTAAGTCATGTTCAGAAAACCTTGAGTCCTAATAATTTAGTAGAACTTACATTTTTAATATTAATAGAAGAAATCAAGACATATAAAAATGATCAGTTAGTTTATTTTAACTCTAGATACTTTTAAACGAGTTTGTATTAAGGATATTCATTAGCTAGGCCTTGCAAATTTTTTAGTCTCAGTGTAATTCTTTGTGAAAACTTGACGTGGCAAGTTACAATGCTCTTATAAGAAATACTACTACTACTACTACTACTACTACTACTACTACTACTACTACTACTACTACTACTACTACTACTACTACTACTACTACTACTACTACTACTACTACTACTACTACTACTACTACTACTACTACTACTACTACTACTACTACTACTACTACTACTACTACTACCACTACCACTACCACTACCACTATCACTACTACTACCACTACCACTACCACTACTACTATTATTATTATTATTATTATTATTATTATTATTACTTTTACTACTACTATTACTACTTTTCATTTAAATATTGACTTTATTTTTGCAAGTAAGATTTTGCTCAGCTTCTAGTGAAGCTTGAAATTGAAAACGGTTGTACGAGTCCTTTGATTTTCGGCCCTTTGTCTACCAAAGTCGCAGTGCGAGTTCAACGCCTCTTTCTTATTCCCTTAGCAACAGAAATCAGACAGACTCCGGTGTCTCTCCACAACCAGACTCGTCTCCTCCTTCTCTCTCTTCCCTTTTTCACTCTCTGAATCCAGCCGATCCTATCTTACCGCCTACAGTCGCTTCTCTACGTCGCCCACATCTGCAGTCCTGCAGTAATCGAGTCTCGGCTACGACATTCCTCACTTACGTAACTCTTCCGAGGCGCTGCATTGTCAGCTGTGTAGCAGAGGGATCGAATCGCGAATACGAGCGAGTAAAATCGACATTGCCGACGGCTCGAATACAATTGAGGCACAATACTTTTGGCCGAATAATTCAGCGAGCCCGAGAAGGCTCGATTTTTCGTTAGGTCATTCGAGTGTCCCTTCGATTGGCGATCTTCAAAGTTTTAAGCCCCGGCTTCGGTGAATACGATATTGAACGTCGATATAGGATCCAGCGTGGAAAACCATTATTGACGGGGCTAATAAAAATCATTCCTCGTTCGGATTGTAAACACTTGCGAAGGTCGGCAATAGCCAAGCACAGAATCGTCTTGAGATTGAATTATTTTGACAGGTTCGCAACTTCGCCACTTTACTACTACTACTTCTACTACTAATACTGCTACTACTACTGGTACTACTACTAATACTACTACTACTACTACTACTACTACTACTACTACTACTACTACTACTACTTCTACTACTAATACTGCTACTACTACTGGTACTACTACTACTACTACTACTACTACTACTACTACTACTACTACTACTACTACTATTACTACTACTACTACGAATAATTCTATTTTATTATTAACGAATAGGTTAAAAGTGTGGCACGATAATGATAGCCATCCTTAGTATTTCGATATATCGTTGCACTCGATAATAAATGCGATTACTAAGAATAAGCAGAATTGTGACGAATGTTGAACGTCCCAGTTTTATTTAAAAACGAGATATGAAAGTCACTAGGCTAGCGTTAACTAGCAAATCAATTGCAAATAAAAACCGTCTGTAATAGCGTTGCTTCGTTTTGATTCTAAAGTTAGTGTGGTAAAATTATGTACTTTCGGCTGCGAATACTCCCAATTTATGGCTATACTTTATTTTCTGCGCGCCTATCAACATATAGCAATATCAAAGAAACGTCACTAATTCGTAATTGCGTGTAAAAAGCAGAAACTCCTCCGAGAGGGAGTACTACCCAGACAGATACATAGCTTTTCACGAATCATACGCTTGAATTTAAAAAAAATTACCTTCTTTAAACTATTACCTACTTTCTCCTGACTCACTACTGAGGGAGAAGCCAATTTCTTCTTGCCGTCGATTACCGATTATTTCGCAACCGAGGCATGCTGCTGTGATATTTTTTCTAGCAGCAATAAAATCGATTTCTTGTAAGAACACGGTCTCGTTAAAAAAAAACCTTAAATATCCTTGAAGAAATCGTTTTAACGAAACCCTTTTCTGAAATAATCGTACCGTTATTATAATATCAAATGAATTTACTAAGAGTTGCCAAATCGAAACCCGTTCATACGATAATTGCTGTTATCCGGTATTCTCTTTTATTTTATTCCTCTCTTCTTAAATAATTAAAATTACAAGAGCTTCGAGATTTCTCCTTACTTCTCGATATTAACTTTTTAATAATTTTTCATATTGTTAACGAGCCAGTCATTTAAGAGCCTTTAAGCTGCACATTAAAGAAAAGTCGAACTTAATTATTGAAAATGGCTTTCTTTTAGGGTCGAGCGATGCTCGTAACTATGGAAGAATTTCAAAGGAGTAAAATTTTTTTCCATAATATTGATTGGCTCCCATATAATTTGAAATTCAACATTTATTGAATTCTACGAACCAATTAATAGGAGTAAAAAAAAGAAAATAATAAATAACGTTCATCGACACGCAACTTCGGCTGAAAAAGTAGAGGGAATTCAAATAAATAAATTTGGCTAAGAAGCGTATCTGTGAAGATAAAAGGTTTGAAAGAGAGAGGGGGAGAGAGAGAGAGAGAGAGAGAGAGAGAGAGAGAGAGAGAGAGAGAGAGAGAGAGAGAGAGAGAGAGAGCAAGAGGGATAACGTTTTAGCGCTCAGAGTAGAGTGAATTCAAGCATCCGGGCAGTTCTATTTAAAAGTGAGGAGGACTTGTTCCTGCTTTCTAAAATCAGTATCATTATATTTTACTTGGACATCCCTCCCTCGTTGACTTACTTTTCAAATACGTTAAATTTTTTAGGAAAGTCTAATATAAATGGTAATCGGGGATGGCGGGCGAACGGGCGAGGGGGGGGGGCGTTTGGTTTGCCGTTTTATTTGTACGCCGACGCCGAGGTGACATTGGTCAGACCGTGGGCGCGAAAAACGCGAGAACGATTGTAAGGGGTCGCTTGAAGGACGGCAGAGAGGGGATCACCCGTGTAAATTTAGATGGCCTCGTACCCGGGGCGGTACGAGACGCGCGTGGCCTTGTCCCTTCAAGATGTACCGTTGCCCTCGAGTACTGCCGACATACAAGGAGAAAAAAAAATCAGTTGTTACGGACAACCAGCTATTGGCTAGTAGTCAATGTCGGATCTCGTAGAGTCGTGACGCGTCGCTGCTTCTCGAGGTTTTTACGGCACCTGCCACCTCCCACCGGCTATGAAATAATCGCTAGTCACGTGATATAATCAATCAGTCATAGGCGTCAAGTCAGGCATTTTCTTTAAACAAAACTCCCCTACTTATTTATCCTGCATTTCTTTTCGATATTTTTTTTTTTAATTGAAATATCCCTCTAACTGGTCACTCGCTACTCCTCTCTCTCTCTCTCTCTCTCTCTCTCTCTCTCTCTCTCTCTCTTCGTGAGAATTCGAGCCCCAACAGCGTGTCCCTTCGGTCGACTCTTTAATTACCGAGTCGCATTAATAATTGCTTCTGAATCATGCGTCGCGATTAAAAAATTACCGACTGCCGAGTCTCCTCTTGACATTGCTCCTTCCCACGTAACTATACTATTTCCAATGCTAGATAATCCTTCCGGCCAGATAACGTCGCCGGTTGATTGATTTGAAAAGCAGCGAATATACCGAGATTCGCCCTCGATAGACTGCTAAAGAATGAGCGTAAATTGCACCTGGTAACCTTGAACTGGGCTCCGGAGCCAGTTATGATGCCCGAATATTCGGAAAAGGAGTCGGTTGGGCGCCACGTGTCCTAATAAAATTATTCTATTGCCGACAGGTAAGAGGGAGACCGCGAAGCTAACGGTTTACGCGAGGCAACGCGCTGCTCGTTATCAACTATTAAAGTTTTATCGTTACAAAAGGAGGGAGAGAGAGAGAGAGAGAGAGCAAACAAAACTCGATTCTTGCCAATGCCAATGTCAATAATCGACATAAGAAATCCAATTATTCACTCATGGGATTATACGGTAAGGGCTGAAGGATCCGACTCTATTTAGTGATTAAGAAATCCTTATTCGCAAAGTCCTGTGTCATTGTTCGCGATT
Source organism: Ceratosolen fusciceps (assembly GCA_018883505.1). NCBI lineage: Eukaryota > Metazoa > Arthropoda > Insecta > Hymenoptera > Agaonidae > Ceratosolen > Ceratosolen fusciceps. Next base: position 7,532,611 of record RCIC01000009.1, read on the forward strand.
CTCGCTCTTGCGTACCAAGATGCAACCCAAAGTCTACATTGTATCAGATTGCATAGGATTATAAGACCAATGAATCGCCTTCTATTGTTTGTATGCCTTGCAAGTAATTTTGAGGTTAAACGATCGGTCGGTAAAAGTGCCAGAAAGAGTGCCGCTCGAAGCTCATCGTTCATACAAGAGATTAAAAATACATTTATTTAATTAAATAAGCACTTACCTTTTTATAGCTCGACGAGAAGGAACCTGCTGCCGAAGGGTTGCAGTGTCTATAGATTATGAGCGTCGGTGCTTGAATAGGAACGCAATGTCAATCTAACGTGCGAGTCAGGAATGAAGTGTTACCGCAACGCGGACCGCGACGTCGGTTTGTCCGTTCTCCCCCACCACCGGACCAGCCCTTCCACGTCCCCCTTCCCGGATGCGACGTCGAGAAGCTGCGCTCGACATCCTTGCGTGGCGCTACCAGTCGTCGGCAAATCGCTCTCGCTCACTCTCGCTCTCGCACTCGAGCAAAAAACCAGAGAGAATGAGAGAGAGAGAGAGAGAGAGAGAGAGAGAGAGAGAGAGAGAGAGAGTGAGACGCGCGCACATTTCCTCTCACTTGTTTCGCCTGGTGCACACAAGCACATGAGCCAAGAAGACAATGTGACTAGACACACGCGAGGGAGCTCAGTAGGTGACACTGCACCTCTAGTTACGCAATCCCTCCCTCCTCCCTCCACCCACGTAAAACTAAGTTAATTTAGCACTTACGAGAAGTATAACCGATGCACTGCATCGCCGGGATTCGCTGGTCAAACTTTCGCCAATCGAAATACATTTTCTTCTCGTCCGCGCGCATCCTCTTCCGATATTTTCTCTTCCCGCAATCAATTCGCGATGTGGCTCGATGCACTCTTACGAAGCCGACCTTTCATTTTGTCCATACACGAAAATGAGACCTTCATCATTTGCTGCATCCATTTGTTATAAATTTCCTTATTGTAAAAAAACCTTAATTATCCCATTACATTGACTGTATTCGATGGGTCAAGTTAAACTTTCTTATAAATCGCATTATTTATTAACCCCGCACCAAAACCAAGTTGCTCAATGTATTCACGTTATTATTATTATTTTTTTTTTTTATTACATTAAATCGCATATTAATCGCAGTTTAAGTAAGCATTTCTATTTCCTGCCTTCCTCGTACCTGCTTGTCACTTTCGCATTACGTTGTGCCGCTGCTAAAGCTTTACATCTTTTACACTACTTACTACTACATATTCAGTATGATATCAAGTAAATAAATACCAGTTAAAAAAAACTCAATAACAATATTAAGAAAATTAATTTTAAATACACCCTTTGATTAAAGAGAACTTCGTAGATAACATCGTCACCCGGAGAAAGTATAACAAACTATAACTCTTTGTTATTTACGATGCCTCATATCAGCAACATTAAGAGACATCCTAATACTTCTTTACTTAGTTGCTATGCTGAAGAAAAATGCGAATTTTAATTTACGTGGTGTGGCAATTTTATTTCTGACATTTCGTTTAATGACTGTTAGATGGCTTTATATTGACTTTACATAACGAGAGTATATTAATTGATTCATATCATGCTTCATTCCTTTGATTAAAACTGATAAAATAAATTGTAAGCAGTTTTTTAATACTAATAATATTAATTTTGAATGGCAAAAAGTAGTTTCTATTCACAACTGAAAGAAAATTCTCCCTAAGCTTGACAACATTTATTAATCCATAGCCTCAAAATTTATTTACATGTTACCTTTATTTAATAATATTGAATGAACGAAACGGCGAATAATTAATTACCTTACTTATGCACGTAATATTATATAAATTACCCATACGCAGATGTATTGGTATTAAATATTGATTTTAAATCTGAATAAAAACATAAGTTATACGTATCACTTGATAGAAATAGATATAAATAATTGACTTCAACAAAATAATCGGTGTAACGTAAACGAATGTAGATAAATTTTTTAATTGAAAACGTTTTAATTTCTTTAAAAATAGCTGATTTTCGCATTATTGATTATAAGTGAAAAACATTTTAAAATTTAAATATCTGTTTCTTATCAATATAGAAAATAATTTATTTTTATGTGATACTTTTGTATCGTAAAAAAATAAGAATAAGCTTATAATTGTTTTGTCAATTATTATTAGTACATAATTTTATTAGTTACATGAAATAAAAATCGATCATCATTTATTTATGAATTAAGATATTATTACATAATTTTTAATTTATTCAAATATTAGAAAAATAATTTGGCAAAAGCAGATGAAATTCAAACAAGATAAAAGAGTGTATTTTGTAAGTTTTCTGTGATACACGCGTTTGTTTCGCTTCCTCGTGTACGTGTTATGTTATGTAATTGATATTATTATTATAACATTTAAAAGGTCAAAAAACAATTTTAGACGCGGTCCGATTGTATAGGGAAGTATAAAAATTTCAGATTATCTTGAATGTTTGACATTAATTACATATCTTTTGAAATTTATGAATGATTCGTATTAAATGGTCTATAAGCTTTTTTTTGAGTCTACAAATAAAATTTATTTGCTGCATGTATTTGAATTATATAAATTACCGAAACGCTTAATTATCTAATTTTTAGAATATAATGTAAAGGCAATAATATTAAAAGCATAATAGTTACTCGAGCAGACGTAGGTATCAAAACCTTATAATTATTTATTTATTAATATCTGTTGAATTTTAATTTTAATAGAAATCATTTTTTAATAAAGAATAATTTAAAATTATTGGTTTTTAAAAATAATGTAATTCTTACTGCGAGATATCTGAATATCAAAGTTTAAAGAAAGATAAATATAAGCAATTAAAATAAGAAAAAGTAAAAAAATTCAACATAAATCTTATTAAGAAATAATATATATATATATATATATTGTAACTTATAATTAACATAAATATCATTATAAAGGAATAGTATTATTATTTTCACGTAAATACTTGAAGGTAAAATACATGAATATGAGGGCCTTTGAAAAATTTTCATTGAATATAGAAAAATTTGATTCTACGCTTAGTGAAATTTAATTAACGTTGTTCTTTTAATTCAATAAGAAAATTTAATTTCTATTAAAGAAGATAAATGGATAAATCCAAATGTTTTTTACGTAGCGTAGAGAAGAATTTTCATAAAGTCGTGTTGTTGTCACAATAATGTATGATAATGTTTCAAATAAGAAAGAAAAATATACAGAGGCAGATGATAAACAATACTATCATTGTAATAAAAATTTCTCTTTAAATGACGAAGATCGTGAAAATCTGTAACGTATTGTCGATTTCGTGAGTAACTTTGGAATTCCGCAGAGGTCACCTCCCAGGAATAGCGTAAAGAAGAATAAGTAGAATAAGCGTCGAAATTTGATCGATTGGCAAGGCGACCTTGTAAACGGTGCAGGAAGACGGAAATAAAAACTACGACCGCGCCCTATATTTATAAGGTCTCTATATACATTTAAATGTAATACATACATGTAAATATTTGATAAGTTTTAACTTAGGTGCGACCTAAAGTCCTAACCGCAACACTCTACCTTAGTGCAGTTATGTTATTCAGTAATAATAAGCATAAAATGGCTTTAATTCATTATTCTTCATTTTGACTTAAGGGTTTTTTTTAAAAATAGTCATTATTAAAGATAAGTCAAAGGTAAATAACAAGCGTAACAATAAACGATAAGTATTTCATTAACTAAATGTCAAATTTAACTCATTAATCGTATTCAATACTTATGTACTTATAAATTAATAACTATTATTAAACTCTCGGTATTCATTGAATTTTTATCGTTATTATCAATATCATTGATTTTAACGTATAATGACATCAGTTATAACACGACATAAATATAAGTAAATAAAGATTCTTAATCTACTTTTATACCTGATAAATATTTGTCTTTCTTATAGCAATAATTATACTTAAATAATTACACTTTACTAAGTAATTATCTGGATTTGCATGACTATACCACCTACCAATGTAATTATTAATTATTTAGATCAATAAAACAATGAAATCAATAAACTCACTGTCAATAAATAAAATATGCCTGAATAACTATAATTGGTTTCGGATTGTCAAGTTGCCATTTGAGAAATAATGCATTGAAAATGAAATATTGGTCTTAGTTAATCAAGTATCTGCGCGAGTCTATTATGTAAGACACTAGTCTTTTCTTTTTCATTTCAAAGACTTGTCGAAGAAAAAAATAAATCGAAAATATTTGGTAGCAAAGAAAAATATTTTGTTTGACAAAAATATAAAAATATTCATCCACAAATATTAAAAATCTTCAAAAATCAGAAGAAAGATATTTTTAAATTTGGTTACAACAATATAATGTAAGGAACTGGTTATGTTCCAATAATTCAATTTAAAAGTTAATTTAAAATACAAATAAGTAAACAAGAATTATAGATAAACAAACGAGTATAGGTAACGGGCTTACGGCAGGTCCATTTTCGTTCTAACGCTGTTCTAACCGTATAAGGTGATAATAAATAATGAATCATTCATTCGTGGTATAATATGAATGAAAGAGCTTGTCTTATTCCATTATTGCTTCGCTTATTCAGAGTTGATAAAAAAAAAAAAAAAAAAAAAAAAAAATGCTTGAACGGCCTCAAGTAGTTTTCAGATATTATCAAATACTTTTATTCTGGAGGTTTAATGAAACCTCGAAGGGCATCTCCGAACAACAATATTAGCTTCCGTGCCCAGAGCCGTCTATAGCGAGAACCTGACTGGCCGTTGTGTAAAAAGGCTTCAAAGTGGCAATCGGATCTAGATAAATTATCCAGAAGCAGATAATCGCAGCGAGTACCCAAGTAGAAACAAAACAACTAGAGACTCGGGTAAATAATCGATGAGGAATAGGTACAAAGGCTAAGCGGAACCCCACCTAGCCTGCTGTTGGTGCTAGGACGTCGCGTTGCAAAACAACTGCCGGTATACATATAGCCCGGCCTACTCAGGGTCAAATCAACGCTTACGTCGTCCACGATCATAGTTATCTATGTGTTAGCGAAGCATGGTTTCGTTCCCTCGACCCTGGCCAGTCGACCCTGCCCCCTCTCGCGCGACTTACAAAGCCACACACCACCCTCGGGCCATTCTAGACCTCACGTCTCCACTGTCGTGACACGCACACGCGGAGATACAGATTTACTTCGATCTAAATTGAAGCGTTTGGAATTGTATGTGAACAATTCTGGTTTACTATTCTGAACTTGGATTTATCAATCGACCAAATTGACTCGATCGCTTCGCTTTTCCCCAAGAGCGGCGTATTTTTCCAACTATCCCGATATGTCCCTGCTTGTATCACCTACACGATCCGTTGTCGCGTTGATTAGGGATTATCAACCGCCGTCGATCATTCCGTATTGTCCTGTTTCTTCAACACTGCCTCTTTCCTAAGGTTTCTCAGCTCTCTGCGATTCCTAGCAACAAAACAGAAGCCACTATATTATATTACATGTTTGCAAATAAATCCGTAGACATAAGTTCGTTTACATGTCACAAACTTTTACAAGCCTTTGCTTCGTCTGCATTCATTAAGCTGTGCTAACTTCTTGATTAAATGTCAAACGTCTCTATATGTAAATCGTAATCACTAATAATAAAACTATACCTATTATTATTGCTATCTCTTTTTTTATTTTGCCATTTTTTCTTACATTGTTAGTGAGCTGGAAACGTTTTTTGGTACTTCTTTATTATTAAAAAACAATTAGTCGCTCTATTAAAAAAATTGTCTTAATTGTATGGAATAAATATTAATTAATATTTTAAAAATTCTAATACTCAGACAATGAATCTGTATTAAAAACTGTAGGAAACGAGTAATATGTAAGTAAATATAATATAAGCAAAATAGGTAATTCAAATTATAACGATTTTGTGTTCTGCCCTTTCAATAGTTTTAAAAAAATTAATCCAGAAGTGCGCATGCTATATAATGTTGCTTAGTAGAAGCTTTCAAAGCAAGCATTTTACGTCTGGATAATAAATAACTCGAACGAAGTCCATATACCTAATACACCTGCATTCCGAGCTGGTACGAAGTTCTTGTTATCCTTAGTTACAAATACCTCTTACCCTCCATTTTCGCCTTTCCTCGACAACACGTGCCTGCACTCATTACCGACCATTATTGATCGTTAAAAAGGGTAGCAAGGACACCTACATAATTTAAGCTAGGATCAATAATGTGTTATTGCATTGCAACTTGTCAGCCCTCACTTTCTCTTCTTTACCGACTGCATCCATTAAAAAGATTTTGCTGATGTCGCTTAACGTGCTGCTAAGCCCCAAAACAATAAACGTCGGTATTTCTTATCAGATTGTACGTATAACCTACACTTGCACACAAGGAAGAGGGCCACTTCGTCTTCTGGGTTTTGTTAAATTTTCATGATTCTATAATTGAACAATCATTATCATTCCTTTGTATTACCCACTTATACATATATATATATATATATATATCCAAAATAAAAACATAGCACTACTATTCGATGAAATTTTTTATTTTTCAATTTTTTTTATGCTCTAAATTTATTCTATTCAAATGACCAATAATATATTGTTAACCTATTGCGATATAATATTCAAAAACGTTACAAAAATTTAAAAATCTGGAAAATAAATAGATTGCAGATAAGTTAGATGAACCATACTAGTATTCGCTTCGAATCATAATAAATACTTTTTTTATGTCAGTTAGTACAAACTTTCCGGATGACAATATTTTTTCATTTCGTATTTTTTTTTCTCATTTAACGATATACGCATACTTAGTTCCAGCGTCCATTTTACAATTTTTCGTAATTTAAAATAGTTTTCCTTCACAAGTGGTTTAAAAATATTTATTACGTACAATTTTCTTTACTAGATCTATTTATTTTCTCTTATTATTTTTTCTATTATTATTATTTTCTATTATTATTTTTCTATTACTTATATGTATATTAGTATATATACTTTGACGATATTGAAAACGTTATATTTGTTTTAGAGTTTAATACATTTAATACATTTAAAATATTCAAATTAACTGAATTTTTATTACTATAGCTATGTAATGATAATAAGGAAATAGAACTTGATTCATTTGTGATGAAAAATAAATTTTTTTTAATGTCTAAAATTAAAAAAATTCGATTTATAATTTTACTCATAAAAATTTATTGTTATACAGTAATGAAGTCTTAAATAAATTATTTATTGATTTTTGAAAACTGGACTCGTGAATTACTTCATATGTAATAAGTGATTTTACAAATAGAAGACTTTTTAAACCAGATTTTTAATAGGAGAAACAGTGAAAAATTTATTTTTTATATTCACTTAAATTCGATATAAAGCTGAAACGTTAAATATGATTTCGTTAAAAATTTCTACATCTACCTCTAGAAACATCTAACGGACCTTCCATAAATTTATAAGTCGCAAAATTAAACATTAAAATACATTTTATAATAATGATATCGTATAAAATAAGGAACCTTGCATTTTTTAAACATCTTGCATAAAACAGATTTCTAATAATAGATTATTTTATTGTCTTTTATATACTTTTATACATTTGTATTATTTTATTGCGAATAGTTTTTGGCAACAATTTTCGGCAAACCGTTGGCAAGACAGCAATATTGAAGACACTTGGTAATGAAGAAAAATCTTTGAATATTGTGTTTGATTTAAAATTAATTTTTTATTTTATAGTTAATCAGACTATAAGTTATTTCAAATTTAATATGAAGTCAGCCGAAATGTATAGATACGCCATACATCTAGCAACATTAAGAATAACAGTAATAATAACAGTAATAATTTTTATATACATGTATTATAAGAGGGAGGAAATATGAAAGATCGTGGTGTCCGGGACTCCCTGGCATGAAAGATGCCAGTCTACCCACTAAAAACTCACTTCCACGGTAAATATCCACTAATTACATAACCAAATTACATAACGGAAACGATGAAAATGCATCGAGCAGACCACTTTTTTCTGGTTTGCCATCGCTCTCCGGAACTGCCGTTAAGCATTACTTTAGGAAAGATACCAGATATTATGCCTTTGAGGCATTCTCCGTGTTGGCCCTAAGAGCTACAATCCTAAGGATGCCCTCGATAAAACTGACCACCCTTCTCCAGTTTAACTAGCTGTAATGCATTATAGAAACGATGCCTTTAGCAGTGATTGTTATGATATCGTTTTCCCATCCTTCCCTAAAGGATCCCGATGTTGCGAGACGCAGAACGCGTACTAAGGTCGTCCGGATTGTCGGATCCGCTAGGTTACCTATACGATGTAAGTACGCGCCAAAGTAACCGTGGCTGTTAATCAGCTGATCGAGGTAGTAATTCATCTCGGGATTTAACGCCTCCGAGCGTCTCTCTTTTTGTTGATGGATAAACTTCGTCTGGGCCAGAAAGTCAACGAAGATCACTGCAGGCGAGAATGCACTAGAGAAGCCAATTCCGAGACCGTGCGGTACGAACACGCTATACGAAGTGCACTTATCTCCGTTGCATAGCCGTCATGCGCCACCGGTATAATTCTCACTCAAGTTTTTCAGCCCTGACCTCGGCACGTTAAAGCATCACGGACTCGATGATGCATAGCAGCAGCCGCCTGATGCTACTACGCGGTCAATATTGACCAGCATTGTCCATGAGTACGGTCATGGACATCCCTACCACAGCCGCCTTATGCAGCGTCGCCCTCCGAATACTTCCTTCAACGGCGAGCCTTCCCTCTAATTCCATCCCTAGGTATTTTACCGTTGCGATTAAGCAAATTTTTTTTTTTTTATTTTTTCTATCCAGTCATAAAAGAATTTAAATCAAATCATAATAAAAGCTTTGTTGAATTGTCATTAGCAGCTGTCGTAAGAAATAATTTAATAAATAAAACTAGATGATTTATTATATTATGTCAATGAGTTATTGTAAATACTTTCTATTATTGCTTTATTATTATTATTATTATTATTATTATTATTATTTTCTTTCTTTTTTTTTATTAGGAATATGATCGTAGGTCAAATTAATTTTTTTTAAATATATACTCGATAAAAATTTTGCCTGAAGTTTTTATAGAATTTAACTTAAATGAATGAAATTAATTAGAAATACATCGTAAAGATAAAATTAATTACAATTCAACTGGGTGTTTGATATTGCATTAGTTGTATTCTTCTATTATGTAATAAAATCATTGTTTTGAAACTTTTTTATCAATCAATGCATTCGGACGAGTTGGTTCGTAAATTCAAATAACGTGATGTAATTTTCAATCACGAAGTTATTCATTTTTGATTTATAAAATTATTAAATTCTCACTAACCAGAAAATTAATATGATACAATGAACAAATCTTTCTATTATCTATGATTAATTACGCTCTCGAATGCTATTAAAATTTTTCATAACCGAATTGGATATGAGTTCAGCTAAATTCAATGAAATACTTGAGCTTTAGATTTGTTGACTATTTGACTTGTATTGCGTTAAACGAAAAAGTATTTAACGAACCGTAGAATGTTAAGGTGTTGTTAGTATATTCCCGTTATTAAGCAATTATCCCGCAATTATCTGTAATGTTAGAGATTAACGTAATAGAAAGGGCAATAAATTTGTCTCGTAATTTGTAAAGATAAATTTAGAGATAGAAAATAGTTAGAGAAATCTATTTATTGTAATAAATTGAAATATTTCAAATTAATTTTGGAGAATCGAGCGATGGTCGGTCCATTCGACGGATTCAGCATTCAAAGTGCAGAATACGGGAGAAAGTTTCCGCGCAAGCTCCAAATTACGCTAAAAATAAAAGAAGACAGAAGCTAAGTGCCGGCCTTGAAAATCTAACAATAAGCTCTGACCAGATCCAAGTTTCTCGCGCATGTGAGAATTGTCTGGCTGGGAATGAATGTAGACGCACCCACGGGAACATGACTCGCGCCCAAATGGAAATTCGAAACTATTAAGCTTTTAGTGCTTGTGAAAAACATGTCCAAAATAGTACTATACTCTCCAGTCACTCACTCATTCTTTGCTGTTGTTTCATTCTCAAGCAGATTGTCAGTTCTCAATTTTTTTTTATATAATATACTTTATTACGTCTGACGATCCAAGACATCACTTATTGTCCTTTACGATTTTGTAGTAAACTTATTTGTTTCATTTACTCTATGAATTCGTTAAAGCGTTATTATGAAAATCGAACTATGGCTCACTAAAAAACTAATCTAGACTGATTATACAATGTCGTCTAATAATAAAATATTTGTACAACGAATATTAAAAAAAATTATTACTCAACTATTCAGTTTTCTCAATAATCACTTTTTCCGTGATTTTCTGTCACAATGATCATGAAAAGCCTTTTTTTAAAGTAAACGCAACATAAATTACCGCGTGTTTCATATAGTCTATTGACAAAAATCCTTATTAAAGAACAGAATTTTCTTAACTCGGTCAAATAACTCAGTATAAGAGTTACCTGCAAATTAAAGCAAATAACAATATTCTTAAAAGTTAGCTTGATTTTTATACTCTTAAATTCAAATTATATTTTTTTATTTCTTATTATTCAATGAATGTTTTAATTAGACACGTTATTCTTTAATTTATGTAATTCATTCCGTATCATCACACGACGTTCGCATTATTATGCAATAAACGATAATTTCTGATCAGCGTTTCTATTGATGTTAGATAACATTAATATTGATATATAATCAGTATAAAATTATATACAATATATAATTATATGCAGTATATAATTTGTTCTTTATGGCAATAAGCTATATTTTTAATTAATTAACACTAACATAAGTTCCATTCGATGTATAATTTAAGCATTTACAAAGAAACACTGTACATGTAGGTTATGACAAATTTTATTGAAATACAAGTAATCCTAATTATTTCTTATCAAGTTAAAAATATTTTGATCTTTTTTTATCAAAGTGATTTACTACTAATTTATGTCCTCTATATATAAATTGGAAATAATATTTAAATTTATTTTGAGTAATACATTTTTTTAAATTTTCTTAGCTTTATTCGACAAGTTATTAACAATTTCATATGAAAACAAAAAATTAAAATAATTGGTAATGGATTTAATTTACTTAGAGTCCTATATAGTAATTTAAAATTTTCAATACTCGATAGCGGTAAATCGTAAAATTTAAAAAAATGTTATTTGTTGTATAAAAAACATTTTTCCTTCTCATTTGTGAACACATTTGTGAAATTCATAATGAGCAGTTTTTTTTGAACTAGATATATAAAAGAAGTTACCATTAATTATTCATAAATGAAAATAACTATGTTTTTTTTTTAATTCGTTTGTTACTAATTTTACACTGCAATTCAAACGTTTGATCCTTATATCATTTAGTTCATAGAAACTGTGGATTTATGCTCTGATTATAAAAACGATCTATCCTTGAGAGACATTAAACACCTTAGGCTTTTTGTGTATGAGGAATGATTTATTTATTTATCTCCTGAACGAGTCTTAATTTTTATACTGGATTCATATTTTTCTTATTTGTTAGTTGAATGGAAATCATATCGATGATGCCTATAATATATTGTATTTTATGAAGTTTTTTTTATATCCAGTAAACACAGTATTGTTATTTAATCAATCTCAACAAATCTTTATTAAGTAATGACTGAATATATTTATTTTAAAAAAATTAATAATCACAATCTACTTAAAAAGAACATTTGTTTTTTAAAAGAGAACTCATTTAATGGCAATTAAAACTTATTTAACAGTAAGTTTCCAAGAATAAGACATTTATTGCTTTTGCTACTTGATTATGTATGAAAAGAATCGAACCGTTCAATCGAATCGTCAATGATATTCCAGGAAAGTATGCTTTAATGATTTTTATGCTTGTTATTTCATATTTCTTTAAAATATTTATGTGGTATATTTTTATATTTTTTGGCAATCCGTATCAATATTAGATTTTATTATTATTTTTAGTTAAATAATTAAAAGCAATTTGACCTTTTAAGCTTTTAAAACTCATAAAGAATTTTAAAAGTATAAAAAGCTAAAAAAACTAATATGGAGCTGTGAATATAGAATTTTCATTTGCCGAGAAAATTGTTTATTGGATAGATTTTAGCATTTCTTTATATATATTGAAATTATTTATATTATCATATTTTTCAAAGATTAGTCAGCATTTTTATGAATTATTTATTGCAATTTTTGTAATTGTTTTGATTTTATTATAATATTAGTTATAAGTTATAAAAATATATAAAATACATTAATATGTATTTTAACTTTATTATCAATTCTATAAATAGTTGCAGCTTTATGACATTGATTTTTCATGTAAATGAAAATGTTAAGAAAAAATTTTTTTATATTTGCTTTCCGTAATGTTAATATTACAAAATAAATATAATATGCTTTTAAGTTTTAAACACGTATTTAAAAATTGTAATTGCATTTCCTTTATAAGACATGTAAAAAATTAATAATAACCTTTAAACTTATAAAAATAAAATAGACATTTCACTTTTATTATTAAGAAGTTATTCGAATGAGACAAATAAGCTATTTAATTTTATATACGAACAATTAGTGAAAAATGTCATTAGATAATATGATGAAGATTTGGATGAACTTTATGTAATAATCTTAATTTTTTTAAAAAAAAAAAAAAAGTCCGTCCGATGTCTAGATCTTGAGCATTTGGGAGTATTCCAGTGACTACTAATGAACTCCGAGACCGTGCGATACCTCCGTTGCACAGCCGCTATGCTTGTCCCGTATAATTCATATCGAACTTCTTCAGCCTTGATCTCGTTATGCTTTTCTGCATAACGGACTTGATATATAACAACCGTGGTATCAGCGGTCACCGAGGTACGTTCAGACTGATTCGATCTGAACTGACACTTCCCAATAATTATCGTCTGTACTTTGGGTACGAATGCACGAATTGTATATGCTCCGGGCCAAATGTCACCGGTTTATCCCTTCGCACGGTATGAATAACGAAGAGGGTGCGGACGCTATAGTATATAACATATAGTATATAGTATATAGTATATGTAGCCCTATATATATAGGACATTCATGAGAGCGCTCTTGATAAACATTCTTATTTTACTACCCGAATCCCTACGCCTCTTTGTTAAGATCTTCTCCAAATTTCTTCCAGCAATGATACTCGCTAACCTTTTTGGCAATCTTCAGAGTTCTTTTGGCGTATAAATGCTCGGTGGTCATAGGTGGACGGTCACAATTGGAGCGCCGTACCAGTGGGTTTCACTCGTCCACCAATAAACCGAACGTCGAATCTTTCTCGTAAACATCTTCGATATTAATTCCTTACAAGCCTGGCGATTTATGGTTTAATGTCACAAGGGTAGTTTTCAGGGTGAAGAAACATTTGGCCTCGGACTTATGACCCTGTTTCCTGCATCGAAAACAGGTCGTACTCTAGTCTGGGGCACAGTAGCGTTGGGCTGGAACTACAGCCATAAGTCATAGATTCACCCTATTAGGACATTCAGTGTAATTCTGCGTGTCAAGGTATGGAGAGTTATGCTCGACCAGACCGTTATTTTTAAGATATCAGCGAAACTCTTCTTGTTCTCAACCGTTGTCGTGTTAATCTCAATCAAGTGACGAATCCCTTCCAGGATGTTCGCGAAGGTGTTTCTCTATATTGATTTAGGTATGACGTCACGGGACTCGCCTTCCTTCACTTTTTATTCTCCTTCCACCTTTTTTCCAATTCTCCGTTTGCAGATCCTCCTCATCTATTGAGAAAGTCATCATTAGAGGTACCGTTTCCATTTTCATATCAACTTGAGTTTTCTGCAACTGCCCTGATGATTGTCTTTTACCAGCCATCTTTTACCGTCCTGCTTCTTCAGAACCTCGAATTTGCCTTACGAAATGAGAGCTTGCGCTCTGAAAATTATCTCTTTTCTCGCAAAATACCAATTTATTAAAATACCAAAAGAAATATACCTCGCTTCATCTTTAAATAACCAGATATAACCTTTATAATAACCTGGTTATAACCAGAAATAACCTTTCTCTGAGAGTTTCTCAATTCATACGTGTCGCAGCCTCTTGTGCGTTTACCTCACACACACACACACATTCATTCTTGCGTTCCAATCCATTAAACCCATCAGTCCATCTACTGCACGGCAGCCGATCATGGACAAGGTGCAAGCGATTTTTTTTACTAGAGAACTCCAAATTTTTTCTTCATGTTACGGATAGAAGCATCCGTAATGAAAATAGCATCCGAAGGAAGCAAAAAATCTCCTGAATCCGGAAATGCCCGCTTGCTTATGTATGTATTAGTGTAAAGCTATATTCAAGAAATTTTGTGAAAACAAACATGAACTTCTAAAGCCGAAGAGGATGTTATAATGAAATATTTACAAATTTTTTTAAATTATAGTAACTTTATGGCTTCGAGAAGGGTTGCAAAAAACAAAAAAAAATGTCTCACGTAGGTGCGTGTTGCGTTCGCCTTGCGTGTTAGTGACACTTTCCGTTCGGAAAAACATGTGATTTGAATGAAAATGTGTTTTTCCGATCAGAAAGGTACGGACGAACACCCATACGCAAAAAAACGAGGTTGCGGCTGGAAATGAGATTGTGAGAAATCATGAGATCTGTTCAAGGAATTCGTCTTGAAGAAAATAAGTGGAAGGTGAAAACCGTATCAAAATCTTAAAAACTCGCCCCGAGAAGACAAGGGCATAATAATTATTCGCGGCCAGTCTTACCTGACAGTTTACCGAAAAATTTATGTGTTTGTATTCTAAAATAAAAACTGTTTAAAACACGTTCATATTTCTATCTTTCTTATCTGAATCTCGAGCATTCGACAACAAATATACTTATTTTAACAAATTTAAAATAAATAACAGATAATATTTAATTAGAACTCAAACTTTTCTCTTTGAAGAATTAGATAATTCTTTACATCCTATAAAGAAAATAGAAACAGGATAATTTACAGTTATTCACAGTTGGGATAATTTACTTTAGGAAAACTTTTAATTATAATTTCATGGTCGCGGGTTCGATCGTTAGTTAAATTATATTCTGATCAATGAGTATTTAAAAAAAAATTGAATTTTTCTATCAGCTAATGTTAATTAGTTAGTTAGTTAGTTAATGTAGTTGCGAGTGCAAAAAAAAAATTAATAAATATTGTGTGAATAGTCGGTATTAAGCAAATTTTGCTTAGATTTGCTTTATACATTTAAAGGAATAATTATAGTTGAAGCTGAAATATTCGGAACATTCAGGATACGTTTCCATATGAATTATATTTTGTATTGAGGGTTTAGAAGCTTTAGTGTGGCGCTCTTGGTGGGTAATAAAGAGTATCAAGCGATGGAAGTATTTAATAGAACAAGAGGGTTCACATATTTTTCAAGAATTTCTAATTACTAAGGCTCGATGTGAAATATAGAGGGGATAAAGGCTTTGGTCTCCCGATTCCCTCACTCGTTGGGTCTGCTTTACGAAAACGCCCGCATAGTCCGGTCGACGCCTTTCAAACTTCATGCTTCACAGGTCACTAATGACGCGGGTGTCATTCGAATGTGTTTTCGCTCTGTTTCTTCTATATGATTGCCTCTTTCGTATGAGAAACTTGCACGTTAAATTGTTAAATCCCGTTTTCCATGCACCCCAAATATTACATTGTATTTTTATCCATTTTATCAAATATTTTATTTAGAATAATAAATTAATATGTCTTAAATAAAAACAGTAAGGCAAACAAGAGGGTCCTTGTTATTTTAGGTAGAAATTTGATAACTATATTATTAATAAAGTTGCAGGATTATAGTTGATACAAGTCTTTATTCAATTGTAAATAAAACCTCACGTATCTTTCAAATGTAATTCGTCTAATTAAAGCATCAGTCAACAATGTATGAATACATAATTACAATATAGTTTCTTGTGTAACCTACGGAGCTAATCTCGCACAATTGTCTAACAATCGGGCTTTTGTCAGCGTTTATCAAATAAAATCGATAATGACGTTACGCGCAACTGAAAATTCGAATTGATAATTTACATCTCGTCTGAATCACTTAACTTCTTGGGATACTAATTCTGAAAGCAATCGTCGATAGTCTACAAATTAATACTAAAAATCTCTAATCATTACCACCTAGGCATAAAAATAATCGTACCTCTAACCTCAACTTCGTCATCTGGCTTTTATGCTTTATATTGTACGTATACATATTTAAAAATATGTGGTCAAAAAAATTACAATGTAATATATTTTATAACCTTGCGAATATTCTAACAATTTACAAAAGTTTTTAAAAAACTTCTACAAGTAACCTGAGAAACTTAAATAAATAGTCTATAAATATTTATAAAAAACGTTTTTATAATTATATTAATTATTAAATAAAATACTATATTTATGGAATGATGTTTATGTAATAATGGGTTACGGAGATCATTTTCTGTAACCTTTATTATTTCTTACATTAACATGAATATGGTATTTTATATTGACGTTATTATTTGAAAAATATGCAATTTGTAGTTTTTGTTGCAAATAAAATTAATTAATATAATATATTTGAATTTTAATTCAAAATTTTGCTTACAAAAAGTAAGGTATATCATTCATTTTATAACATACAAAATGTATTTAATTTATGATTTTGATAAATAATTTAAAATCCTGACAAATGAATGCACGTAAAATATTCGTTGAGCGTCTTAGCACTTCATAAGAAGTTCTAATGACCGTTTAAATATACAACTTACTTTTCGGAATGAAAAACAAATACAATACTATGTTTTTTATATTAATAATTACAACATGCTCTTTATTATGTTCAACGTTTAATAAATGGCTTCTAAATTTAACTAAATTTAGTTTTTCTGTTAAAGTAATTAAGCTAATAGAAATTAGTCTTTTTAATTATGGTGAATGTCAGAAATTACTCTAAAGTTGAGTTTTATTTTACATTTGTATTTTTAGTTTCTTTTTTAACGCAAGTATTAAGAAACGTATGTATTCAGGTTTTGGAGCTAGTAAGTTTACTATTTGGTAATACGCCAAATTAGAATCTTGACGCCCGTCATTTCAATCTGTAGTTGGAATTTTTTAAATATTTTTTATATATGAATAATTCATTATTTAAAAATTTTGATGACTTATCCCAACTTTTTTCTTTTTTTTTTCTTTCTATAAATGATAACAATTTGTAAGACGTGTTAATTAACATCCGAGATTCATTCTACATGAATTTTATAATCAGTCTATATATTATCACTATTCAATTAATTATTTAATTATTTAATAATTAATTATTGTCACTATGATTAATTCTCTTGTCTAATAAATTTGTTTAAATCTATTATTTATATGATATTCTAACTATATATTCTAAATATCTTGATTTATATTATTCAAATATGATTGTTTAACAAGAATAATTTATCTATTTTCATCAAAAATCTAAAAGTATTAAATGAATCTTTCATTAAAAAGTTTTGGATTAAATATAATTTTATATTATAAAAATATTAATTTTAACGGATTATAGTTTTTGAATAGATATTGTAATTAAACTAATTGACAATAAATGAATATTTATAAATACATGTGAGCTGATTAAATTGCATTTAATTATATGTAATGGAAATCCTTTCAGTTTGATAAGACTACATAATTACATGTTCTAATATGTAGATAATAGTGCAGGTAATAATATTTATACAGATATTTTCATTAATAGAAATCTGACCTAATTATACTCGAAACTTCGAAAAGATAATAATAATAAGGATGTATATTGAAGTGGTATACAAAATACAGTAATTTTTTAAGCAAGTCTAAATAAATATATTTTAATATAGAGATATTGATGTCAGATCCAAAAAAAAATTGGAATTCAATTATTTGATCGACTTAATAAAAGTTATAAAATTAATAACAAAATGATTTAATTTAATAAAAACTTAAAAAAATTAATGAGAATATTTAGCTTTAAAAGTCTAAGCAAAGCCAATGTTCTTAAAATTAGTTACGAAAACCGATATTTTACGCAAGCAATCGTTTTCTAATAACTAGCAGGGTTAGAAAGTATGGTTATTGCGCAATAAGTTTGCCAAAAATAAGTTGCACCAGGCCTCCATGGAGTCGTCACTGACACTTGTTCCGGAAATCTTCCCCTACCCACTTAATATACACGAATTAATATAATTTCGACTTTTTCTCGACTGTTTCATTCCCACTCTTTTCCAGTCAGCAGCGTCCCCAAGATTATGTTGAACGTCTCAAACACTTTGATTTGAAGAAATAAATATTTTCGGCAACTGCAGTGTTGTTTCAAGAACTCTTTTTAAGAGCAGAGCTTCTATATTGGAATCATTTCTTCGATAGAAGAGAAACTGAATATCGATTAATCGGGTTTCTTATCTATCCTCTTGAATTTTTCGATCTACAGAACTATGAATTATCGATAATCTAGAATGTTATGTCATTACGTAAACGTTTTGTCTTTTTTGCTATGTATTTAAGATCATCTTATCTTACATCCTTTAGCTCTAAATTTAAATCGTAATAACTCGGTGTCCTTTTCATCTTATGTCACTTTTTGAAATATATGCTAGTTAATTAAATTTACTTACTCGACTGCCAACGTTTTGAATTAGCAATTTAAGAAAGACTCGTTAACTTTTCGAACGCGTATCTTTCCATTAAAATCAAACGCATCCGCACGCCAATTTATCTAATGTAGCATACCTGCAAATTATCGAAAAATAATCATTATCTTAACAATTTCATATATTATTGTCTAACCCATTTGTGTATTCTTAAAAAAGGTTAAATAAATATCAGTTATATCATATTTCTTACTAATTAATTACTTAACATTAGTTATTTCCTCAGTTCCGTTGGTTGCCGAAAATTTTATATTAAATTTGTGACCCTGTCCAAATTTAAAATACGTATATTCTAATTTCTAAGTAATATATTTTTAGTTAAATATGAAGAAACGTAACTAAGCGAATGCCAAATTATTTGTTAAAATTATTCTTATTAAAAAACTTCTTGTTTACTGGCAAGGGTAAATGGTTTAGTATATACTGCAATACTACCGTTTTATATATAGGAATAATTAGGAAGTCAATTCGAGAATTTGCATTCGGTGAAATTATAAAGCTATGAGAAGATTTATTTCAAGTGCAATAAGAACACATTATTTGAAAAGTATTACCTATCTGCGTTTTCTGATATTTAGAAATTACAAATAAGTACTAAGATTAAAATATTAATATTATATATTTTAAGTTAAATAAAGAGATTAAGTTAACTTTAATGATTAATATGATATTTAAAATAATATATTTATTTTTATCTTTTAAATATTTAAATTTAAAATTAATAGTAAATATAAGTTTGTGTGAACATATCGATACATTCATTTATTGTAAAATATTATTTTGCATACCAAAAGTACATGTACGTATTTTATATAAAATTTTAAAAGCTTATTTATTATACACATGGATAATAGTCGTTTTTTAATACGTATTTCTTTCAATATTATTCTTATTTACATTTTCACACTTTGGTATACTTTTAGATTTTTTATACCTTAGTATATTTTATATTTAAAACAGCTAAATATTTAAAATATAATTTCATTTCATTCATTTTTAAAATGTAAATTAACTATATAAAATGTAATTTAACTATATTATAATTTTTGTAATTGTCATGTTTTCAATAAAAAAATACTTTTGCAAAATATACTTAAAATACTTATTATTATTTAAATATTCATACAGTTATTAATATAACATCAGCATGTGTCTTTTCCTGCATTATTAATATAATTAATTGTATTATAAGTAATATTTTATAACAAAGTATCGTTTACGCCATTAAAGAAAAAATACTTTGTAAATAATAAAAATAATTGATTTATTTTCCATTTTCAAATTTTTTAACAACTTATAGTTCAGTATATAAAATTTAATTTTAGTAATTTAATGTGAATTGTAATAAATATCATGTTAATAGCACAAAACATAGATACGTGAAATATTCGATAGAGGATATCTTTAAGATTGTGTATTTAATATTAATAAATAAAAATCAAGTAAAAAAAAACGCATAGACGAACGCGCACATCTATAAATAATTATAGACGTTTGTTGTTAAAATGAATATTTACAAAGAATTTTCAAAATTGCAAATTATTATCTGTTGGTAATGAAGAAATTGTCAAAATTATCCTACTGATTAGCAAACGATAAAAAATATTTGATCAATTAAACAGTATATAAATTCTATATTATATTTGTATTTTATAAATATAAGACTCGAAACTAATAAACAAATAAATCACAATTAAAAGGCTTTTTAAACATATATTATTCATAAATAAATATAAATACTTTGTTTAATCTATCCATTTTAATATATATTTTTTTAAATTATTCACATTGAGTATCAATTAATTACTGAAATATTTTCACTGAACTAATTATCATTTCTGTAGTAACAATATAATATTTTTCTAGATACGTTATAACTAAAATTCAGTTTCAACATTATATAAAAGAAAAAAGTAATCTTGGAATTTAAAATTTTTTTAGAATAAAGATATTAGAAATTAATCAGAAATAATTTTAAATAGCAAAAATGCGATCTTAAAAATATGAAATTTAAGTATAACATTTGTATTTGGCTACAAAAATATTCATATGTACTTATTAATAATTAATGAGAATGTTTATTTTCTTATTTTCATTTTAATAAAGATTTCATTTAAATTTGTAATATTTATTGTATAGAATTAAAATTGCCTATTTGTAAAAAATATTTAAAATTTTATGTAATGTTTTTTATATAAATTTTGGATAAATACTTTTAATAAAAAAATTGCTTTTGTCAGTATATAAATATATATATATATATAAATATTCGTATATATAAATATACGAATTTTTAATATTTCAATGAATAAGAATTTAAAATTATTTTATAATTTATCAATGAAATTTATAAATTGTAGATTTATACTGTTGCATATAAATCATATTATGACACTATACATAAAAATACATATGTTCGTAAGAATTGCTTTGATGTTATAAAGAAAATTTGAAATATATTAATTTTATTAAATATTAAAATTTAATTAATTATACATAGATATTTATTAACTTACATCTAGGTAATAGTTTTCTGATTGAATTATAAATATAATGTATAGCATCAATAAGTATCCAAATATAATGCTCAATTTCTTTGATATTTATGATTAAAATTAAAATTATAAGAAATATCTTTCAAAACCTTTAAATTATTAAAAATTATTAAAATTTTCTTTATTATTCTATGAATATTTATAAAAAAATTTAGTATTATTTTCTTTAAAGAATGAAAATAATTTTTATCATTTGTTCAATTATACCTTTTATATATTTACATGAATATACTGAATAAATAATAATCAGATTTATATCTGATTTTCTATAGATAATTCAATTTTTACATATCTTTGATTAAGTTTTACATTGATAGTAGTATTATATAATAACAATATAAAAATATCTGATGTATTCTTATTAATTTAAAAAGATAAATTGATCTTTTATTAAATGAATTTTTAATAAATGTTTACGAATATAAAACCTATTACATCTATACTTTTTTAAGCTTAGGATGAATAGATAGTTTATCAACTATGAAGAGAAATTACTTGGATATATTAGTTTGTTATAATTTTACGTGCTTAAAACAAAATAAATATTATAATTTGTTATTTATCTTTAGGAAAACATGTAAATAATGAAATAGATAAAATTACTGAAATTAATTTAGCTTACATAGATAATTTTTTATCTAAACGATAAATATTATTATTATTAGTATACAAACATTAAAATATTTTCATTTATATATTTATTTATATATTATGATTTATATATTATGATTTATATATTTATTTATATATTATGATTTATATATTTATTTATATATTTATTTCAATTAATTTAGAATAAAAAGTGAATATTAAAATTTTAAAGAAATAAATAATGTGCAAAGTAAATGTACACAAAAGCAGGCGCGCGTGCCCATTTACACAAAAAGGTGTAATTGTTATAATTTTATTAATATTCTAGTATATTAATAACTGTTAAGAATATATAAAAATATTTTTAAGCGTTATAATTTTCGTGTCTGTTACCCGTGTTGAAATCTATTAGCAATAGTACAAAATATACTATTTATTTTTATTAGATTGATAATAATTTTGTAGAAGTTATTAAGAGAAATTTCTATCTAATTTTATTAAGGCAACAAAATAATAAATTTTCTCGCTCACATTATAATAGTAACAAGGTAATATATTCGATTAAAAAATGAAATTACATATTCCAATAATAAATTAATAATTATTAATTAATAAATTAATAATTAATATTAATAATTATCACTTATATGGTTGTTTTATACATATTATTATTATTATTATTATTATTATTATTATTATTATTATTATTATTATTATTATTATTATTAGATAAATATTATATAATAAAAAAATATAAATTACAATAAATAACTTATAATATCAGTTCCATTCAGTTTGTGTATATGGAAAATATTGAAAATAATTCATATGTATAATTTGAGTATATTTAATTTATTTTCTTATTCTTATAAAAAATTTGGATACGTTACTATCGTTTATTACGCGAATATTTACTGTAATTTATTGATAATTCCTTCAATGGAACACTATTTTCTGTTTAGCGTTAAAGGGTGTGATAAGTTGGTCTAATATAATTAAATTATGTGAAACAATGTAAATGTTATAGAATATTTTTAAAAAATTTAGGAAAATGTGACTGTATATTGTCTATTACATTATTATAGTAATATTAATGTAATGTAATGGTTAACCAAATCGAAAATTTAAGTTTCTTATACATGTAATATTGAAAATAAATTTATTTAATTATTTGTTACTTATATTTGTAAGTAACAGCGCGGGCATTTCTGCTTACATAATATATGTACTAATGATTGTAATTTTACTATTATTTTTTAAATAATTTATAAAATACGAAATACTTGACTAATTTAATAAAATTAATTTCTGCATTTAAAAATAATATTTTAAAATAAGAATTCTAATTAAAATTCGAGAAACTAATAAGCTTAAAAAAAAATTTTTTATTATATCAGATGTATGATAAATTTATTTCCAGATTTTTATATTTACTTTGTAAATCTGAAAAATTTAATATATTTTTTAACATCATCTCCGTGTTATACATATTTTTAAAAATATGTAAATAAATTTTAGGCTAACAAGGAGCAGAAGTAAGTAAACTACATTGAATTTATTGTTGAAATCTTGACACTGACGCTTTAAGTTCCGTAAGTTTAAGGTAAAATAAAATTGAATACTCTTTGAAAAAGTAGAAGGAAATACAAGCTCAGGAATAGGCGTAATATATACATAATTATGAATATAGAGCAAAATGAATAAATGCTTTTGCGCTGATAGGGAAGTTGAGCAAGGATAAAAATGACAGAATGAAAGGGTCGTGTCAGCTGGATGATGGACTTCTTAAGGAAGTAAGGAGTGCAAGTGGAAAGCCAGAACCCTAACCTCAATTGGATATCGGGCGTCCACCAGAGTTCGCTGGGGTCAAAGAGCGGAGCTTCCCTTAACAAGGCGACGTTCCTACCCGCAGCATCACCGTCCCTCGACGCGTTGCTCGCTCGCTTCGTATGCGGGAGGATGACGCACATTAATAGCCCGCTTCGATTTTGTCCGGGCTGAGGACGATTCTCACGCAATATGTGGGCCGAGCTGATTCCAGGGCCACTGGAGTCTTGGTCTACGTAGCCCTACGTATGGTATCTACGTATGGTAGCCCATCTAGCTCCCGCACGCGACCCTTTTGTCCTTTTCATTCTAACATTACCTTCGTCTTTCCTCCGCGGCTCTTCAACCCTCTTATCTTAATAAATTTTTTATTCCTCTCTTTAATTTCTTTATACGCGATACATTTTCCATTTTAGGTGTATGTGTCATTCCAGCGCAGCAGAAATTTACGTTTACGTATTTGTCACCCGAATCGGCTCCTAAAATAGACGGACCTTCGTGTCGATAGAAAACTTTTCCTTTGTTGATCTTGGACAATTACGAGGAGATGAAAAAAGTAGAAAACCTCGATATTAGATGCTGAAACATTAATGTTGCTAAACACCGCATACGTGTTTACGGTCGTATTATTACTTAGCAATAATACGACGATTGTTTCAATGTATTAAAATTATAATGAAATATATTGAAAAATAATTCAACTGAAAGAAAAGCATAATTATTGAATTTCACAAACCATAGAAAAACTTAATGCTTGCGCGTCAATGTGGCAATTAACATTTAACTTATCGAAGTCAATTAAACGATAATGTTGATAATTGGATCAGCTGCGATTTAATAATCTTTTCAAAAGTCAATCATTCCCTTATCTTTTATAGAATCATTGTATAGAATTTTTATTAACTTATTATTGCTCTGTTATTATTCTTAATAAATGACAAATAGAATTAAGAAGGAACATAAATCCCTGAATTGAAAAATTTGAGGATTTTTAGACATTATAATTGTATTAAAATATTTTGAAGAATAATTTTACGAAGTTTGAAAGAAATTTGTGAAAAAAATTAGGTTTTTATTTATATTCTCACATATTAAAACGACAAATTTTTTGAAATAACTGCGTTTAATAATTTATATAAAATAAATAATTTTAAAATCAAATTACTCAATAGATGATTTTTAATAACAAAGCAATGACACGCAATTGCAGTATTTTGAATAAAATTATTTCTCGATAGTGGTTCGATAATTTTAAATAAAAGGCAAATAGTATATCCATGATAAATTATTTATAAATAATTATGAAAAAAGAAAGTGCAATTTACTTATATTTTATATTATTATTACTTATATGTTAAATGAAAAATAGAAGTCTTTTAATAATTTTCTTATATTTTAAATTACTAATTTATTGATGTAAATTAATTTGAAAGTTAAACTGAGTGAAGTTGAAAAATAAATTTTAATCACAATAGTCAGTAGACATAAGAAATAGAAAAAATGTTAAAAGAAAAAAATATAGTCAGTTATTTTTGATAATCGTTCTCTTTATTCGATATTCGAAGGAGTCCCGTAAATCTTAAGAAACAGTCTTATACAGTCTTGCAAGCTCAGAATCGTAATGTTTATACTAACTATTAATGGGTATCAAATGAGTTATTTGATACGAAAAAGGAAAAATTGCGGATGTGAGGGGCCGGGGAGGGAAAAGATCGGTGGGAAAGAAGTTCCTCTTGTCGCAAGCGGAGTCCGGCACGTGCACCTTAGCGCGGGATCGCAGTAGTAAGCGACGCGCGCCGGATACGATTCCGCAGATCGCTATTACGTTAATGAGGATGCTGCGTCAGCTCAAGAGAAAGAGAATAAGAGTATGGTAGAGGGGCTGGAAGGAGGGCCAGCGGTCGGTGTAGGGCAGAGGGAGGGATAGAGAAGTTTTGAAACACTCTCCATTTAATTGATTGACTATTCCACACACCTCAAGCCGTCAAATTCTTTCGTCCATTATTACAAAACATTAATATTATTACTTTGAACGTTACAAGATTGTTGATTTGTATTAAAAAAAAAAAAAGTTCAAATATCTAAGTTTTTTTATTGAAATTTCAAACAACTTGTTAAGAGAACAAAAAGAAAATTTTGTTTCTTGTTGGTTAATCTCTAAATTTTGGTGTCGAATATGTAAACTAGAGACAATTATACAGTACACAGTAAATTGTTATTAAACACTTCGAAGTCATTGAACCTGATAATGTCAAAGCCGATTCCAGTATTTGTTTTTAATATATAATAATACATTTATTCTCATATAATTTCAACTATTCCTACATAAACTTCCAAAAATAGTGTATTTATTAATCTCTAAAAGTATCTCCTTTAATAATATGATATATTATATTGCATTAATAGATATATTTAAAAAATTTCATTTTAATATTGAAGATAAAGAGAATGAACATTAATATCTATGTTGTTAGATAGCTTACATTAATATTTCATATTTTTGTTTTCTACAATCTCATAGATAAAGAATGATTTATTTTTATTGCTTGTGTCTTTAATTATTAAAAAATTTCATGTTTATTCCGAGAATATATTAAAACTGTATTCCTCAATTTAATTCTTATTCTTAGTACATACATTTAAATATTAATAGTATATGAAGTTTTCGTTCACATTATTCTCAAAATCGTACATAATGTTGTGTTATTGTTATTGTTCGTTTTTAATGTTTTTCGAGATGAACTAAGAGTTTGGATTAGTATTAAATGATAAAATCTCTGCTCAAATGTTTATATCTAAACTAAATATATTTTATATAAATTGATAGATTACTTTGAAATAATAGTTCATGGCACGTAAATCCTAATGAATGTTATAGTTTTTTTGGATTCTCAGTGCTTTTTTTATAATAAATAAAAATTTTTACTTTTATAAGTTGTTTTAATGTTTATATGTTACTCTACTATTTTAAATATTATTTTGTGTTAATCTTTACTGCAAGTATATTAATTAAGAAAAATTTTAATATAATATTTTTTCGGATCAACTGCTATGTTTAGGATGATGTTATTTTGCTATTTAAGTGACTTCAATCATAAAAATTTTTTGTAACATTAAACATTATTTGAATTAAATAAGAATAGATAGTGAAATATATACTTATTCGCTAGTAATAATTTATAATATTTATGCTATTGAAAAATAATTATTAGCTTAAATAAATATTAAAGTAATCATAAGCTTTCATGAAACTTATAAAAATCTATTTTACTAATGTAATAACTGTCAAATAAAGTTTTACGGTCTTTTCGTTAATACTAAGCAATTAAAATTCTATAATTTTTATGATTCTCTTATTGATATAAAATAAATGCATAAATCATTATAAATTGTTAATATAATAGCTATGTGAAAACTGTAATGAAATTAATATAAATAGATCATTTATGAATATATATCCTAATTATAATTAGCGTATAAATCTGTGAAAGAATTTAATTTCAGGAAGAAATTGTTTTCAGCATTAATGATAAAATAAAATACTACAAATAACTATATTGGGATGAATTTACGTTAACGATCGTACATAGGCTTACAATGGAAGTGAAAGTGCTTGTTTGCAATTCAATACTTGGACTCATTAGCTAAACAACAATATCGATACATCCTGTCTAAGCGAGTCTTTTAATAGTGAACATAAGAACGAAGATGAAGCAAGTCGTCAAAAGTTAATTTTTCTATAAAAAAGAATGTTATTATTAAATCGTCATTTTTGAAATGTCACCTACTCTCGGGCGCCCCTGTCCGGTTATACAATACAGATACTCTTCGTGTGTACTTACACCCATAGGTCATTGAGACCGAAATTCCACAGAAGGCGTAAGCTTGACGTACATCATGAGCCATCACGCGATCGCTCTACGAGATTTTTTTACTTCAACTTAACACTTAAATAGCCAATAATCCCTCTAGATCGATCTTTATATTTATATTTACCATCGATTATTATATTTATTTATTGTTACAAATTGCACAGGACAAAACTCTAATTATGAACTAAGTAATATTTTTTTAGCCAATTTTTAATAAAAATCATCCTTTTCTTAGACATTTACTTAGTTTAAAAAAAAATCTATAATAAGAAATTCATAATGTTGCAAAACCTTGTTTGAAAAGATTTTTGTTATGCGGAAAATTTGTTATATTAATAAGGATAAAGATTAAACCGAAATATATAACGAGAAAAATTTACATTCAATACATCAAATTTACATAATACTTTTATATAATACTCTTCTCTTATACCTTTGTGCATAAGCTAAAAGGCTAAGGGAAAGTATAAAAAACAATCAGACCTCAGAAATTAATTGTAAGTTTTAAAACGGATTTTATATTTATTTAGTCTTGGCTATTATTTAGTTTTGGCTATTTCGTTGGTTGACTATATATTAATAATTATAGGTCAGGATGATGCCAATAAGTCTTTTGTAAGTCTATGTTTATCGCCACGTTTATCAGAATGAAATAAGTATAATGCAGAAGTTATCGATAACGAATTAATTCGTATTTAAGTTGTAGCTGCTGAGCTTTGAGGGACGAAGCGAGATGGTCAATCGTTGAAGTACTCGTTGAACTGCTCGTAGTAAGGCTACGAGTCTTGGCTGACGGCGAGGCTCGCAGAAGTTGTCCGTAAAGGCGAACGGCAGCGAGCAGTTGGCGAAGCAGTCGGAAAGATCTCAAGGGAAAAGGGAGTCGGCGCTCGAATCGGGATACTCTAACTGGGGACATAAACGGGAGCGAGCGGAGAGGGATCTATGGTTGAAAGGACGTGGGCGACGTGTTGTTGGGGTTATCGTTGTTGACAGTGCTGTCATCGTAGCTTATCGTACTGTACGTGTAGTGTACGTCGTTATCGTAGCCGCTGGTCGTCGTAGTCGTAGTCGTAGTCGTCGTCGTCGTCGTCGTCGTCGTCGTCATCGTCGTCGTAGTCGTAGTCGTAGTCGTAGTCGTAATGATCATAGCCGTACTCGTAGTCGTAGTCGTAGTCGTAGTCGTAGTCGTAGTTGTAGTCGTCGTCGTCATCGTCGTCGTCGTCGTCGTCGTTGGCCGCGTAGAATAAAAATGCGCGAGCGAGAAACGACTGCCTTCGAGCAATTGCACTCAATTGGCGGCGATTGGCATCAATTGATGGGGGGAAGCTTAACTCGCTCAATTGGTGGCGAGCCACGAGACGCGACGTGCGCACACATACCTACCGACTACGTGCCTGTGACACCATGGAATTCCAAAAGGAGGAACGACGCGGCCCATCACTTTCTGCCTCTTCCCTTTTAAATAGCAGCTACTTCTCTGAACGAATGCGGCTTTTTTTATCCTACGAACCGCGTCTCCAGCGATTTTCACTCCGACGTTTCCAACACTCCCGCGACTCTCTAGCCTCCGTTCCTACCCCCTCCCAAACAATTCTTTAATACTCCTATGATCCTTACTAGCTATTCGAAATCCCTGATTTCGTCTATAACCGGTCTCGATTGTCAGTAATATTCTTTAAATACACCCCATATGAAGCTTATAAGCATATAAAGCTTCTTTTTACCATTAAATTATATTGCTTAAACGTATTTTTTATTCCTTTTTATCATCTTAAAAGACGTTTGTGATATCGCACGTGACGACAATTTATCTATTTCTGATTCAAAAAAGATTAATGCTTAATTTATATTTGTCATTCTTATTAATTTTCTAAATATTAATACATGTTAAATAATCAACATTCTGAAAAAAAATTACTGTTTAAAATTTTTAAATTTATCTATAATGATTAAAATTGGACAATATTATTAATACGATTTTCTAAAATAATTTTTAATGTATTTTGTTAGCGAACTTATCTATTAATAATACCCAGACGATATTCCTACTTTACCAACAAATTACGTTTAATTCACAATTGAAAATAATATGTGCCAAATTTTTTTTATGGATTTATTTACCAACAATAATTACAAGACATTATAACTCTTCACTTAAATATACTGAAAAAAATAGTAATAAAATATATAATTATATAATAGGTTTTGTAGAACATAAATTAAAAAGATTATCGGAGAATAAAAAAGAACTTTATTAAAATTATTAAATCCAGGTAAATCATGTACATTGAAAGAGAGTATATTTTATGTCGTACTTAAGGTGCAATACTGAAATAAATATGCGTACTGGTTATTACATATATGAACAGTACAGGGTTACGCAAAGAACACCTATTACTTTTAACTTAAAAGTCTTTTATATTTTATTGTTGAATTGCCCAAACAGAGCTGAGAACAACAGAGTAATCATAGAAACTCGCGTGAAATAGCATCATTTTTTACGTCATAATTTACTTATAGTGACATCATCGGCTATTTATGCTACTAGATAAAATATCATTTATATATTATACTAATAAAATAAAAGTGATCTTGAATCTCTATTTTATTATATTATGAATTTATTGTTATACAGGAAATACAGGAAATCACTAGAAATACCGGAATATTTTTTCAATTTAGTAAAATAGTCATACGTATATACATATCTTCTTTACAGAATTCTCCTTTGTAGATTAATAGATTATTAATCGATGTTTCATTATATTTATATAAAGATGAACTCCTTTGAAATATGAAAAAAACACATTTCGCCACTAATTCTAAGATTATTAGAAATGTTTTATGTACTTATAATAAAATTTATGTACTTATAGTTTATTTATTTATGTTGAGCCTGTATTATCTTTTTCAACACTTCATATTCGTTGTAATATTAAATGTTTCTTTATTCGAATACATAATCAAAATTATATTATTCTAAAAATATTATTATATTATTCTAAAACTATTATTCTAAATTATTTACTCACAAATTAAAAAAAAAATTTTCTCGTTTAAATATGAAAGTGAAAGTTATATTTTTTTTTTAAACATTTTTATATATCACTGATTTTTCAAATATTATTGATTTCTTTTAATAAGTGTTTAATATGTTCGTGATTAATAATAAAAATATCTAGATTTTATTATATTTATTTTATAGAAATATTTAGTCTATAAAACGCTTGCAACAATATTTTACTTTAATGTAAATTACTAGGCAAGAAAGTTTAGTCAGATTTAGTCAAGCAATAATTGAGATTTTTCTGAAACACCTCAAGTAAAGATCATTCGTTCTAAGCATTTATACGTGCTGATGAAAAAAATTGCCGAGCATGTAAAAAATGTAAAAAAATATGGTTATTTAACTTTCATTTAAATTACTATTTTTATAGAAAATCCGTGCCATATCTGTTTAAAAACGTGTTTAATTCTGTACGTAAATTAAAAGGGTATGCTCACGTCTAATATAGGATGAGAATTTTAATTCTTGAGGAAGAGGTTGCTTAATAAAGATTAGCCATAGCTCATTTCTCTTAGCTAATACGACACTGGGATATTAATTTAAGCCCAACATCATGTTATTTGTATTTTCTATTCGAACCATCGAAACAATCAAATTATTGAATTATATAATAATTTACGTCATTGTTTTTTTTTTTTTTTTTTTTTGAAATTTTACAGGGAGGAGAACATTTAGCGACGAGCGTACCTTGTAATTGCATATAGTAATTCAATGTATATTTTCAATATATTTTCAATGCGATCTAAATATTTATGTAATAAACTACGCGCATCGTTTAATGCTCGCTTTCGTCTCATTATTTTGTAATTTGAATTAGTGCGAGCTAATGTTGGTTGTATAAAATAAAGTTGCTCATAGATATCATTTACAGTTTACAGATATTTTTTTAAAGATGAATATATAATATGAATGATTCAGGATATACATTAAAATAGTCGTGTATTGATTAAGCAACTGAATTATTTTCTTAAATTAGTAAATAAGGTATTACAAAGTAGCCTTTTCAATAGACTTTTCAATAGACTTAAAGTCCATCGCATTTATTTACAAATAAAATAATTGGTAAATCATTAATAAATGAGTTATTTGAAAACGATTACAAAATTTCAAAACAGTGAGGGCCTTAATTTATACCCAAATATTTTTATGATTAGATTAATTAGATTGATTAGCATTAGATGAATAAATATTTAAAACAACTGTATATTTAATAATAAGTGACAGTTAATGAATAATTCAAATGACTGTAGGGCGAAGAAGATATTTGTTGTTGAAGTCTGTATGTGCATAAAATAATAAAAGTGACATTATTACTATTATTATTAGCATAATAATAGTAGAAAAGAATAGTAGCATATATTTAATTGAAAATGTCTTTTCAATTTTTAAAATCAAAGAAAATAATGAAATTACATTTGATTTACAAATATTTTTAGAAAAAATAATTACATGAAATTATTAGTATACTTGATTCATGCGTCAAATTATAAAAAAAAATTATTGAAAATGTTTAATTACTAATTAAAATAAAAATTCATATTATACCAACAAGTTGTACTATTATTCAAGCAATTTACAGATTAATGATTATTTTACTATAAAAATGTACATTTTTAAAGATAAAAAATCTTTATACCCAATATTAGTATTTTGTATCTTGCATTTATGGAATGAATAAATAGTTTTGAATAAATATATAAAAAGGATGATAATAGTCCAACAAATGTAAATATAATGAATGTATATGAAATTTTTCAATTTGTAGACATGTGTACCTGTTTGTTATAATTCTTAGAGAACGTATTTAACAAATGACGTATGTACTACTTTTCCACTCTAAGCTTATTTACTACTGTCGATAAAAATCATATATTAAACGATAAGCAGAAGATAAACTGAAAGCTTATTATTATTAATTCTTTTATTGTTTCAACTCTATTCATCTCATGCATTCGTACGATGGCTTATAAAGAAAAGGAAGAAAATAGAAGAGTTAACGACTTATGGAATAAAATCAACAGCTGCAATAAGATACTGAAATGAAAACTTAATAAAATTAATAATAATGGCTTTATAAAGTGGATAGCCAATTTGAAGATCTTAAATCGAAGTTGTCCAAAGTATTTTATGAGGTATATGCCGATTCCCATAAGTAATATCAGCATATAGATCGACTGCGATAGTATGCAAAAAAGTACGTATCCAGTCAAGCGAGTGCGCATGTCAGGCGGGTAAACTTGACGACCATAGTCGTTAGTGTTGCCGAGTCAAATAAAAGCGAGGATCGGCGTCTCAGCTTGCAATGAAAAGCCAAAGAGAGTTATTATTGCGGGTTCTCGACCCGCGGACGACGATATGAGGTGCGGGTGGAGGGGTAGGGGCTAGGGAGTGACGTAGACTGCCGTGAATTAACATCCAAAGCTACGAGACTGATGGCGACCAAACCTCCGGTCCTGCCTTCCCCTCCCCCCTCTATTGGTTGAATACACCCATGGGGGCGGAGCCTTCGTTTCTCTCTCCCAGGTTCCCTCTCCAACCGCTTCATCGTCAATTCTAAATTCACGTGCGCACGCACAGCGAAGCTGAACCTGATGAGCCGAACTGCATGCACGCTCTCTGATATTCACACTGTCGCTGCTGCCTCTGTGTGTAGTCAATCGAGAGCGCTTAAGGATCCATTCGGCATTTTCCGTGCCACGTTACTGTCGCTTGAAATTTTTTTTCAACTCCTCCTAGCCACGACATCTCATTTTCCTGTTTAATTTTAAGCGTACCTGAAATACTTGAATTACATAACTTTTACAATTATTAGAATAGAATAAATCCACTATCCTGAACACGCTCTTCAAGAATCTCCTTTCATTTTGGATTTCATGTAGTAAGGCAAAATGAAAAAGAAAATGTCCTTTTAATTATTTTTCTGGAAAAGAGTTTTCTGGAAGTGGACGAAGATCGATAACGTCGCCCGCATTAAATGGATCTTTAATAAAAGACTTGTGTGGCCGAAGTGATTCGTGCCATGCGTGCAGATCAATAAATGAATAAGAGTATAAAGGGAAAGATATTAGAGGAGCTTGATTGTTTAGTCAAATAAAGAAAAGAGGAGGAGGTCATGGTGTTGGTGGTGGTGGAGGAGGAAAAACGAAGACTATAATGATGAATGGAAAGCCGGGAGCGCGTGGCTCTGCGGCTTTGGCGAAATGAATGGAAGAAAGAGGAAGGCGGCGGGCGGCAAATGAGATGTATTGGTGAGAAGTGGGTAGAAAAGCAAGAGCGCCGATAAAAGTATTGGAGAGGCAGTGGCGGCGGCGGTAGAGAGAGAGAGAGAGACGGCCGAGGCGACACAAGAACTTTCACAACTTGGCGCGGAACTCCCGATCGGGCTACGTAGAGTATCAGTAGTTGAGGATCACCCGGGGCTGTAAGGAGAAAGGAAAGCGCGCACTGGGGGGATGAAGTTTCGGTGCAGGAGCCGCGTCGATAACTGCAGCTCCGGCATCGGCGAGCCTTCGCTTATATCTCTATTCATCTCTCTCCCTCTCTCTCTCTCTCTCTCTCTCTCTCTCTCTCTCTCTCTCTATCTATCTATCTATCTATCTCTCTATCTATCTCTCTTACTTGCTCTTGTTCTCTTGCCGGGCTAATAACCAGGCCCAGTAATGTGATATGATTAGGTTAGTTGAGTTCAGTTTAGTTCGTATTCGTTCAATTTAGTGGTTCGCCGGCAAAATCACATCGAGTTAAAAGTCACTTAGGCCGAACAAGGCCTGTCTTGCTCCCTGTCGTGCTCCTTCCTATTTTCTTCGCGGCAGAATCTTAGTACGATCGCCGATTTAGTCTAAGCTTCCTCTACTTAAGCAATCCGGATAGTACATGCAAGAAAAGTTTCTTGCTCTAATGGAACCCAAACTTCTTCAGTTTCTTCATCCACATCGATCGATACCACACACTTTCGTTTCGAGTCATGAAATCCTCTTTATTACAATTTCATAAAAAGCCAACTTTATTTAAGATAAAATATAAATTATTCATCATAAAGATATTTTAACAGAATTATTTAGCTTGATTCTCATTATATTTACCACGAAAATCTTTAGGATTCTAACTTATACAAATAAGTTTACGATAATAACGTTACATTTGACAATAAAATGGCTTAACAATAGTCAGTCATCTGAATAAGTTTCAGCATCGATAATTTTACTCGCGTACAATGTTAACTTAAAATTTTTATTCGTATAAAGAAGCACGTGTAAGACTTGTTTTTTGTTCCAAGAATCACATATATCCACACAAACTTTAATTTTTTAGATTCCTTTCGTTGCGATTATTAGTAGTATCTTGTTTCCTTCGGGTGGAATTACTACGTGATTATTATACATTGGCGACATTGATAATTGCCTGTAATTTAGCGGAAGTAACTTGCGGCACTTGATAAAGGTTTAGAACAAGACCTCGAAATACAAAATTATATCTAAAAATAATAAAGAAGCATGTTTTCATCTCAATACATGAGAACAAGTA
This sequence comes from Ceratosolen fusciceps, assembly GCA_018883505.1. Taxonomy (NCBI): domain Eukaryota; kingdom Metazoa; phylum Arthropoda; class Insecta; order Hymenoptera; family Agaonidae; genus Ceratosolen; species Ceratosolen fusciceps. Next base: position 7,567,856 of record RCIC01000009.1, read on the forward strand.
AGTCAATTAAGTGAACGTAAAAGAATGTAAAATAGTATTAATTGGGTTCTTTACAACAGGTTATTCCAAGTATCACAGGCAAGACTTCGTCTGAGTAAAGTAATAATTGTAATAATGTAAGACGTTCTCTCTCGATACGAATATTGTCGATCGTACATTCGTACATTATAAATCCGAGGTCTTGCTTTAGCAAAAATACGAAATCTTGGTAAATCATCTCGTGGGGTAGTGGAAGGGGGCAGGGGCGAACGGACCTATAACGCAACATAGACGGACAGAAAAGTGCTTAATACCTCCGGGTTCCATTAGAAATCGAGTGGGTCCACGTTCACATGCTGGTGGATGAGAACCGGGGACGTTTCCTTGAACAAGTCTTTTTCAAGGGAACTTGACTACACTACGGGCCTTGGTATTATGAGGGTAAGTTTTGTCCTCGTCATGGGATCCAATCCCTCTCTTCTTCCCCACAAGCTGCTACTGATGCTGCTGCTGCCACTGCTTCTCTCTCTCTCTCTCTCTCTCTCACTGCATGTCCCAGACTCGACGAATTCAACTTAATGTATCGGTGGAGCTCTCACCTTCATATTTCTACGTTTCAAAGACTCTAACTTATCCGATGATTTAAGTTAAGTCGCGCTTAACCCGTTATCCTTCTTTACTTTACTTAGTTTACGTTTACGCGGCTTTCGATAAGATAAATAGCATTTCCATAAGAGAATTTTATGCACAATCATCTTACTTTACATACATGTGACTTATAGCAATTTATTATAAATTTACTTTTCAATGTATAAAAATAATTAAGATTAAAAAAACATTAAAGATCGACCATTTGGACAATAAATATTTAGTTTTATTAAGGAGTAACAACGGAGTAAAAATTAATTTCATTTGCATAAGAATGAATATACATCTGCATTAAGGTCTCCAATTTAAGGAAAATTTACAGCTCTTTCATTTCCAGTGGCCTCTATTTTCAGAATCGTATCTGATCTTGTATTCGTTATGCTCAATACGATACCTCTTTCCTTCTTACACTAAAGCTGCATTAATTCAGCTCATTTACTGCGTTACGTTCTTTAATTAATAAGCATGAGAAATAATTTTACAATATAATGACCTTGAATAGTGTACATTGAAAAAATAATTATCAAATAAATCTTATGGCATGATTTTCTTCTTGACAATATCTTACTACTTCAAATCAATATTGATTCTTTTACTTGCACAACTTTTATTATCAATACTGTATTTACAGCAATGTTTGATCGCACTTGAAACATTTTATAAGACATTTAACTCAATTATGATAAACAGATATTTAAAGTAAGTAGCAACTTGATAATATAATTACGTGAACAATTAATCATTATTTATTTACAGTTAATAAAGCAGGATTTTTGAGTAACTAATAGCAAAACAGAGAATTTTATAAGTAATTATGTTACTATCGTATATGTGTATATTATATAAATAGTACAAGAGTGAGATGGTAGGGTTAATGAAAAAATTAGATGCCTATGGGGGGAGGGAGAAAGTATTGGAGGAATAGGAATAGTAAAGTGCTTGAAGACTTATGTATAATAAATTTGCCTTGTGGAATAATAATTAGAGACCTATTTTCTTCTTTAGATTTGTTCGTTACTTCTTTGTTGTAACAAAAACAAAAAAATAAAAAAAAAGCGAGATAAATGTATGAAAAGCGCGTCACTGCGTTCGCATTTTCTTTTCGCATATTAACGAATCCGCGAGTAAATCGCATCGATAATATCAATTACAGTGTTCTTAATGGCGTTTTATTGAGGAAGAGTCGCTCGCCAAGCTCTGCAGGTGCTTTCGAGGAGGCAAGGCTCGAGATGATAACGACGGAACCGTGAAGAAAAAATGAATTGGTGCAAGAATCAGCTGAAGGTAGTGCCGGAGCCGAGGACGCGAGTTTGGAAAGTCGGCAGCCTGCTAACTGAATCCATTATTCCAAGGATACCGGCGCTTCGAGGAAAGTCCACCTCTCACCTTACAGGCCTCCACCTCTTTTCTTCTCGTTAATTAATTCATTAAAATTAATAGTTAATGCGCACACACGCGTTGAATGGGGGTAGTTTGATTGGGCCAATTCGAGGCAATTCTTGGCGATTGTTGGTTTTATTGAGCCCGCGCTCAGCGAGTCCGAGAGCCCGAGAGACTCAGTGCCACGCCGCCGGCCAACCGACGTTGACCAACGCGGCTTTTCCCGGGTGGATAAAAAAAGCTGCGGTTAGCCGAGCTCGTTTACGGGCCCTCCTGACGTCTTTGCCCTCTCGTTCTATCCTCACCGCACCGCCACCACCACGACTGAGCCCCTCCCCCCGGCCCAGCGATTCCTGCCCCCCTCGCTCTCAAACTACCTCGACAGCCGGCCAGCCAGCCACCCGGCCCCTTCTCATCCTCCTCATCCTCCTCATCCTCCTCTTGGCCACCAGACGCCCCAAGCTGACCCCTCTCGGCCGGGGGGAATCACCAAGTCACTCCATCTCCATCGCCAGGACTCGGATGACTGTCCTTCGATAACCGGTCACATCGGCTACTACAGTGGACAAGTGCTGGAACTGACTCAAGGCTCTCGGTAGCCTACAACCACGTGTCGCTCCTTAGTGCATATTCTCATATAACGAACGAATCGACGTTTTATTATTGAACTGTGATACCTTCATCCCCTTACCAGACGGCACTACATATCGGATATCATAATCCTTTCTTACTCTCTTACTCTCTCTTTCTCTCTCCCCCCCTCTCCCCCCCTCTCTATCTATCTATCTATCTATCTATCTATCTATCTATCTATCTATCTATCTATCTATCTACCTACCTATCTATCTATCTATCTATCTATCTATCTATTTATCTTTATTTCACATAAATAGTGTATATCTTTTTCCTTTCTCTACATATACTTTCATCTTGTTTCATTAGTATTCGCCTAGTATTCCAATAGCGTTCTATTGTATATATTTCCTTTGCTTCTAATAACTTTTTCGTCTATTTACCTCTTTAACAAAAATACTTTATTATAAATTGTATTGAATTATGATGCTTCCAAGATTTTTCAAAGCTTCAAAACCACTGTGACTTCCATCTTCGTCTACATAATATGCGAACGGTGACGCTCTCAACAACAATTTATGGTTTTATCATCAACTCGGACGTTCAACTTTTTTCAAAACCAAAAAAAAAAACATTTCAGAACTGAAATTTATTACATGTTAATATAATTTCACCTCAAATTATGTACTTCATAAATTATTAATATTTTGTAAAATATTGTACGAATAATTGTTTCAAAGTCACTTAGATAATCTTTACGTAAATTAAAATTAAAAGCCTAATTATATTTATTTCAAAATAAATTTATATTTTTTGTACGACATTTTTTTGTACATTTGTTTTCAGTTTTCTTACGCTTAAAATTATTGTTCTTAATTGTTTACATCACCTTCTAATATTAATAAGTATTTTTTAATACAATAATTTAGATATTATTTATTATCTTTTTTTCATAATATTGAATAAACAGATAAAAAGATTCTTGAATTTTTTTTATGTTTTTATGTTTTGAATGTAATATAGAATAAAAATATCTTAAGGTAAGTGAAAAATCAAGAAATTATATAGATAAGCTTTATTAAACTATAAACTTAGAATATTAATTTCCGAATGAATTCTCTGATGTAGTGAATAAATTCATTTGGACCATCTTTTAAGTACTTCAATAAGATAGATAAGATTTATTGTCTATAATTATATATATATATATATATATATATTATAATTATGGTTTTGTTTTTCATAAGCCATTAGTTATTATTATATTTAATTTAGGTATTTTTTATTATTTCGAAGCATGTGTAAATTATTAAAATTATATTTAAGGATAAAGAATAAATGCATTTACAATAATATCTTTTAAAAGACATATTTAAGGTAAATAATAGTTTGAACTTTGAAATGTACAGGCTTTTTTTATTTAATGCCCTTTATCGCATTAAGGCAATCATAAGCAATATAAATATTTTTTATAAATAGTTTCGATACATTAATTTTATTTTAAGAGCATTATTTACACTAATATTTTTATTGAAAGCAGCCATATTTTTTTTCTTTATATGAATAACTGGTATGAGTTATCGAAAAGTAAAATATTGTCTGGAATAAATTTGAAGAGCTGATTTTAGATCCCATGAACGTATGTTTGGCATTTGGTTGAATTATAAAATATTATAAAGTATAGTTTATAAAGTTATTAGGAATTACGTAAAAGTGATCAAAGTTAAAAGAAGTTGGTTTCACAAATGAGCTTTAAAGCTTTTTTCGCAGTTTACACTTTTAATGGATTAATTTTCTTTGCGATAAGATTATCGACTAACGAGCGTGAAAAACCATTAAAATTGAATAAAAACGTGTAAGTAAATTTATTTATTAGAAGTGTTGGTTTCATAATAATAATAATAATAATAACAATAAATTTATGCATTTGACCGGGTCGACTGAAATATCTTACGATAATTAGAGACGCGCTCGTAGGTCGATGAAGGTCGCGGATGATCGTAAATGCCCATTAAACGAAAATTCTACGTAGAAACTATATAGTGGGTGGAATGCTTGGTTGCTGGGAATGAGATAGCCGGGGAAGTGGGGCGAAGACCTTTGATCCGATATGATCGTATTTGTCGGAGTTGCTCGACAATGGAGGACAAGGAACGCTCAGAGGATCCGAAGCGCCCGTTAAAGAGTAACTTAAAAAAGTGAGTAGTAGATTGTGCGCTGTCTCGAGGCCGATCTACCGCGCTGATTCGCCGTTGGCTTCCAGCCCAGCGCGACCCAGTCTTCTTCCCGTATTGGCCACCGGACAGCGGGCTCGCACGCCATTGGCTGTTGGGCCGGTCCCTTAGCGCTGGCTCGTTAATAAATTATATAAATCCTCCGGTCTCGGCAGTTCATGGATGGCGGACCGGGGAGAGGAAGAGAGTCTAGGGATCTGTGACTCCGTTGAGGAGGCTCGCAGTCGTGGCGCGAGCCTCGGCGCATCTGTAGTTCTCGTTCCGCGCCCGCGCATTCTGTCACCGAGCCCCGAATCTCGTGGAAGTGCTACGTCGCACGCGGCAGCCTCCACCACCTCCACCTTATAATTTTCCTCCTCTAGAGAGGACCGCCTTGCCCCCTAGCCCACGATCGACAGCTTCGCGCACCCGAGCCTAACTCAACAATTGCCATCAATTGACCGAGATTTTCAGATACTCGCGAGAATCGCGTGAAAGGGACAGTGAAAGGAGAGAGAGGGAGGGAGAGAGAGAGAGAGAGAGAGAGGCGGAAATCGTTTAAGGGTGGTTTAGATTCAAGGAGTCAAGATTGAGGTAATCTACGGCATGGACGGCGGTCCGTTCGACGACCCGATCTTCTCGGACTTCGGAGCTCGCGGCGGCACCGGCGTTCACAGTATCCAGGTGATGCTAGGCCTCCACGGTAATCACCACGGGACCGAGCTCATGCCGCCGGGTACCGGACATCTCCATAAACTCGGTAACTATCGAAGTTTTTACATTATTGAATTATCAGGTTTACTTATTTAATCATTTTTGGGTTTGTGATTCATTATTACATAGAATAGTATTAACGCTTAATTTAATTTCATCTTTACTTCGATTGTCCAAAGCAACATTATTCATAAATAATGCCTATTTATTTATTGAAACTTCAATTTGTAATTTATAAACGTGTGTACTGTTTTTCTAAAATATTTTTAATATTATTTGTAGATTTATTAGTTTCGAAATATTACGAGATGGACTAAGTAATATATTAGCAATTTTAATTATAATTGTAATTATAATTATAGGGTCGACCGAGACATCAATAAAAAACTAAATTATTAAAGAATTCGATTATAAATCGTTCGGGTACCAAATAAAAAACTCGTTTCATTCAAATATCCGTTTAAGATCGAAATAGATTATTGTTAAAAGAAATTCCAAAACGTTGTGATTGAGATCCTTGCGCAGAGGATCCATTGGTGTACGTATTAGCGATAAAACTAAATAAGAGCTACTCTCACGACCCTGTAATAGATTCGACGAGCGGTTCACCGACGCATCATCAGCTGCCCCATCATCAATTACAGCAGCAACAACAGCAGCAACAACAGCATCAACACCACCAACAGCAGCAACAGCAGCAGCAGCAACAAAAAGAGCTAAAGGAGCTGGAGCTCGCGGGCATGTACGCTCCAATGGCGCAGGCGCAGGATGTCACGACATCGACTGGGGTGACGACCACCCCAGGTACTGGGCCTATGCAACAACAGCAACAATCACAAAATCTACAAATCGGCAGCTCTATAAAGCGTAAGCAGGACGATCCTCTGAGTCAACTGCCACAAGGTGCGTTTCATCTACATTTTATCATCCGGTACTGTGATCCTTAATTATTCATTTTATCTACGCACTTGGAAACATTAAACATCGATGAACGCTCTAGCTAATCTTTTTAAGGACGTCGCATATTCTCAAAGATCTCGTTTAATGAAATGATATAGTATATATTTGTTTTTATTGGTATATATTTATCATAATGTCATGTATAGTGAGCTACCATTCGCAGATTTTAATCGATACGTAAAAACATATTAAATATTTATATGATTAAAGATAGAATATTGAAACTTTGTGCTAATTAGATTTAAGGTATATGAAGATATATGAATTAAAAATGTTAATTATATTATAATAGACATGCGCATTGATAATAGAGCATATCTTTGTTATATTTATATATTTATAGTACAATGTTATTATTAAATTCTACAGCTTATTTCTAAGCAGATATTGTTTTAAATAATACTAATTAACAAATAGTTAGGTAAAAAAAAATTTTTTTAGAGGAATATAGTTGAGTTGCGTAACAATCAACGTATCCGAATACATTTTGCTGAAATACAGTCTGAAAATTTATTACTATTTATCAAACAGTAAGCAGCGAGGCACAACCAGCAAAGAAGGACTCGAAGAAAAAGACTGATAACAATGGGATCAAGAAGAAAAAGACCAGGTAGGTATTGATCTATGCGTAGATTGCACATTTATATGCAAAAAAGGAAAAATACTTGATCGTTGGTCGAGGGATGTTATTCGCGAGTTTTTGCTGATATGATCGCGGAACCATAAGAGAGAGAGAGAAAGAGAGACAGAGAGAGAGAGCGTATCAGACATTCCGATTATATGGTAATAATACCTTGTCCCTTAAATTACGCGTCATATCTTCCCTCGCATACGATGGGGGCTCCCGCATACGTGGTCCGTCCAATTTTAGGGCTTCCATTTCTAAATCGAACGTCGGAAGACATCTGTTTGTTCGGACGATGACAAAGTCCGAGGTATGGGCCGAAAGGAAGGAATCGAGAATGGGAATCGAGAGACGCGCGTGAATTGTCAATCGGTGTGAGTTACATTGGTGAGGTTACCCGGTAAACGTCTACTCGTGACGCGCTATCGTCACGCTATATTTTTAAAAGTCGCTTCATCCCCTCTCCCTCCCCTCCCATTGACTTTACAAGCTCTCTCGCCTAGAGGGATGGTGAGTTTGGTGATTTCAATTGTCGTTTTATTTTAATCTAAGTTATAGATTTTATCAATTTTTTCCTTCTAGAAATTCGGCTCAAAGCAAATGTTTTTTTTTTTTTTTTAATACTGCTTGCATTAAAGGAAATAAAAATTCTTATTTCAGTTGTAACGGCTCTCTTATATAATATTAACTTAAATGCAGATGTAAACAAATAAAAAAAGATTTTTTTTCATGATTTATTACATATTTAGGCAAATATTTATATCTCGGAAGAATATACGATTAAAAGTATAATATTGAAAAAGATTGAAAAATTTGTTGTTGACCCACGTATCAAGTATTGGATTGCCGCGTTCGATAATAATTGAAAAACTGGATTAATGAAGCTTTGGTAAAAATTTTGTACTAAAAATATGTTTTCGTTCGATCATTGTCCTGTCGCTCTGTCAGAACGACCTTCACGGCCTATCAGCTGGAGGAGCTCGAGCGGGCCTTCGAACGCGCCCCCTACCCGGACGTCTTCGCCAGGGAAGAGCTGGCGCTAAAACTCGCGCTCTCGGAGTCACGAGTACAAGTCTGGTTCCAAAACCGTCGGGCCAAGTGGCGAAAGCGCGAGCCTCCGCGCAAAACCGCGAGTTACATGGCTGCAGGCTCGGCGAGTCCTGGCCTCACTGGTAAGTCTTTATTTGTAGATTCTCGCGTGTCCTGAATTATACTGGACTTTTTTTTTCTTATCTAAGTCTTTCGAGCTTCGGCGCCTCAACAGAGACCATATTATTTAATTGCTATTGTAATTGTTGGTGTAGGATCATTTAATAGCCTGAACAGTTCGTTGAATCCGTTCGCCTCGTCGACGACGGGAAGTGCACCACCGGATGCCTGGGCGTACTCGCCTGCTTACGACTTGGCGCCCCATTTGAACCTCCTGAGCCCTTCGAATTCGCCTTACTCCACCTCATTCGGTGGGCCCGGGAACAACAGCTCGACCGCTGCCGCGGCCTACTCGTACGCGACGATGCTCCCCCAGCACGATGCCTCGCTGTTCACCTCACCCGCAGGTAACGCGATGCGCATCCACCAGGACTACATGAACGCTAGCAACAGCCCGCCCTCGAGTCTGTCGAGGGCGGACTACCAGACAATGGTCACGACCCATTCACCGCCGACGCATCTCACTGCCGAGGACGATCACCACACGGTCAGTTAACAAATTTCAGCTTACTACCACCCCTCCCTCCCCCATCGCGCAGCCAAAATTACATGCTGTATGACGAAAGTTTCACGTGGTTATTTATTCGAGCAGGGGAAATTGGATTACGTCGGTACACTAAGCCCCTCGGACAAATATGGCCAGCACGAGGCGAACGAGTACTCTCAGCAACAACAGCAGCAGCAGCAGCAGCAGCAACAGCAGCAGCAACAGCAGCAACAGCACCAAGATCACAAGAACGATTACGGATTGCATTCGCCGACGAATGTAAGATCAACGCTTAAGGATCAGACGCTAGTGAAGAATGAGCCCGGAAGCCAACAAAATTACGTGCAGTTGCCTCCTTTTCTGAACTGACACGAACCCTCGGGTTCAAGTTATCTTGATATTACTACTATCGAATCAATAGCCACTTCAACTTTCTCGCCGTATTGATTATAAAATTTTAAACTAAAAAGCAACAGTATTGACGGTTCTTTTAAATCAACTTCTTCATACCTTCTTATAAAGAATCCGGTTCTTCTAAAGAACTTTTAACTTTTATATAAGCGGTAAGTCTAATCTGGATTAGGGCGCACTCCGTTCTTATTGCCGACTGAATAATGTTACATCATTCGTTATTATGTGAATGTCATCGGATACTCATATATTATTATGATACTTCTAATGTTAATTTGGATTTTTGCAAAACTTACCTCACGTACCTTTATTTATTTATTTCTTCCTTTTTTCTAGAATAAAGTGTATTTTACAGTAGATGAAAGCAACTCAATCATTGATATAAAATTTATTCCTAAAAAGAAATACTTCTTTAGAAAGAAAAACCTTGCATAGTTTCATTAATTAATTAATTAATTTAATACCCCTTTGATTACTCAATTATAAAAATATCAACGATACATACATTTATAATTACAAATTTATACGCAATACATTCAATTGTTCCAACAATAATATTCTAAAATTCTGTAAGAAACAAAATGTAAGCTTGTAAAAGTCAATGTTCTTAAATATAATTATTTATTCATTATTCAGTCGCTAAAATAAATTTCTAGAATAAATCTATGATTATTTACACTTTATACAATTAAGATTGTGCTTATAACACAACATATTAGTGAATATAGATGTATCCAACTTTGTCCTTTAATTTGCGGCTTTTATAGTAACGTAAATTTTAAATGCTTAAACTTTATAAAATCATAATCAGTAAGAACTGACAGTAAGCTTCTAAGCTCTGCTATTTCTAAGTATTAAATATTAATATAATAATCATTTTAATTTTATGACATAAAAGAAAGAATGCCGTTTATGTTAAACAAATTTTAGTTTTCTAATACACGATGGGAACCATATATTCTTTTAAGATAATTGAAAAATTAATTATTGCTTTACTTTTAATGTTTAAAATTAACTTGATAAATCTCTTTCTGATTAATATAAAACCATACAATATACCATATACCATAAAAAATTCTTAAAATTAAAATATTACCAATGTATTAATGTTTATTAGATTAAGAAATTCAAAATTATAGTTATTATTTACTTCATCAAATAAAAAAAACCTTATTAATGTACTCAACGACTCGAGATCGAGAGGTCTTTTTATACATACAAAATTATTCGTCAGTTTTTTTTATACTTCTTGTTTATAATATTCAAATACAAATAAATGATCTTATAAAATTCATGTTAATAATTTTTTATTTAAAAGAAAATAATATTCGAATAACATACTATTGAACTATTTTCAATATTCTTATGCCATGTTTTTCTTTTACATTATTTTTATTTTCATTTTGCTCTAGATTCCAATTCTTCATTTATGCGATATTTATCAAGCTCTAATGAAAATTTTATAAGTTATGGGCAGCGATTAAATTAAATTCTATTAAGTTTAATGCATTTAATAACCTTATATGATTCGTACGACACCTTATTATATATAAGGTATGTATATACATTGCTTGCGAAGCATGTAATTAATATTTATTTCTAAAATATTATTCTACTTACACTCTATTTACTATATTTTACCAAGCTATTCATTCTCAATTTGTAAATATAATTTTTTTAAATAAAATAATAATTAATTAATTAATACATTATGAGTATTATGATTATATTGTGTTGAATTTTTATATATTTATTAGAATAGTAATATTACAAAAATATTTAGATTTCCTTTTTTTACTTTTTATAAAAAATTTGATACAAAATATATTCTTATACAATAGTATTTACAATATTCATTATAGTGTATAAACGTAAATATATATATATATATATATATATATTTCCCTTATAATAGTAATAAACATTTTTATTATTGTAGATTATTTTACACAGTTTTATAAATGAACTATTTATAAATTTCTTTACAAATATTTATAGTTTTTCCCTTAGTTTTCAAATTTTCTATTTTATACTAAATTATGTTCGACTCTTGCATAGTTTATTATTGTTCTACATATTATATTTCTTGTTATATATCAATTCTTATTATATGTATTATAATTAAATCCTTCACAAGTTTCTCTTTGCCTATTAATTTTTTAATTTTTTGGCTATAAATATTCCAGTTAAAATTTTTAAATGTTTTAACTGAATCACACAGTAATTCGGTAATTGAAATAATAATTATAATAATTTGATATTATTTTAATAGTCATTTCATATATTCTAAATATATTTTTAACATTTTATAAACATTTACGTCTATGTTGCAGAAGAATTATTATTATTTAAGGATTGCATTTCATCATCAAATGTAGATAAAACAACTGCTCCTGTAAAATTGGATTTCTTTTCTATATTGTATATAATGAATCCCAATTTTTCATTCTTCTTCAAATAACTATATTCTGGTCGATTAGTTTGATACTCAATTTCTATATCACTTCTAAGTATAGTAATAAATATTATGAAAAATTACCATAAATATTAATAAAATGAAATTATTTATTAAAGAAATGCATGCATAATAGAGCTTTGGTAAATTAAATAAAATAATTTATCTAATGTTTAAACTGAATCCTTAGATTTGAAATATTAAAGCATAAGATTTTAATATTAATCATCTATAATTTCTGTTATAACATATTTAGCATATATAAATTATATAATTTTTATAATTATTAGTTATGTAGAAAAACATGTTTATACCTTTTGTAAAGAATTGCATAAATATGTTGACGAATAACATTTTCTTCAAATTTTTGTCGCAGATAAGAAAGAGATTCGTACATTTGAATTAATGGAACATACATCCAAAAAGGATGATTTTGGATAATCATTATCAAAGCTTCTGCATCATTTTCAAACTCTTTTTCTATAAAGTAGAATAAATTATTTCTTGTCAGCTTATATTTAATAGAATTTAGCCTAAAAACGAAAATAAATTTATACTAATCTTTATACAATTATTTTCTGATAAAACACTTGAATTTTTATATTACAATTTAGAAAAAGCAGTTTTATCTGTAAGTCCAGTTATTGTAAAAAATTGTATATTATGCTCTTCAAGATATTGAAGCCTTCTAATGACTGAGATATAATGTATTATTAAGCTCAAAAATCGTGGATGTTTTGTATAAACTAATGTCAATGGATTATTAATTATTGTTGCTATTTTTCTTTCTAATTCAATTGGATTATACTGGAATATTGAAGGATACGTTCGAATTTCTTCTGTTTTAATATTATATTTGTGAAAAATTTTTATAAACTTTTGAAGATTGTGTAATTCTAAATTTAAAACTTTTGGATTTCCTAATATAATTTTATATGAATCTTCTTTGAAGTTTGCATAAAATTGGTTATATATTAGCTTTATTTTTTTAGGATGATAACTCAATACCCAGTGATTTTTAGCTATCTAAAATAAAATTATTAATGCTAAAATATTAAAAGAAAAATGTACAATAAATAAAAGTATAATTATTTAAGAAAGTTTTACTTTAAGCACAATTGTAATTAAAATTAAAATAAAGTATTTTAATAAAACATACATATACAATATATATACAATATACACATATATATACATATACAATATATTATATAATATATATATATATACATATAAATTTATTTTTAATAAAACATATACAATACATGTGCATTTGTAAATCGTAATTCATTTTTTAAAAACTCTATCACTTCTTTAATTAATCTGAAACTATTATTCCATAACCATCGAGTCTTAATATGAATTAATCGTAATTGATCATAACTAAAATTATGCTCCTGTCTTAAATAATAAATCAAGCAATTAGCAAAAACTCTTTTCATTGATATATGTGAGGACTCCATTAAGTATTTATATAAATGTGTTTTATTTGTCACAGAAGAAAGTAAATTTTTTGATAGATTAACTTGATTATTTATTAAAGTATTTGCTTTAAATAAATGAACACTTAAACACATCCCTCTATTAAATCTGAAATAAATCAGAAATTACTACTATCAATTTTTATTAATTTTTATAGACTAAATACAAATAAATAAAAACTAATAAATACTATAAATGATATTTATTTTGTATTAAAATTTTCTAAATCAACTTGAATTAATTTTTAAATTAAAAAAAATATGCTAAATTTTGCATTATTAATTTCAATGTAATAACATATGAATAACTAATATTTCAAATGATATTAAAATACTGGGCTAAAATATTAAATTATAATAGGCTAAAATTTAATAAATTATATTTTAATAAATATATTACTTTATTATATAAAATGGTGTTATGATAGAAACTCCGAGTTCTTGTAAAAGCATAATTTTTTTTTCAACGATCCATGAAGATTGATTGAATATTTTGTTATTGCTATTAAATCCATTCATTTTAATATCATATTTCTAATAAATTATTTTAATATTATTAATAAATATTAAAATATTAAATCATTTAAAATCTGTAAACTATGAATTGTTACCTGTAAGAGTAAAGAAATATTTTTTCTATTTTGATAAATTTTTTTATTTTCAAATTTTTTGTGGGTTCTTGAAATTGATTTATTAACTTTTAGCAATTGCATTTTACACGGATGGACTTTTTCCTGTATTAATGATTTATACCTAACATTGCAGGAAAAAGCTTGTAAACAAATTATTGTATATAAATTGTTAGCAGTAATTGTTTTTAACATTTTATCAAGTGCTTGACAGCTTAATAATGTTTATAGGTACATTGTTTCTCATGACGAATAAAATTTTATCTGTGAATTAATAAAAGATAATAACATATTATATGAATAAAATTTAATTTAGAAAATATTAAAATTAGTTGTATATTCCATAGATGGATTTTAAATTTATAACCTATTTATTAAATAATCTTAACCTAACCTATAATAAGAGGAAGTACCGCGTTTAAACATGGCTCAGTTATAATAGAGCAACATTGTATTTTGATTTTGCGCAGTTCGATTTTCCGTGGCTTCTCTTGTACCAATATCTTTTCAAATTAATTAAATGATCTCATTCAGAACGAAATAAAAAGGCAGATGGAATATATTTAAGCTGAATATCAATAAATTGATAATTCCTTATTATCCTAATTTTAAGCTGTATTAGAAATTTTTTTATCTATTTCACTGCATTTAATTTGATTTAAATATTGTTTTATATTAATCATTATATGCAAAGCCCAGTTATTAGAAACGATTCTTTAATATTTTTTCGAACCTCTGCCACTTCATATTAATTATATTTTTCATGAAAATCTAAGAAACATTAATTAACAATAAAATTAAGTACAATAATGTTGATTATAATGGTGACAATACTCTTTCAAATATGATGTCCCACGTTTTTATACAATATTATATATTCATAATTTTTTAAATACAATGATACTAAAATTGTAGATTCGTAAATGGAACATTGAATAGTTAAAAAAAAGACATTTCCCTACGAATTCAAGGAATATGCCCATGCTAAATTTCAAATATATCAAGCTCGTCTGTGAGAGAATATTACTTATATTAATATTTGAATTGTGAAATAATATCGCTCTTTTTATTTAATCTGCTTCGAAGCGTCGTAAACAAATTGACGCTTTAATTCGTAAAAATGAGTTCAAATTCAAAAAACTAAAATATTTCTAATGATATACGAGGCATGATTTCTAATGAAATCAGTTTCATTGCCTGAGAGAATATAATTTACCTTCACAGAGATTTTTTTATCTTTGTTTTGAATTTAACAACATTTTTTATAACTATTTTAATTAACGCAAGGCTGCTACCATTTATTAGTATAATATATTAACACAAGCTAATAAGAACAAAAATTCGTTTATTTTTTAAAAATATAAATATTAATTTTTTATGCCGTGCATGTATGCGCATATGTGTGCGACTGTTTCATAGCTACATATATATATATATATATATATATATATATATGATTTGTTATGATTTTTAAATAATCCGCCGTGGACGAATTGGCAACACCGCGCATGTATGTACTCTGCATACAAACAATCTTTTCCGATTCATAGTCTTTGTTAATGTTTTGACAACGGTGTTACTATAATATATCGTAACGAAAAAAATCTTCATTGTCGTTGTCGTTTACCGGAATGTTTTTAACAATTTATATAAATTCAGTCATTATATCGTATCGTTTTTCGCTTTGTTTTCCACGACGATGAAACTCTAGAAACGGATAGATGATATTATGGCGCAATCAATTTTCGATGCTTTATCGGGTAAAATATTTGTTATGATCGTTAGGGGTTATTCTAACGTTTAACAAACTGTTTATCAGCATTTGTTTGTCTTTTTCATTAAAATTATTTTTTTTTAATAGAATATTTTATTAAAATCAAATACAAGTAGCTGTTTCTTTTTGAAAATTTATACTTTAAAAGAGTTAATAATTCAACAATTAAATTTCATTTGATCTAAGTAAACAATTCAAACTACAAAATTTTTTATTAATTGAATGATAATTATATACATGTTAACTTATAAATAGATAGTTTTTAATGAAGTAATATTGGTTTACTTTTGATCTTTTTTACTATAGCCACTACTGTTTGTTTACAATTTTAAATGAAAATCTAAATGTTATAATATTTTTTCAGGGGTATCTTTGGATGGTTCTTCAGTACAATCTCTTTTAGAATCTCAAACTTTAATTAGTGAAGTTGAACAATCTGGTATGTGTTATATGTATTTTATATAGTATTTAAAAAATTTTTAATGAAATATGTTTACCATTTTTATTCATTTGCACAGCAATTAATCAAGATGAGGAAGATATATTTCAATGTGGCAAATGTAAAAGTCAATTTACATCATTGCATCTTTTTGTAATTCATAAAAGAGAGCACTCAAAAGTGCCAGAAGAGAAAGTGGATTTAAGTCAATATTTAGTGAGCAATGATAGTCATATTTTACAAAGCAACGATAACTGCCAAGACAGCGCACAGTACAATCCTGAAGATAATTTTAATCAGAATCATCAGCTTGCAGAATCAATTATTTTGGAAGAAAATGATATCTTATTTAGGTAAGTAAATAATAAAACAATCTTTATGTTAAAGTAAAAATTTATTTAATTCTTATAGCATGGATCAGGAAGGTGTTAATTATTTAGCTTCTGATTCAACCTTCAATGTTCCAATAATTTTAAGTACAGATGAGTTAGAGTCTTTTGATAATACATCTATAGCAGGAACAGATGATAATCCTTTAAATGAAGGAGTAAATGACATGGTTACTTTTGAAAATGATATTAATCAAAATGTTGAAGAGAGTAATTTACAATACACAATAAGTCTTGATCTTGCAGCAATAAATAATTCTTTCAAATTGTATGAAGAAGAAAATAAGACATATCAAAATCAAAACCTAAAAGTAAGTTGAATTTATTGAAAAAATTTTTATGTATAATTGATTAAATGATTATACTGTTATTTGTATATAATTAAATTCAAAATTATTTAGCATATTTCTAAATCTAATAGCTTTAATAATTGCAGTATAAGTGCAGCTACTGTAATAAGCAATTTGCCAAAAAGTTTTACTGGCAACAACACGAACGGTCACATACAGGTGAAAAGCCATATCAGTGTGTAGTTTGTGGACGTCCATTTGCCCAAAAGTCTAATGTTAAAAAACATATGTCATCTCACAAAGTTTGGCCAGGAACAGCCATTCACTCACTACCTCCAGAGGTACTGTTAACACATTTAATAATTTAATTGTTAAAAATTAAATATAGAAAATAATTTGTAATGTTTTTAGAAAAATAGTCAAGACGAATTTATGTAGCATAAGATTTCAAAATTAAATTTTAATGTCTTTACCTCTGTCTCTTTAAGTTACAAATTTTTATGTTACGAACACATTTTAGGCTCCGGTTGATGGTAGTATCGAGCGCTCTTATCATTGTCAATTCTGTAAGGAAATCTTCGACTCGTACAAAGCACTGAAAGGTCATCTCATCCTCTCTCATCTGACCCTCAAGGTGTACAAGTGTGTACAGTATGGTTGTGGATCAATGTTCCCTGAGCTTGAGGACTTCCTCGAGCATACACGTAGCCACAAACGATCTGAATACCGTTGCCATGTTTGCGGCGATACTTTCAATACTTTAACGGATCTCGGACTGCATCAGTACACCCACTCCGTCCAGAAACAAAAGACAACCGAAAAGTATGAGCTTTAAAAATTGTCTTTTTTCATGTTACTGTATAGTCTTGTTGATTTATATATCTTCTTAGTATATTAACGATACATTAGAATAATTGAAGGAATTTTAATTATGTGAAAATAGTTTAGAAAAGAAGTTGATCGATTTTGACCGAAAATTACCTAAATTGTATACAAATTTTGTTTAAATTTTAATTAAAAAGAAATAGTTCAATGGAAAATGTAATTTTAAAGTCTCAAAGGATGAAATCGAACATCGTCGAAAATCTGATTTATGAAATTTCTTGCGCATGTATGACAAGTGAATAAGTAAAATATATTTTGGTCAAAGATACATCTACTGAAATTTAATTCGTTAAAGCATCGGCAAAGCATTAAGAGTATGTATTGTGAGCACAGATACTATTGCTGCTCTGTCTGCAAGTCGTCCTTTTCTAACCTCGAGGCTCTCCAGCACCACACGGAAACGACAACGCACGATTACGCTTGTCCCCACTGTGGCAAGAGCTTCCTCATCGAGAGATTTCTTAGGCGGCACCTCAAAACTCACGTCTCCTCCGCGAGGTTCGCATGCGAAGATTGCGGCAAGGCCTTCAAGACGGAGCAGTACCTCGCCAACCACAAGCTCATACACAGCGAAGAGACACCTTTTCTCTGTCCGGTGAGTTCCATTTGAGCCTATCGATCATTTATAATTATAATACATACATCAATCTTTCATCCGGCTTGTTTCGTTCAAGTCTATTGAAATAAGAACAAGCGTGTAAGAGTTGATCGCTTATAAATATTTATCTATTTTAACGATATAAAAAAATTAGCCAGTATTGTTCTCGCAGACATCAAAGACAGTACCTTTCTCCTATATGACAATTGTATTTGTTTAATTTTCTACTTTTATTTCGAAAGTTCAACCTCCAATTTTTGTATAAAAAATAATGCTAAGCTTATATTTAAAACGAAAATTTTAAAATAAATTTTTTGCGAACGAAGGCTTCTCGTACTTGATATATAGGGGGTATGAAAAGTCATACATAGGCAACTAATGATCGTTAATCGTTAACTAATGAAACCGAGCGTCATTAATTAATAAAGGGTTGAAACATTCAGTATTCGGTCGAATCGAAAGAAACGAGACCTTAGTATGACGACGAGATTGCTGATTAATAATAATAATAATAATAATAATAATAATAATAATAATAATGATGATGATGATGATGATGATGATGATAATGTTTGTTTTGGCCCCATTGTCAGCACTGTCCCGCAAGATTCAAGAGGAAAGATCGCCTAGGCCGGCATATGCTCATTCACGATCTATCGAAGCGGCTAAAGTGTCCCTTCCGGGGCCACCTCGGCTGCATGAGCGAATTCTCTAGGCCCGACAAACTCAAGCGCCACTTGCTCACCCACAGTAATATCAAGCGCTTTAGCTGCGGACACTGCAATCGACACTTTCATCGAGCCCAGACGCTTAAACATCACGAACTCAATAACCACGGCTTGAAATGCGACATCTGTTCCCACGTGAGTTGTCCCTTCCTCTCACTATATATAGCGAATAAATCGCCTTTTCTAGGCATCGCAACGATGGCCGTCCAGCGTCTTCTCCTCCACCCTTTTCTCGTAATTATTTTTAGATCCTAATGGTCGCAAATGCAGTTGGATTTTAATATCCGCGTATTGCATGTGCGGCGTGGTGGGGGCGGGAGGGGGCGAATACGCGTAAGAGCATTTAATTGGCGACCCGCGATAGAGTGATGGGAGTCAACGGACCCTCGGGGCGCGTCAATTTCGTGAATAATATTTCAACGCACAAAATATTATTATTAAAATTAAATATTGCTATTGCCGAACTTTATTTTAATATCAAAATAATCATATTGAATATTTGGCAATATTTAGGCTTCTTTATTTCCAAGTCATTTTTTGCCTTTTTAGTTATCATCCTTCACTCCTAACGTCAATATCGTTTTCATATGAATTGAAATATTATTTAACATAATATATTTAAATCGAATTATACAATTCCCAAACAAGTGTTAAAAGATAAATTTAGCGAGTTAACAGGCTAATTCATCATTACGATTCATAACCATGGAGTTCCAGTAAAACTATCGTTTCATTCTAAATTAATTTGAAAATTAATTAATATTAATGTGTAATATTTCTGCTAATATATACGTTCGAGTGAAATTAATAGATCCGATGTAATTAAATTGATCGAAACAAATTTTATGAACAACAAATAGATTCTCTTTAAAAAATTAATACGATTTTCAGTCATTCAAAACTAAAGATCAATTATTAACTCATAATTGTGATCAGTCATCTGAGCATAAGAAACACGTGACTTCGCAGTTACCGAAAAAGGCTTCCGGATCATTTAAACCACGAAGGCCGACACCAAAACGACAAATTTCTTCTAAATCTACTGCCACTGTTTTAACTACTAATGATAAGGATATTAATAAGTCCAAACTTGATGAACATCATAAAAAGGTATAATGTAAAATTTATAAAAAAAGAAAACATCATTGGATATAACGTCTGGATGTTGCTTTATTATTTTTTCTTTGGTTTATTTACATATTGGATGACAACCACAGTATAGTCAATTAAATTTAATTATTCTTCCTTATCTATTCTATAATGTAAATAATTTTACGAATGAATTTAAAATTTTAAAGTTGTCAATTGTATTTACGTGTACAAATATATTTTTTTTATTTATTTATATTTTTTATACTCATAGATATAAAGCCATTTTATATTTTAAAGCAATTTTAAATTAATAATGTCAAATAAACTTTATAAAATGTAAATTAATTTATTTTATTTATATTTCAGAATATTTCAGAGACTTTAAAACTTAACTATCGAGAAGATGAGTTTGAACTGGATCTTGATTTTAGTGATGAAAATTCGCTAACTTTAGAGTCATTTAAAAATGATTGATTCGATTGGGATTTTATATTGAATCACAAATAATATTAAAAAAGAAAACGTAATAATGGCAAAATTAAAACTATTAAGTCATTATTTCTATAAATCACAAACCTAGTTTTTTTAAAAACTATAGCTTATGGTTTTTGTAGTTTACGTATCTGTGATAATTGTATTATAAATTGTAATAATATAAGTAATTTATACAGCATAACGTACGTGTACTTCAAACTTTCATTACATAAGGTTGAAAAAAAAGTGACAAAGGCTATAGTCAATTTTCAATTGTCTTAAATTTGTCTTTTTATTTATTAAAATACAATTTTACTTGTTAAAGGTAATTTGACTACCATATTCCTTTTTAATGAATTTATAAAAAAAATACTAACGCAAGTAAAAGTTGCAATATTTCTTATTCTATTAATTTTGAAGATACACTTATTAAACAGAAATTCAAATAGAAATCTTAAAGTTGGGCAATAAAATTTAATACATATGGTATTTCTTAGGTAATGCATAAAAGTTTGTATGAATTCTTGCCCTTTACGTGAGTACTAATAAAAAGTAACATGAATCCAAAGTATTAGTAGTCGATGCTAAATTTATGTAATAAATGCGTACTCTTATTCCGATAGCATTTATATCAGTTTTTAATCACTAAATGATCAAACTAGAATGTAAGTGCATATATTGTAAAAACGTCACTTCGAATAATCGAAAATAAAGTAATAAAAATATTTAAAATTATTAATACAAATATATAATTAAAATCATTATACATAGTTCAAACATTTACAATTATAATTCAAAGATTTTACAATTCATATCAAAGATTTGGAAAAAATGTTGACATTTTGTATTTTGTGATAATGCTATTCATTCAAGGAAAACATTTCGTTTCACTTTACAATTTTGTATTAATAATTTAGAATATAATATTTATACAATTATCTTAAAAACAAAATCTTAATAAGCGATTCCTTTGGCAGTTACTGGTGAATTACAATGTGATACAGGAGAAAGCTTTATACATAAATTACATATAAATATATTCAATATGAAACACGTAATTACATATATTTATAAAATAATTTATACCTATGTATGAAATGTTAATGATATAAAGAGTTTTTGATTTATTTTCCGTTGTACATTTATTTCTATTAAATCCAAAGATTTTATCTAAATGATGTTAACATATAATGTCAGACTATTTAGGTTTACTTGTTTAGTATTTAAATTACTTTCTTGGTACATCGTTTGTTAATTTTTATATTACAAATTCTCTTTAGGAAATATTTTTAAAAAATTAATTACAATTAAAATACAATTTTCTTGAAACCGTATTTATTAAATAATTGGGATTTATTTTAAAAAGAATCATTTTTAATGTATTACTAAAAACTAAAACAATTGTTTTGCATTGACTATACACTGCAATTATTTTTAATATATACTAGCGAAATTAACTAGCGACAGAATAATTGTAATAAGTATTAATTTTGTAAAATAGTAAATTAAATTAATAAGTTTACATATACATTATTGTACTAAGTTAATTATGCAATCAAATTATTTTAGGTATATGAATTCATTTACAAAATTAGTTTTATAAATATATTGCATTATACAATTTTAAGAATTAAAGAATATTTTTATTATTAATGAACAATTTAACAACTGTCATTGAAAATGACAAAGTTATTTACAATATTATATTTTTATAATACATTTTATGCATGTTTATCTTTAATTAGTTTATTGAAAATTATATTTTTTTTAATATTTAAAGGATACCATTGTACCAATATTACTACTTTATTCTTAAGAAATGAATTTTATAGAATAAAAACAAAAAAAACTAATTAAATTTAATATATATATTACAAAAGCAATAGTAACAGTAATTAGTAATTTACTTCAGTTTTCAAAAAGAGATATACATATTTAAAAGTTAATTTGCAAATAATGAATTAATAATAAAATCTATAATTATAAACAATTTAATATATTTACAAACTTTATCATTGTATCGTTAATAAATAACAATTAAAGAATAATTGATAGAACAAATAAATGAAATTTTATAATATATAGTAAAACAATATTCTATAAAATAAATAAAACATCAAAATTAATTATTACAATTGCAATTATTTTCTAATGAGAATTTTTTTTACTAAGACTCTACAGAATTTTCAAGACACTGATCTATAACGGCTAGTAGAAATTTATTTTCTAGAGCAGCAGCTACTCTTTCTTTATCAGCAAGTTGTTTATTTACAGCACATTCTGCCATATGCGTTCCTGGAGTAATCGTGACACTCACTTTAAATCTTGCTGGAATAGTTCTCAATAATTGTGTTTTTATAGACAATCCAATCAACGAAGCCATACTACAGTGAGGAATTGTTGGTGTAAATTTAACATTGATTTCATTACTTTTATCATCCACCTGGTGCACAACAATTAAAATTAATATATTTCATTGAAGTTAATTTGTTAACTTATATGAAAGTATTTCCAACAAATAAATGAATAATACAATGTTTTATATAAGCAATAAATTTCAATAAGTTAACAACTAATTTAATAGCTAATAAGATCAATAATTTATATATTTACTTATATTCGTGATACCTACTTCAATTAAATCTTGCTCAATTACGTTTAATTGTTCGAGGGTCAACGGATGCTCGGGATCCTTTATATTTCGTAGCAGCTCTGTGTACATGTCAATTATATACATATACATACATATATATACATTTATAGAAATTAGAATTAAACAAAGGTAGTCCAAAGAGTGTTTGCGTATGAAGAAAGGGTTATTTACCAAAAATACCACGTGCATCAAATTCATTTGGATTTCGAATTACATTCTCAGATTCAGTGTCGATTCCCAATTTTTCTTCCAATTTCGGATATATCTTAGGATTAGGATTTTCTAAAACTTTATTCATTTAGTCTAGAAGGATCTTTCTTTATTTGTTTAATAATTTAAAGAAAGAAAGGGATAGAAGGTGCTTTTGAAGGTTATGATCGGTTATATTTGAAATACACAAGAGCGCTGCAAAGAAAACGAATCCTTTTATTTCTGATTTTCCGAAACGCGGCAAGTGCTGGGAAACGACTGAACCTTAACATACGAAGCGTGACGACATATTTTCCATTCGAGAGGACTGAAGTCGCTCTATATAAGTGCAGAAATCGAGTTTCGACAGAGATTTCGAGTCGAGGTCGAGGCTGCGTTTCATAAAGCTCCTTGTTGCACGATACAATCTTATTACATCTAGATTAGACAGATATGTCGGCAGATTTTTCTGCTGGCAGCCATAGATAAATTATAAACTTATTAATCGAAATAAAAATAAAAACAAGATTTTAATGAGGAAAAAATTTCTTTTTTTATGAATCAATAAGCTTCTATGAATTGCGTGGGAACTTTCTCAAGTGAATTTTTTATATTTTATTTGCATTTGGCAGTTCGCTTAAATTCTTATCTACTTGTCTTTTATAATCAATTTTATCAAAATAAAGTTTTGATTCTTTTTCAATTTTCAAGGCTGAAAAAAAATCAAAGGATGTATCATAGATGCATGAACACGCGCATCATGCACGTGAATTCGAGCGGTGCACACGTATAGATCAAAGCTTATGCAATTGTCTCAAATGCATTTATTTATCAACATATTAAGTCGGTTACGGCTAGGGTGAAACCGTCTGACTGATACGAAAAATTATTTATAGAAGGGTCGATAACAGCCTGACTTATGCAGAACGTTAAGCAATTAGTCAAAGGTTTCGGGGCAATCCTTCAGATAATCGAGAAGTGTAGATCTTAAGTGGCAAGTAAAATTTAAAGGTCGACAAAATGATAGCGATGATCGAACTTCAAAGTTAAGTTTACGTATACAATAGCCTTGGTCGCTTTTCCATATTACGATAAGTGATTGCCACAAGTAATGCTGTGATGTGAACTTTGTCTGTGCGAATTGCCTGAGTATCGGTTAGATGGTGGACATGCGCATATTCATGGCAGTAGTGTGAGAGAAAAATATTTTGGCTTTCGGGGGCCTGAAAAACTTTTTTTTTAATCATGGTAAGTTCGAGGATCGCTATTTTTCTTGATTTATTCACAGTAACAATAAAAAGGATAGACCTTGTTTCCAAAACTGACATTCACGTGTCCTTACATGCTCGTTTTCAATTTCTTCTGGTCCTTCTCCCTGCATTCAATAACCTATAATATTTGGTATACGAAGATGAAACGTTCATTCGTGACAATTCAAATTTTTCCTTTAAAAGATAAATTTCTTTGTTATTCATTTAATTCTTTCCTCAAAGCTTTTAAAACTGTATGGATAATTTAGTCAAGAAAGATTACAATCGAAAAATTTGCTATTATGTTAATTTAAAATTATTTAGAATTCTATTTTAAAAATTTTTTATATTTGTCTTTACAGCATAAATTAAAATTTTCCCAAAGGGACAAAGTAAAGAAATTCATAACTTTCACACACACAGGAGAACAAACTGCCATATACTGCTTAACACAAAATGATTGGAAGCTAGAATTGGCAATCGATAACTATTTTCAAAATCCTGAAGTTTACTATAAGGAACCTAAAAATTCAATAGATAAAAAGAAATTAGAGTTACTTTATAGTCGATATCAAGGTAATCATATGATTATATAAAAACCTTAGATATTTTTATAGGTTATAGAGAAATTAATTAATTGTGTTTATTTATAGTTATTTATCTTTGTGACATAAATAAATTAAAAATTAAATTAAATTTCAAATAAATTCAAGTAAATTATAAATTATTATTAACCAATAATATCAATGTAAATAAAATTTTGTTTCAGATATAAATGAAAATGATAAAATAACAGCAGATGGAATTATGAAATTTTTGGATGATTTAGGTCTTACTCCAGAAAGTAAATTAGTATTAATTATAGCTTGGAAATTTAGAGCGGAAGCCCAGTGTGAATTTACTAAAGATGAATTTATTAATGGCATGACAGACTTAGGGTAAGCAAATATATTTTATGAAATTGATATTTTATACATTGTAAAATATACAATGTTACAGAGCTGATAGTATAGATAAACTTAAAACAAGATTGAGTAGTTTGGAGGGTGAATTGAGAGATCCCTTAAAATTCAAGGACTTTTATCATTTTACATTTAATTATGCTAAAAATCCAGGACAAAAAGGACTTGATTTAGATATGGCAATTGCATATTGGAATATTGTGTTAAAAGAAAAATTTCAGTTCTTACAATTATGGTGTCAGTTTTTACAGGTATGCTTTGGAATTAAGCAGATACTTTGAATTGTAATTAATTAAATTAGAGCACTTTCTATGTTCTATTTCATATCTTGTGCAATTTTTCATGAGATCCCAAAATTAAAACGCAAAATATTATTATTAATATTATGTTAAAAAATAATACGTTTATAAGTATTATAAAACTGATTCATGCTTAATATTTAATATTATTTAAACATTAAAAACAACCTTGTTATTTAGCTGTAGATTTAATAAATCTATATTATTAAGAATACAATAATAAACAATATAACACAATTATATATACATATAAAAATACTAAAAATGTTTTATAAAAAAGAGATTTCAGATTTAAAGTTGTTTCCATCGTAGAAGATTTTGAAATTTAATATAATCAATCAACTTTATTATTGAATATGATTAATAATTATTATTTATATGTTATATATATATATATATTTATATATGTATATATAAATTACTTATATAAATATAATTAATTAATTTTCGAATATATTTTTACAGGAACATCATAAAAGATCAATTCCAAAAGATACATGGAATTTACTTTTAGATTTTGCTCTTGTGATAAATCCGTCAATGACGAATTATGACGAGGAAGGTGCGTGGCCCGTATTAATCGACGATTTCGTTGAATGGGCGCAGCCGCTGGTTCGTCAATCTCACTATCATCTTACTAAATGATTCGCTAACTTTAATTTAACATTATTATTTATAAAGTTGCCAGAAGAGCCTTTAATCAGTGAATGATTAAAATATATTGGACAAATTCCTTTTCTAATGCTAATCGCTATGAGGCGAAAAAAATATTTTTCATAAAATATAGTTTAAAATGATAGGAAAAAAAACGAAACATTAAGTAAGTAAAGTGAAAAACATGAAAAATATATTGTTGCACTATAAGCGGCGAGATATCTTAAATCACAATGTTATATTCTTTTGATCTCTTTATCTTCCCCTTTCTTCTCTCTCTCTCTCTCTTTCTCTTATCACTCTATATTTTCTCAATATCTTATTCGCTTCCATTTTTTAAATAATTTTTTTCCTATTTCTCTTTTTCTTTATTTGGAAACACTTGACGTGCGTATACGACTACATACTAATTCGCTTACAAATGCGTAAATATTGATGAATTCGTTTTAGCATTTTTCAACATTAAAAACAATAATTATGAATTGATTCACATATGTAGATAGCAAGTGTTAGAAATTTCTTGTTATTAAAAATAGTAATTTACCAAACATTAAATACATTTTGTGCAACCTTGTAAAAAAAAGAAAAAATATATGCGATCATTTAATTACTATGAAATTAATGTTTCACTGGCATCTACAGTACTATTAAGTGCTGTTTTACTTGAATTCGCAACAGTAAAATAGAAAGGAATTATTTTGCAATATAGAGTAAAAGTTATTTCATTTTGGAAAGAAGATATCGCCCACATAAAATAAATATTTTGTTTTAAGAATTCAAGATATGTATTTTACTTGAATTCAAATTTCAATAGATATTGGAATTCAGTTCCATTTTTATTTTAATTATTGCTACTTACTTGAATAATTAGTATTATTTTCGTAAATGTACATTTATTATTTTTAAAAAAATAAAAAAGTGCAATTTTTAATATAGTTTTACAATAATTGGTATATTATTAAATAATTTATTATATTATATTTAAAAAAATCTTTTAAGTCGAAGTATTTCCATAATAAATTCTGATTAATTTTTAATATTTTAATATAGAAAAATAAATTTCTATTATTTAAAAATAATAACTAATTCTTCAAATAATTTGCAAGTAAAACATTTTCAATAAATTAGTTATTGAACAAAACTATATACTCTCTTACAACTGATTTTATGTTTAGTATTAATAATCTCTTTTTATTAAAAAGCATTAGCTTATGGACTGTAAAATTTCAATGTTTTATGTCACTACAGCATATGGCAAACATGCATACAGGCTGTGATTAAAAAAAAAACATTAAAGAGAAGAAAGTTCTAGAAGTTTTTCTTTTAACTTTGCATTTATAGACTTAATGTGTAAGATAGTTTTTTTTTTTTATGAATGAATAACAGATTTTTTGGAAATAATTTATAATACATAAAATTTCCATACGAAAATAAAATTATAAACATTCTTTTTTATTAAATAAAGTTATTTTATACTAAATCAGACTGAAGGAAAAAAGCAATAGTATATGATTGTAATCGAAATTCGGAAAATTACAGAATGTTCTTGCTTTCAATTATAAAATGCGAATAAAATAGGTCACTACTGAATTCGACATCTATTTTAGTAGATTTATTTTAAATGCAAAATTACAATTGGTCTATTAATTAAGAAAATAATAAATTAAGAGAAAATGCAGAAGTTGCTTTAGTTCTTTAGAGAAAGTAAGGCACTTATTAAAAGAAAATGAAATTAAGAGATAGTAATTGTCACATGCGAAAAATGTTGAAATAAACTTTTAAGAAGAAAAAAAGGTTAAATTTTCTATTCACATATAAAGCATTTTTCTTAAAATCAATTTTGTTTCAACATTGTTTTTATTGTCATAAGGTTTTTAAAACCATTACAATTTTGTAAATAATGTAAATAAACGTATCGTTACTTTAATAAGAAATAAATAGTTCAGTAAAACTGGTTATAATAAAGTACTACTTTTCATTGGTATATATTGGTGTTGATTATTTTATCAATTTAATACATTTTATATATAAAATTTATATTGACGATGAGAAATACATACACATACGCGCGCGTGCGCGCGCGAGCTCCTATCCAATTAAATAAAGTAGATAAAAATGTGATTTACTGTTGCATTGCGTTATTGTATCTAATTTTGGATAGACGCAGTGCACCTACACTCATGGCAAGAATTTGATTTATGCGGTTTTTGGTAATACAAGCATGCCAATTCATACTGATTAGCTTCGAGTGAGTAGCATTTGTGTATAACGTTTTTTATATACCAGTTGCATAATTCATTTAAATTAGCATTCGGTGTCTGTAAATATTAATTATTGTAAATTGTAAAGTAAATTTGCGATAAGTAATTTGAATATTTTTTACCGTTGTTACCAATAATTTAATAAAAAAAATAATCTGAATTTCTGTATTGTTTATTGTATTATTTATTACTATGCCGTATTTTTTTTTTTATAAATGATAAGATCATTTAACTGAACTGACTGAAAAAATTATAGGAAAATGTATGGGAAAGGGCATTTGATTTTGATTCAAAATTTCTTAAAAAAAA
This sequence comes from Ceratosolen fusciceps, assembly GCA_018883505.1. Taxonomy (NCBI): domain Eukaryota; kingdom Metazoa; phylum Arthropoda; class Insecta; order Hymenoptera; family Agaonidae; genus Ceratosolen; species Ceratosolen fusciceps. The sequence goes on from RCIC01000009.1 coordinate 7,596,866, forward strand.
GAATAAGAGATTTTTAAATATTTATGAGCCGAGTTTTGTCAGTTATTATTTGGAAAGCAATTATTTTAAAAGCAAATATATAAGTATATTCTGTTTTTTATATTTGTCTCACATGTCTATTTACTTTCAAAGCCGAAATTGTGAAACTTACTTGTGCCACTACTAGGCCTCTATTCGAATTCTTTGCGATGTTATGCCCATGGGAATCAAATAGAGTGACCTATTGTAAAATGTAATTCTGTAATTTACAACTTAAACAATAGACTTAATTAATTTATCAACGGCGGTTAATGAGATATTATTATTCCTCCTACCTTGCCCGTTTCCCCTTGAAATATAAAAAGTATTGTTCTACCACAAGTGATTAAAAGCATAAATAAATCTTGGCTTATTGGATTCTTATACCAATCGTTCAAGAATGTTTTTATATTTTTGCATAAGCTTGTATCGAGATTTTCACGAAAGATTTGAAATTTCTGAAAATAATTTTTAAAAATCGGATACATAATTATTTAAGGCATGATGGCGTATGCCTTATATAGAACGACAGATTTAAATATTTTGTTTTTACCATTAATGATAGCTTATAATAATTATTATTGTTTAAAAAATTATGTTTTATTTAAAATAAATACCCATTCTTTTAATAAACTCAGATTCTTCCCACCGAATCTTAATGCCTCCTCCGTATTCAAATAAGGGTGCGGAACAAGATTATTCTTGACAATGTGTGAGTGAATTTTATTGCCCTCTATTATCGATTCTGCTATTACTATATTAAAATCCAAATTGGAATCAATGACTACGATTTGTAGAGATAATTGGCTAATACGTTGGGCTACCAGCAAGCAGATTAACGTACACGCTTCGCTAACTGTTTTAATAATGATTTTTTTTTTTTTACAAATAATCATTATAATCATATGGATATTATTATTCAAGCTTAAGCCTATCATTTGTAAAAAATTATGAATTTGCGCTGCATTTTAAAAGGAAAAAAAAAAGCTTTAGCTAATATTACCTAAGTAATTTTTACAAATTTACCGATATTTAAAGAAGTATTGCGTCTCATTGGACGTAAACGTTGTCTAAATTTGATCTTTGTGAAAAATAAAAAAATCGTATTTTGGTTATCAGTGACTTACTTTCTTGGCCGGGCGGATATAAACTTTGGGTGAATTCTCCTTGATACCAGAAAACTTCGACGTTATAATAGTACTCTTTACTGTAATTTGGAAAATTTTTGCCGAATAATGGTGGAAGAGACATATTTTTATTTTTTTTAAATTTTCAGATTATTTAAGCACTAAGATTTTTCAATTACCATTATTCATTTTTACTGATTATTTTTCAATTTTTATAGATTTTAAACTGTAAAAAAGTTATTAAAGTTATTTTAAATTTCATTGCCGAAATATATCTTTTACAAAAAATTTTGATTATAAAATATATATTTTTTAATCATCCATCTTGATTAAACTTGATTCGATTGTCAATTAGATATTTTGACTATTTATTCGAATTTCGCGCTATAAATATCAAATGAGAAACAATAAAGTATATTATATTTTCCTTATAAATTTCTTATACAATAAAATTAATTAATACGATCCACATTTTTAATATAATAATTTAATAGTAAGTCAAGTAATAATATTTTTTTTTAGTTGAATATGATTTAAGCAGTTCTAGCAGAACACATAATTTTATTATAAAGATGGCTTCATTCAAGTTAAATTCCAAATTCAAAGAATTACGTATTTTATTATGTCAAACGTCAAAAGAGAGTGAGGGAGCTAGGTAAAATAACATATTCACAAAATATAATTAAAAATGAAATTTATCATATTTATTTAACTTTACAATTTTATACTTTATACTTTATACTTTTAGATTAATATTCATAATAGGTTATTCTATTTATACCTAAATATATTATTTATTTTCAGAAAATTCATAGAACAAAATTATGTGAGCTTAAAAAAAGTAAATCCAACATTGCCTATTTTAATACGAGAGTGCTCGAATACGGAACCGAGACTTTACATTCGTGCGGGTAAGTATTACAATTCATATTAACTATACTAAATAAATCTTTTGCATTGTTAAAACATTACAGAATATGGCAAAGAAACCTGCATTCAATTAGAGGATCTCAATGCAGCTGATATTTTAAAAAAACTTAAACAAATTACATCTAGTTAATTTTGTTAAGAAATGGTTGTAATATGTATTATTAATTCATTAAGTTTGCAAATAAATTAGATCTCTTATAACTAAATTATGTTAATTACTTTTTCTTTTTCATTTATGCATCATCCTCCATTTAAAATTTTTATTCTAAAATTTTAATTTACAAATCTATTCAATTGAATTTCGGCAAACCAAATTCCTCAGGTTTAAACTCATTCAGGCTATTGATCACTAAAGTAGCTTGTTTTGTAAATTTCTTGGGCAGACTTTTATCAGGTACCATTACGGTTTGCATTCCTGCACTTACTCCAGCTTGAACACCGTTTGGTGCATCTTCAAAAACAAGGCACTATAAAAAATAATTTATTATCAATATAATGTCTGGCCTCGTCGTAAAAATTGAACAATCGCAAATTTTTCAACCTTAGAGGGATCGGGTTTGTCTGAAAACCTTTGTGCAGCAACCAAAAATATATCTGGATTTGGTTTTCCTTGTTTTACTTCAGGATCAGAACCTCCAAGCACTTTATGATGAAATAGTTCAAAGACATTTGTCAAATGTTTAGTTTTTAATGCAAAACTATCAGCACTGGAACTTGTAGCCAATGCAATAGGAATGTTGTGTTTTTTTAAATGTTGCAGAAGATTTTCAACACCTATTTACACACAATTAGTTAAATGTTATTTATTTTATATAATATCATTAGATAACATCAATGCGAGTGCTATGAAACTTTGAATGTGTGATTAACAGTCGCTGACCAGAGCCAAGGTATGTACTTCAGATTTCTTGAATGAAGTTTATAGTATTTTTTATTTATTTAAATTCACTGTATAATTATAAATCTCGTAATTATTATGAAGTAATATTAATGTATAATTTAAACATTGAAATAAAAAATAAAATTTATTAAGGATAATTATTTTTTTATATTAACAATATAAAAAGTACTAAGCTTATATCATTTATTTAAATTTGATATTTTTACAGAAACTTCTGTTTTTAAATCATATATTCACATTACAAATTTAACAAATATTATATTATAATTCTTCAATATACATTAGCAAATTTTATAGATATTAATAAGAATATTTATGTTATAGAACAGAAAATTTAGCACATACATTTAAAAATTTAAATAAATTTAATTACAATCATATATTAATAATTTCGAAAATTATAATATTGAAAAAAAATTTGATCATTAAACATGAATGAAAATTTATATTGATTTTATACATTATATACACGCACACATACATACACACGCAAATAGCTATATTTAAAACAGTTTTGCCAGTGTTATAAATGGAGCAGTTTTTGAATATTTTTCTTGTTTATTAGATTAAAATTCAAAATTAATATTATGATCTTTATGCAAAACTATCATATATTATTTTTACTTTATTAGATTATTTTGCATGAATTTAATTATATAATACATACTATATAGTCATTAATTTTAATAGCTAAGAAAATAGTCAACATAATTTTATTCTATAACATGATTAATTAAAGATCAAAGAATGTATACATAATTTGTTATAAAAATGAATTAAAAAAATAGTATAAGATGTATGAAATGAAATTATTCAAAATAGAGATTAATTTTCCTGAGAAGCATGTATATAAAGGCATGCTCTCTTTTTTAAACAGTATGTTAAAAATAAGGTACTTGTGATGACATGAGTATAAAAATCTGCAAAACAAAAATAATGAAGCTGCAGCTTTTGGGAGCAAATAAAACTTCTTAACCTGGCATTAGTTTAACGTCAATAAAATATTCTTTCTGCAAGCTGTAGTAAATTTTCTGAAAATCAGGTACGCTTAGTGGCAGTTTGTTATGGTTTATTATAATTTCAGCCCCAATTCGCTCAGGTCTTCCCAGCACTTGAAAAACCAGTTCTCCCTCATATTTATAGCCATATTTCCCACAGATAGTACCATAAATTTTCTTGTATATTGTTTCTGAATCTGTAGAGTATAAGCGAAAAAAAACAACATTAAAAGATGGGAAATATCAAAGTCACCTGGTAAAAGCATAGAGCTTGGGAACACATCAGCATAGCCAACTAATAGCTGGTCTGTTAATTCCATTGGCTGCAGTGGCAGCTCAAATGTGTCTATTATGTAACGCACAAGCTCATGCGTATGAAATCCCATAGTAGTAGCCTTATTTTCCCATGTAAATTCTTTGCCATAAGGATTAAGAATACGATTAATAACTGTAGTATATAATAGTTCTGTATCTGTAAAATTAAGGCAATATTGACAATTTGAATAAAAAGTTAGCCATGAAATTATATCAATAGATGTGAGAGAATATTTCTGTAACATAATAAACATTTAAAATTTAGCTAACTTATTTGTCCTACATATAAATCTATTCAAATTAAAATTATTAATTCAATTAATAAGATTATTGCAGAATATGATTAAAAAAATTATTAATAAATAATTTAATCACGTGAATTTAATATTATTTAATAATTATTTTACTATTTTATTAAATTTTATATTTTCAAAATGGCTTTATATAAATTAAAATTCTTAAAATGTAATAAAAGCTGAAACAAATTAATTTATTTTATGTAACTTAACTTATGTATTTCAAATTGTCAAAAAAGTGTGCGCGCGTACTGATATCTGTATTCAAACGTATCAGCGGGTTTCAATTTTTATATTGAAAATAAACTTATTAATTTTAATAATCAACTGCTAAAATCAAATATTTAATCAAATATTAAATCAAATAATAATAATTATTTATGAATAAAGAAAATTTGTTAAAATAAAAAATTACTTAAATATATAATTACAATCAATAAAAAACATTTTTTTTAAATTAAATTAATAGTTGACTAAATGTAAAAAAATTAAGTTTTGAAAATAGTGTAATTTAAGCAAGAATTTACTTGAGATTGCATGAATTTTTTAAAAACCTTTTTCGAATTGTACAAATGTTAATTTCCTATTAAAAATATTATATATTTAATATGATTTCTCAATAAAAATGCATGATTCCCATTCCAAAAATGTTATCAATGAAATGTTATTAGAGAAAAAAATTTAATAATAAAAAATATAAAAGTATACATATATAAGTAAAATAATAAAATAAAATGTTAAAGAAATAGTTAAAAGTATTGAAATTAGTGATAAACGTTTAGTTACATAGGTATAGAAAGAATTATTGGTATAGATTATGGGCCATGGAAATATATTTATTAACGTTCTAATGGTTTTAAAAATTTAATTACGTACCAAAAATTAAAAATCTTACTTGTTTATATATAAATAGCGATTCTAATAATTTTACACTTAAATAATTCTACATTTAATAGCTTCTCTTTCAGAATTTTTCACATTAGCACATAGCTGTACGTATAGATAAATAAATGCTCGGGCATTTTATTAGCATAATATTAAAGAAAATATTAAATATTTTCTTTCTAATTTCAATACGAATGTACTTAGATATTATTTTAAAAATATTCACGATATTATGTTAAATTATGTTTATCTACGATTTCTGTGATATTTTAAAGAGATCTAAACGATACAAAATATACCTGTAGATGAAACAATATTTATAATTACCGCCATTCATTAAAAGCTCATATACGTGTCAATTATTGATATGCATGGATGCCGTACCCAATGTGTGTGTAAATATATATATAGGCGCTTAAAAATTTTGTACTACATATTAATGTGAAATTAAATAAACTTATCGAACGTATTAATAAGCAATGCATACAAGCCGTATATATATACAGTATAATATGTCATCATAATACAAGCTAAAGAGTAGTGTGGAAATTGTATAATTTGGCGGTCGAGAGAACCCTATAAAAATATTTTATTAAACATGCTTTTTACGACTAAGCATCTCAAGAATTTTAATACTCTTATGAATGTACAAGAAAGAATGAAAAATATATGTTAAATCTTTTTTCGACATATCAATACTTCAATGCGCTTCTCACATATTTGACTGTTAATTACTTAATTACTGTCTCATAAAAATGGACCTTGCTTTTTTATTTTTATGATATTAAATATTAAAATAATCGTATTAAAAAGACTATTAAAAGATTATAAGTCAATTGTTATGTTTTATTTTTAATAAGTGATGCAATTAATTTTTTCTTATAAATAAATTAAAAAATAAATTAATTTATCTTAAAGGTTAGTTTAAATTAAGTTAAATTATATTACTTTGTTGATATTGAGCATTGTTGAAATATTATTATACAATGTAACATCAACTTTTAATTATTTATTAAATGAAAAATATTTTTAAATTAACCTAAAATATTATTTCATGTTAAACAAGTAATAAAAATGGATAATGGATATTGATATTTAAGATTTCTTGAAACAAAATGAAAAGCTTAAAAACTTACAGTGCAATGTATGTAAATATAATTTAAATAATTGACGGTTTTTTCAAATGTAAAACAGTTTTTAATAATTATTATTATATGAAAACATAGTTTTTATCTTAATTATCATAATTGAGAGCACGCTTATATCCATTGAAGTGCTTGCTTTTACATGATTAAATTAAGTATTTATTTTAAAATTTTAAAATAATATTTAATTTAATAATAAAATTTAATATTTAAAATTAAAATATTTGGAGGGTATAAGAAATTTTAATCTATGATATTATACAATAGTTTAATATTTTGGTATAAAAGTATAAAAAAGATATATTTTATAAAATTATATATTTACAATGGGAAGGTTTTTTTTTATCAAATAGTATATTTTAAAGAATTTTTACTGTGAATAGAAATATATTAAAATTTTTGTGATATTTTTAATTAATATACACACAATTTAAGCAACTTTCAATAAATTAGATCATATATTGAAAATATTTTATTTACTTGCTATAATTTAAGAATAATTATTAATATGGACGAATTACAATTATTGTTAAATGAACATATATTTTCTAATAAAAATGTTATCATTAAAAGAAGAATACGAAGAAACAAAAAAAGCACAGGTCTTGAAAATTAGTATTTGTCCATGACCTTAAACGAGATAGAGCACATACTTTCATTCTCTCTCTCTCTCTCTCTCTCTCTCTCTCTTTGCAGTTGCCTACATAATATATCCCTTCTTTTCCCTCTTTCTCTCATTATAAGTTATATATCCACTATTGGCCTATTAAAATCACAGAGTAGAGAAAACCAGTGGAACTGGGTCGAACGTGAAATCGCACTATAATAAAGACGAATTCACCTCCTTCCGTATTTGGTCCCCTCATAAAATCTCACCTATCAATAGTCCGTCCATGTCGAAGATGCAGTGGGTCACATTTTTGAATTTCCCGTTTGACACTTCTGACATTGCGAATTTTCGGACCGAATTCTGTATGTCCTTATACAAATGCCTATATAAAAACGACGTACTTACACACGTGAACATATACGCGGCTAGAATTATCACGCGACCACAAAAACAAATTAACCTTCACGCTCCTCGTCGCAAACTAAACTGACTAATTATTCCTTGAACACTGGAGCTTAAAGCTTGACTTAGCGTGAACCACCAAACGTCACACGCCAATACTACTTTGGCCTAAAAATGGCGGCAACACTATTTTACTTTGATTGGATGGCTTATTTGTCCAATACCGAGTGCTTTAGTATAGAATCTTGAATGTCAGTCGGTACAAGAGCAAGAGACCCAAGACTAGTTTATCGGATTTTTATTTAACACTAGCCAGGTCAAATTATTTAATTGATCTGTGAATAACTAATCGCTTCCTCTATCTTTCTCTCTTATTTTTTCTCTCCTACTTCTTATACTATTTCTACCCATCTATGACTATGTCTATTTTTCTCAGCGTTAAGCGTTGAGGTTTCATAATGTACTGGACCACTTCCTATAATGGCTGGATTATCATTTTTTTCTTATATCAATTATCGGATTATATAAAAGCAAGCAAATACGCAACAATAAGTCAGATTGCTTCAGTATATATTCGACTTTATTCATAACATATTCATTTTAAGTACTGTCCTAAATTCAATATCATCAGGCAATTTAAATTTTAAATTTATTATTCTAAGTTTGCATTTTGGACAAAATATCGGGCCAATCAAATATTCTTACAATTTTTTCCTCACGTTATTTTATCACTAAGTATCAATCGTTGTTATAATATTTAATATAAATTATTCGCGGTTTTCACAATTGTACAATAATTATTTTTAATAAAAATTATTACAAATAAGTGTTATTAATAATCAAAATTGATTGATATCCATGTATTGATTGATTTCCACCCATTATTCAAACAATTATGCATTTGGTATAATATAAAATACTTCAGTAAATGACATGTAACATAAATAATTCTTAAGTAAAATTATTATATATTTTGACACCAACATATTTCTACTGTTTAATTTTAATTAGCCAGCAAAGTAACGATACCTGTTCGTATTCCATAATGCCTGTTCATTTTCATACATATTCTCGAGAATAATTTTATTGTATTTAAAGTAGCGATAACTAGTATTGATTGATGTGTAAGAACTATTTAAATACCGCATCAATATATAAATAGTGAGCATAAATACATTATTACTTGTAGATATCTTATTATATAATTGGTAGAAGATCGAAATGCTAATGAATGCCGAGATAAATAGAAAAGTAATTTGTGACTTAATCGTACTACATTCGCCTTTAATCAAAATTTCTAAATCGACAAAGTCAGTTATTTAATTAAGAATTGCTTTTGTTTTTATTCTTATAATTAACTTTTATACAATTAATTAAATAAATAAATTAATTAAATAAAATAAATTAATTAAATTAATTAAACATAAACTTTCAGAAATTAACTATAAATAGACATTAATATTTCTATACACAATTTATTACTCGAATGTCTGTTTAAAATTAAATGCAGAATATATTTACAATTTTTACGAACAATTTAAAAACTTCATCGTTCTTCTTCAGCTATTGAGTATAAATGTGAACAAAATATAAAATATAAAAATAATATAAATAAATGTAAAAAATATATAAAAATGTTAATAGTATATAATTTATATAATGACGATCATTACAATTTCAGCATTTTTAAAGTATAATTGTATGTGCTGCTTCACAAAAATTGATTTTTAATATATATGATTCATAGTTCATTTCATCCTCCCCTTTTAATTTTTATATTATATCCACTTTGTTATCAGAGCTGATTAAACTTGTTTATTAAGCGTTTCTTGATGTCAATTTAAAAAATTTAATAATGTATTACTTTACAATTGAATAAGTTCATTCATTTGATTGTCAATTAGAAAAGATTGTCAATTGAATAATAATTTTTAATATTAATTATTACTAATACTAATTATTTAGTATTAGTTTTAACTATTTGTAATAATTTTGATTAATAATAATTATCGATATCATATGACAAAAATAATTATATTAAATAATAATTGGTCATAATAAATATTTATTTAATTATTAATTAAACGTGCATAGAAAGTTATAAATTAATTTAAAAATAATAAGTGATTCATTTATTTTTATAAATCGGCATACATTATTTTTTAGATTTAAAATTTACTTGAATTGACAATATTTTCTATGTCACTTTTAAAAACGAAATGGTTATATTTATTGATAAATTTTCACATTGAAAATAACAAAGGATTGAATTCTAAAATTATTACTATTATTGGTAAAAATTCATTCATTAAATAAGCATACAAACTTATGCATTAAAATATAAATACAGAATATTAAAATTCGTGTAAAAAATTTATTAATTTCATTTATTTTTTCCGATCAGTGTTAAATTAGTGCATTATTTACATTTAATATAATTATTATTAAAGCCGATAATATTTATTTAAAAGTAAAGTAAAACTAAATAAACTTGAAAATCCTTTTAAATGAGTCTTAGTATCGAGATGCAATACGTAATTTGTTTTACAAGGGACTTGTCTATAACAGAATTTAAAAACAACTCGACTTCCAAATGTATTTGCATATCCTTGTGAATTCAATCCTGGGATATCGATGATAAAATTGTATGATTGCAGTAGCGTTTATTTGCCCTTTATTTTAACTGATGATTGCATAGTAGATATAAACATGCGAAAATAAAAATAAAAAATGCGTGTGCAAAAAATAAAGTGTGTGTGCGTGTGTGTGTGTGAGGCAGTCACAGCTGAGCTAAAAATCGTGTATTAGATAAACATATTTTAGATAACGGATATTTCATTAATTTGTGGATCAGCTTGAAAATTAGTTACTAAGCGAATTTAACGTTCCCTAACTCTTATAAATATTTCAAGATCAAGATTTCATAATTGAGAAAAATAATCATTATGTTTATATTTTCTGTTAAAAATGAAGAATATAGATTTACTATAAAAATTAAGAGACAAATAGAGAATTGGACAAAGATTAACGTTAAATGAGACGGATCTACGAATTGTTCCAAATTTTTTTGCATAACCAAGTAAAATTTTCAAGGAATATTTACGCAAGTTTATTAAATTACTTTAAACTGAATGTTCAATATATATAATTAAACTTGGTATTTAAACGAAAAAAAAAGAAAAAAGTTTAATCTTACAATTAGGTTTACAGCATGTTTAGATAAATTCTATGTTACACATTTTACATTAAATTAAACTTGTAGGGAGTAAAAAGTTTTGTTATCACGTTAATGACAAAAAAAGCGAGATATTAATTTTCTGAAATGATAATATACGTAATATATGCGAATAAATTTCATAATTTATCGCTGACCCCAGTGTAATTTATTAAGAAAAGCGACGAAGTTCTTTGTCAGTGATTAGAAAACCTTGAATTTGTTAAATTTCAATTAAAAACCATGGGGACAATTAACGTTCGGAATACTTGCTCATGAATCATTCCTGCAGCTGACGAATACTACTTAGTAATAAACAGTCTTTAAAAATATTGACTATTGTAGATGAAATTTTTATATTCCAGACTATCAATGAACGGTCAGTGATGATAAACCAAAGCTTTTCAATTTATTCTTTAAACAAATTTTTCAAGAATCGAATTAATTTACTTATCGGTTGTATTAGCCGAGCGCAATTCTATATCGCAATAAATACATTAATTACGCAATTGCAAAGCCTATCGGGTAATAACTAATTTCAGTGATAATATAAATGCCTAATAATAACTGTGACTGGCTTATTGTAAACAAAGATTCGTGTTGGTAGGAGAGGGGATGGAGCTGGGGATGGTAATAGCTGACTATTACCGAAAGGTCCTTTAGTCGTTCTCGTTGACGAAAGCCCTAAAGTCCTTTTCACCTTAAAATAGACAACGCAGTCCCTTCTTTAATAAATGCCAGAGAGGTGGGAGGCTATTGTACGAGTTTCCGGAGGCTCGACGAGAACGAAACCGAAAGGAGTGGCGGCGGTCACCCAATGGAAGCTTGGTACGAGGGGAAACCTAGCGCCATCCTGAGCCTCTATTGGCCGAAGAAATTAACAACGGAAAAAAGACAGAAAGTGTCCGGTTGATGATTGCGCACAAGTGACCGTAGGTAGTATCAGTTCAGACATTGGGATATCCAGGGATTGTTGAAGTCGGTACGTCATGAGCTTTGCTGGATTTGCGGGGTCGAAGAGAGTTTTGGTCGCATCGGCGCAGTAGCTTCTGTCGAAGCGTCGGTGGGATGAGAGCGACTTCGTTGTAAACAAACGCGACCAGGCTGACCACGTATTTTTCTCCGAGTGTGCTCAGTGAAGGGTCAAGAGTTCGGTCTGCGGACGAAGATCGATCGTTCCGTAAGACCCTCCACGAGGAAAGCTCGACTCGGACGAGAGATATAGTCGAAGGACGGCTTGTTGCCGGAGGCGGAGCAGCCTCGTCGAGAAATGGTCTGTTTACTTGACTTTTTAAAGTCCACTTGCTACCAGCCCGTGGAACCTTCTTAACCTTCTGCTACATCCCCTTTTCTGTCATTTTATTTATTTCATATATTTATTACTATTCAATCGAGTCTTTCACGTTGCGCTCTTGTTTCATTAATTTTCTTAATTATAACGTCCTTGACAAAGATCCTTCGACACTTACCTTCAATCTCCTTTTTCTGTTTACCTACATTTTTTGCATATCTGCTATTCATGTAACCTTAACTTGGATCTAATGTTCCTTGAAAACTGAACTATCACTATCGATGTCCATTACGACCAATACATTCACCTGTACAATGTACGCTTATAATTATTGTTTCATACAATACAATTATCATGGAATCGTATCCTTCTGATGAAAGTAAATTTGCATTCCTACTAAGTTTATTTATAAAGATTGGTTTCAAAAAATTTTTAATTCTAATAATTCAAATTAATTAAAATTTAATTAAAACGCAAAAATATATTTTACTATTTTAAATAAATATCTATAAAAATAATGTTCGAAATGTAATTTAGAAATCATTATTTCATAAATGAATTTTTCATTATTTAGATTAAATAAAATAAAATAAAATATTAAGTGTTTAATATTGCTTTAAATTTAGCACTTTTACTATTAATATAAAATTGTCTAAATTTTAAGTAATTATATAAATACCTTATTACAATCGAAATAAATTAAATATTTATTTGTAAATTACAATTTAATTATATCAAGTTCTATTGTAGGATGATGATGATCAGTACCAGTCTGGTTATGATGTGGGATCCTTTCCAAAAGATTTTGGGTATACACCATTTGATGGTGACGGAGATAGCTCTGCAGGTCCCATGACAGGAGATCAAAAGCCTAGAATATTGTTAATGGGCCTTAGACGGTACATAAGCAAAAAATATGAAATATTTACCAGAGTAATTTATTATAAAATAATTTAATGCTGTAAGTATTAATTAATTTTTTCTTTAATCTAGAAGTGGAAAGTCTTCGATACAGAAGGTCGTTTTTCATAAAATGTCACCAAATGAAACTCTTTTTTTGGAGAGTACAAACAAAATTATTAAGGATGATATTTGTAACTCAAGTTTTGTACAATTCCAAATTTGGGATTTTCCTGGGCAGATAGATTTCTTTGATCCTACATTTGACAGTGACATGATTTTTGGTGGCTGTGGAGCTTTGGTTTTTGTTATTGATGCTCAGGATGATTACATGGAAGCTCTAAATAAACTCCATTTGACAGTCACAAAAGCATATAAAGTTAATCAAGCCATTAAGTTTGAAGTTTTTATACATAAGGTTGATGGATTGTCTGATGATTACAAAATGGAAACTCAAAGAGATATTCATACCCGCGCAAATGATGATTTAATTGATTCTGGTGTGTAAGATTTACAACATTTATGATTAATAGTACATTATTTTAGTATTTATAATTAAATTTATAATTTATATTATAAGAAAAAAATTCTACATCATGCGAGTAGTTTCTAATCTGTATACAAATGATTCAAATTTAAAATTAAATTAAATTATTTATTAATGGATTGTAAAGAACTGTAAATATTGAATTATTATTACATATAGATTCACAATAGTTTTAAATGATTATTCTATTATTATTTCAGAGTAAAATATTCATAGAATTTTTATTGCGTATATCCATAATTTATTTACAATAATAAATGAGTTTATAATGAGTTTAAAAAGTACGTAGAATCAACTATCTTGACAATTTTACGATATTTTAATAAAATATTTTTTTAGGATGCGATCAAATACATTTGAGTTTTCACTTAACTTCAATCTATGACCACAGTATATTTGAAGCGTTTAGCAAAGTTGTACAAAAATTAATTCCTCAATTACCGACCTTGGAAAATTTATTAAATATACTTATTTCAGTAAGTTCAATTTTCATATAAGAATCTTTCATTTAATCTGCATTATTATATATTGTATTAATATTTTCAGAACTCAGCAATAGAAAAAGCTTTTCTTTTCGATGTTGTTTCAAAAATTTACATTGCAACAGATAGCTCTCCAGTCGATATGCAAAGTTACGAACTTTGTTGCGATATGATAGATGTCGTAATCGATGTCTCATGTATATACGGGTAAATGATTTTATATTAAAATAAAAAACAACGCTCAGGTTTTTATTGTAAATATAATTTACTTATATGTACATATATATATATATATACATATGCATATAATTAGTGTTATCAAAATGCATTGGAGTAAAATAAAAGCTTCATTAAAAAATAAATCCAAATAATTCATACAGTACTAGTTACATTAATAGTAATAAGTTACATTAATACTTTATTAAAAACGGTTAAAAATGATAACTGAAATAATCATTTCGAACAGAAGTTTGATATATTTCTTTTCTATAACATGAATTATACTTTTTTCTTTTAGATTACGAGAGGAGGTAGAAGCCGCAGCGTTTGATAGCCAAAGCTCTAGTTTAATTAAATTAAACAATGGAACAATTTTGTATTTAAGAGAAGTGAATAAATTCCTTGCTCTTGTTTGTATTTTAAGAGAAGATAATTTTGATAGACAAGGTAAATTTCAAATATTGACTTGTAATTCCGTCTTTTAAGTTATCGCGAAATGATAATTATTTTAGTAATTTGAAATTTGAAAGCTTGCATTGGCAATTGATAGTAATAATAGCTGTTTTACTTTATTAGGCACGACCATGTGACATTAATAATATTAATATAAAAAAATTAATGTATCCGCGTCATTTAACATGATAATTAACTTTTCGAGAATGATTCAGGAAATGATTTGGAAGAAAAATATCGTAAAATTTTCCGAATAAGTGGAATAATAATCTATTCATGTCTAAAAAATAAACAATTTATTTAATTGCAGGCGTAATAGACTATAACTTCTTGTGCTTCCGGAATGCGATCCAGCAGGTTTTCGAGTTGCGTAACAAGGCTTTGGCAGCAGCGACGAGCAACAATGCCAATGTCGTTATTAGTATCAATAACCATTCAACCTCACCGGTCAATAGCAGTCTCATTGATAAAGGAGCTGGAAGTTTGAGTGCGAGCGTAGCTCAATCCTTGATGACTAGTCAAGCAATTGCAGGACCTAGCGGGACACTCACCCAGAACGGGACAATTGTCCTCGCTCAAAGCTAATTTACCGCGTGATGTCACACAATGGTACGGAGCTCTCGGCAAATTTCACTTTCATGTTAAAGAGACCTTTTGAAAAGCCCACCTCAGATAAGCTCGATTATTTGTATCAAGCTATCTATTTTTATTAAGCTGGGGCAAGGTGCATTTCGGTGCTTCCACCACTCTATACTTAACAAGCAAATATTTTACTTTCAGGCATTTTTACAATTATATTTAAATTAATCTTTTTTTTTAAGTGCTAACAAATTTAATAGTACTACCGAAATCGTCGAAACTTACCTGAATGTCATTATCACTAGCTGTTTTCAGTACACTAGTACCTAGCAATTTTAAAAATTCTTCTTTTATTTTTTTCATTTCAATATAAAATTACTCTATTCTCATTTTCATTATCAATTTAGCCTAATTAAAGCAGTTCTTTTTTCTCATCGTTATTTGGCTCATGGATTAAAGTTAATAAAATACTTCAAATAGAATCAAAAGACTTTAGTAAATGAACATCCAAAGTATTATAAAAAAGTAAATAATTATGACATTTTTAATATCATAAAATAATATTGTACATATTCATTCTGTATTTTACTATACCGATGATCACATTCATGAAAATAAATTTTTCCACGTCTTTTTGTAAATCCAAGATTCAAGAAATGTCATCGCTATATTTTAAATAAAACTTCACGATATATTATGAATGTAGGAATTCAAAAGAAAAATAATCGTAATTTACAAATATATATTATTATTAAAGTTAATTTTTGTTTAGTTTTTTAAAAAAAAGTTTTTGTACCTTCGTGCATGTATATATATATATATATATATACATATATATACACGCACATATTTATGTATTTATATTGTATACTATTGATGTAAAAAATGTAATTAGTTTATAATTAGAAACAATTGTATATATAATAATTTAGTAAGTTGTTTTGCCTTATACTTTAAAACACGCTGCATGTCAATTTTTACATCAGAATATTTTTTCTGTCCTTTCAAATACCGATAAACCAAAAATTTCTGATAAAGCTTGCTGTTGGTGACTTGAAGAAATATCAAATTCATTTTAACTTTCGTTCGGTATTGTCGGTAATTGTTGATTAACACTAAAATATACCAAATCAAAAAGTTAAAAACTAAAATATGTACAATATGCATGTAAAGTTTGACACCGTTTATTAATTTTATTATAATTTTTTTTTTAATCGTATATATAATATATAAACTGAAAGATTTAATTAATTGATTAATAATAAAAAAATACTTTAATAGGAGCAAAATAATATTTTAATTCTCTTGTGTGGCGATTATTATTAAATATATAAAAGATGCAAAATAATACATTTTGAAAATAAGTCTACAATGATAAAATAAAAAGTTACGAATCCTGAATAAAGTTTATTTTTATGTTTATACCGATTTTCTGTTGACTGGGAATTATGTCTCAAAACTTTTATTGATAAACAGGATGGTGGTAAGCTTTGGTATGCAATCTCGTTTAAAATGATTTTGCTTAAATCCGTTAAATAGTCTTTTATCGAACCAATTCGTTTCCTCAATTTTCGAACTACAGGAAGCAGATTATCTGGAAAAGGGCAGAAAGGATTTGGACAAGGATTTGAACTCACAGTCATGCGTTGCACTACTGTCAATCACACTAGGTCTTAAATTATAAAGAAATAAACTTTCAATTTTTTTAATTATTACCAGATATTTGAAAATTACCGTTATCTCAATAGTTTTTATGTATATTAAAGAAATAAGTAAGATGAGGTGCATGTAGACTATTTTACAAAAAATTTATTTTACAAAAAATTATTAGTAACGCATTATTAATTAAAGTCTTCATAATAAACAATAACAAGATTCTCGCTTACATAATTTTTAAATATTTAACAATTAACGTTGCATACAAAAAAGAGAAAAAAAAATTCTATAAACATGTATACAGATTTGAAGACCCGCTCTAAATAAAATATTAATTGCAGAGATCATCTTCTCTCATCATATTCGATGAGATTTTTTAATAACAAAAAAACTGCTGTCTAAACTATATTGTCTGTGTGCGTCTATGTCGATGTATTACGTTGATGGCATACTACAATTAAAGGCAGAGCTCAAGCCAGTCACTGTAAATAAAATATTAAAGAAAGACAATTAGCCAATTAAGTCGTCCAAATTAAATGTAATATTAAAATTTTTGTAAAAAAATCTGGAGTTTATAATTGAACCAAATTTATAAAAATACAAAAAAAATTTAAAAGTTTATCTAAGAAATTAGTTTAATGAACATCATATATTTATATATAAAACAAATTGATTTAACTTTTTAGTCCACCTTAACATATTAAAAAAATGCAAATAAATAAAAAAAAACTACGTGCGAACTAAGTAAAAATAAAAATAATTATATTTTATATTATCAAAATCAATTATGCATTCGGTGAAGCAATATGTTTCCTCTCTTTTTATCCTTGCTATCGATCAAATTTTCAAACGCTAAACAGTAATGTATGAGAATCTTTAATAATATAATATCAAATAAATGGAATTAATTATATTATTGTATATAGATTGATGTATCGCATAAAGACTTAATATGGCATTGTAACTTACAGTAATCTGCATCTTTATATTGTACAGTATTATGTAATCCTAAAGCCAAAAATGTATGGTACTTGACGTAATCGTTTTCAAACTGATCAAGAGATGTCCCGACGAACGCCAGCGACTCGGGTTTCCATTTGTCACGGATCTTCTCGCACATTTCCAATAGCTATAACAAAATATTTTTAGAATGATTTAGAAATAAAAATTAGAAAATCATTGAAAAATATATATAAAAAATATTAAGAACTTTTAAATACCTTAAACATAGTTTGAATCAAATCTTCGAATTTTTCAGTCTGAAGGCAATGTTCATTAACATTATCTAAATAATCATTATGAACTATATAAACAAAAAAACAAATAGTTATTGTATTATTAGAAGAAAATTTATTGTTAAAATATTTTAATTTAAAAACTGATAAATATTAAAATAAAAATATTTTTAGTAAGTATAAATTCCAACTAAAAAGTATCCCAAAAAATTAATTTTCTTAAATTTATCATCTTTACGTATTAAATATTTTTTATCAATACAATCAAAACATTTACTTCAATCGTATGGTTTCTTAAAAGAACGTGAAAATGAAAGTTAGTAATTAATTGGTACAGCTTGAAGATTTCTCTGTAATGTCATCTATGAAAATTGAAGAGCTATTACGTATTTCGGTTAAATAAAATTGAATTTATTTGTAGTCTGTGATTTTCTTTCTTATATTCTTTAGTTTACAGTTTAAGACAAATATTGAGAAATCGTACTTGTTACTATAGCTTCCAGGTTATCAGCTTGTGCAAGAGCTTTTTCTAAATTCGTGCCTAGGCTCTGCAAAACTTGCCCTGATAAATATGCATGTACAGATCCAATAGCATGTAATAACCAAAATCGCAAACTTTCAAGTCTCTTAATGTGAAAATGCTGAATAATGTCTGGATTCACTAATTCATTGACTTTCTCTAAATCTAAATTAAAAAATTTTTTTTATATCAAAAACATGTTAATATTAAAAAAATGTTCTTACATTATTTGTCAAAATTATTTCAATTATTAATAATATTACTATTTAAAATTTTTAAATTAAACTATTAAAATTAAAATCAATTCCAATAATCTATTAGATATTAATATCTATAAATGTGCTATAAAATAAATACTGTCATTAGCAATTTACCACTGAATCGTAGTGAAGTTAATGTCCATAGAGCCCATTTAAGTTTAAGTTCAAACCTAAAGATTTTGTTATACTTTTCTAAGGCTTCTTCATTTAAAAGAATGTTTATTGGCCAACCAGCTGCATAGTTTAATGTTATACCATTAACAGCTTCAAGAACTTTTTTAGATCTGATATTGGAAACTGCAATTGACCATCGAGAAGTTGAATCTGGCCATTCTTGAGTCAATACTTCTTCCAACAAACAAGAAACAATGTGAGAATTATTCCACATACCATTTGATTCAATCTAGAAAATGAATAATTACAAATATAGTAATCAAATTTTTAAGAAATTCCATCAAATCGAAATTATATTTTGCATTAATAAATGAATTTCATAATATACAAAAAAGGAAAAAAAAGTTTTAATTAATCTAACTGAAATGATTCACTGATTAATTTAGTTTATTTTAATAATCGTATTAGTAAGAAATTTGTAAATTAATAAAAAACTGACCTGTGTGAAAATGATCTTGCAAAATTTATTCATGACATGACTAGTTTCCATCATATAAACTGATCTCATCAGCTTTAATTGAGATTCTAATTTATACTCTCTTATTAAAATATTTTTTACTAATTTGCTTGCCCCACTGAATTTAAAATCTAAAACTTTAGAAATAGCACATTCAAAAATTTTTTTCCATGGTAGAACTGTCTCGGACGTTAATAAAAATTCAAATAATTTATCATTTGGAGTATCAGTTGTCAATTCTACTGATTGATTTGAACTACTACATCTCCCATCAATATTATCTAAACTTAGTTCTGGTACAATGAAGTTTTCTAAAGCTTTAGTAAGAAATGGATTATTTGTTGCTGCAACTTGTTGCATAATACTTTTTTCTACATCTGCATCGATTAGATGTGATACAGAAATTTCAACTATGTTTATTGCAGCAGAATCAGTTAAATCACTAATATTTGAATGGTCATATTTAGAACATTCTGATGAAATTTCTTTTACACACTCTTCATTTAATGGTTTCATTAAAACTGTAATATTACAAAAAATTATAAATCCTTACAATATTAATGCATTGTTTTTATTGTCAATTTAAAAAAAAAATTGATTTCACATTCATAAAATGTTTAATTACTTAGAAAAATGTGTCATATACAGATAGTAAGATTGTTTTTTAAAATAATTTTAACTATGTAAAACATATTTAAGTATATGAAACTAAGATATTGAAATTATTAAATATTTCGTCCTTAATGTATACGATATTGTATAAAAATATTTAATGTTATATACATATTTATATGAAACAAGTATTTTACATATCACAAAATAATAAATAAGTATTCATTTTAAAATAAAGATCAAAACATTTTAATTATTCATAAATTTACCTTTCTCCTGATCCATCATATACCACAAATCTGAAATTCGATCTAATGTTACAAGAAGTTCTACACTTCGACCTATTTGATAAACTTTATGCATCAAAACTTGCATAATTGGGTCTTGCAAACACATGGAATCAAGTTCTCTACAAGCAAATCCTTCTAAAAGACTATTATCTTCTCGAGAGGTATTTTCGGAATTTCTGAAATTTATTTGTTCAATTAATTTTTAAATACATCAATTTTACTTCTTTTCATAAACTTAATACAAACAGTTTTTCTATAAAAACTAGTTAAATAAGATTTATTTCCTAGTGATTTTTATCTATTGGTTAAATACATTCTATACTATCTTTGCAAGAAATAATCATAATCACTAAAAATTTCTAATGTTATATAAGTTTCAATTCAAAAACTTACTCATTACATTTATAAATAATGAATTCTTCTCTCCAGTCTTCTAGTCTGCCTTCACTTAACCAAACATCCACAATATTTAAGTATGCAGATAAACTGACTAAGTATAAACTAGCGCATAGATTCATCGTTTCATAGTTACTCGAATTTTGCATTTTAATATATAAACTCGAAAGTAGTTTCGAAGCACATTGCCAGTTAGTTGAGTTATACCAATAAATATCAACAGCTTTATGAATTTCATAAATCATTTTTACTCTGTTTAAATATTTTTTCAATGTTTTTGAAATAGAGAGAAATGTGTTATGGTCTTCTATAATATTTAAATAAATTTAATTAAACAAAAATTAAATCATAAAATAAAGTGTATATATAATATATGTACATGCATTTATTGACCTTGTTTCATTATTTTAATTTCGAATTTTACAAATTCGTTTTTTATTTTTAAGAGTTTCTGTTGCAAACTGACTGCATACGCTTCATAAGTTAATGGAGGATTGCGATTTTGACTAGAAGTAGCACTATATTTAAATAACTTTTCAAGAAAATCTTCCATTTCTCTCATCATTTCAATATATTCATAATAAGAGTATAATATACTTTTGAAGGCTACCTAAATATTAGAAAACAATAAAATTAGAAAAAATGATTTTAAGAAATAATTAGAAACGTTTTCCTATTTCTATAAAACACATTTTTTTCATGTAGTTCTGAAATATAAAATTTTTGTAAGTAAATCAACTTACATTAGTTAAACTAGGTATTGATACATCTCGTATAGAAATTCCAGGCTCCATTTTCTGATAAAGCCATGAGAACGAGGTATAAAACAACCATAAAAGTTCTCTGCAAGCTTGGTATTCACTGATTGTTCCTATAACTTTGTTACATTTTAAAATATTTTTTTGCCAGTGTTCATTAAGATAGGCTGTTTCAAATTGACTTTGAACTTTATATTGATGCCAATTCATTTCATTCCACCAGCTATTTTGTACATTATTTTTTAACCAATTATTTGATGTTATTGTCTTCGGTAAACTTTTTACAGTTTCATTAGATACAACTTGAATTGTATTGGTGTCAGATGATTTGACATTTTTAATGGTTGTAGATGTTTTTTGAAGATTATGCAACGGTATATCTAATGGTCCATCATTTTCACAATCAGACCAATCCTAAAATGAATAATTTTATTGCATAACTAATATTATTCATCTTAAATTGAGAATTAATTATACGAATATAAAATTAGAACATTAGCAGTATAATTAGGAATGATTTATAACTAATTTTTTTTAATAAAATTATTACGGATATATAAAATTATAAAAAGATTATTATATTAAATACTAAACGAATATCCAATTAATATAACAAAATTTAAACAGCGAATGAATATAGCTATTGTAAAAAATGTAAATGTTATTTTTTTAAATAAATAAATTTATAAAATGCTTACACTGTTGCTATCACTTTCATAATTACAAAAAAAATTTTCCTGCCCTTCTTTCAAATATTGTCCCCAGTCAATTTCTTCTGATTTGTCCTCCTCAACATTAATTACACTATTCTGTGTGCGATCTTTGTTTTGCTGTGAACTGAGGCTCAGCTCAGAATTATTCGTTTCGTTAGCTAAATTTAATAATAATGAGAGTAAAGACCATTGTACATCATATTGTGGATGTCGTTCAAAATCGAAATTAGTTAAAAACGATTCAATTAACTCTTTGAATTCTTTAGCAACATCATATTTCCCATGAATTAAAAATTTTTGAGTTATCTCCTCAATTTCTTTTTTTACTGCATGACTATTAACAGATAGGTAACGATGATGTTTTAATTGAGATAGTGCGAAACGTTCAAAGATTTGAAAACCTTCGTCGCTTTCCTATTAAAAATATACGTTTTTTTTATACAACAATAACAATAACAATAATAACCCCAATAACAATAATAACAATAATAATAATATTTGTAAAATAGAATAAAAAGTATTCGTTTATGAGGATACATGTTTTAAAAGGTCGAAAATCCTATTTATTATTTTTACTTACTACATGAAATGAATAAAAGCATTTGAAATCAATATAATATAGACGTAATTTATAACGTCCATCGAACTAAATCATAAAAAGTAAATTTAAATGGATGGTATGAGATATAAGATTATAGGAGAGGTTAAAAATTGGATTATTATAATCATTAACTCTACCTCGAAACCACTGATCGCAGTGACCAGTAGTTTTAAATCATTGTGAATATCCGTAAGTATTTTTGTACCCATTTTAAAAATTTGCAATAATATCACATAATTATTATCGATTAAATGTATTTGGAATTGTTAGTGTTATACAATTTTCGAGGTAGAAAACTCTGAGCTACGATCGTAGTATTTATATCTTGGAGTGAGACCGTCAACAAACTGTATAAACATCGTATCAAATAAAACAGATGAGAACGAACCTTAACCTAACTCCATTTATTCCTACTTCAAACGTTAGCAAACTAAATAAGGCTAGTTTTAATACGAGCAAGTGATACGCGACAGTGCCACCACCACCTCTACAATCTGCAAGATAATTTCCAGAGATTTTTTATTTTTGGTGCTTTAAAAATGAAAATTGCATTGAATAGACAATTTTTTATATTGAGAAGAACAGTAAAAGGCCATTCGAAGAAGCGAATGAAAAATTAATGTTTTTCAAAAATTTAATAAAAATAATGACATAGTTTTAATTAAATTAATTAAAAATATCAAAATTGTATTCAATTTTAAGAACAATAACTACAATAACTTTATCATAATAAATCACCAATATTTTCTTTCCCTGAAAAATGTATTTATCATATTTTTATGTCGTATTTATCTTTTTTTTTTTTTTTTTTTTTTTATAATTGAATTTTATTAAAATAAGTATATAAAAGCTTTTTGAAAAAATTAAAAAAATTTACACAATAAATTAATTATATTTCTGTCATGATATAATACTGAAAAATTATGTAATTGTCAGTTTAAAAATAAACTTTAAATCAGGTTTTTTTTATCCATTAAGTAGTCTGTAATTTCATATTGGTAAGTCATAGGAATACGGATCATAATTAACTTAATTCTACGAACAATTATAGAAATATATATTTTTGGATATAAATGGATAGTTTTTAAATGATTACAGTAAATTATTATGTTAAAATTTTAAAAATTAAGTGAAAAATATAAATAAATATTTGGGTATATAATTCTCATAAGAAGGGATTAAGCACCGATTTTCAAAAATGAAGTAATGTATTTTAAAACAGTACGGTATATTGAACTGTACATGTATGTTTTTATATATGCAGAAATACAAATCAAATTACTTTAATAATTAAACTGATATATATATATGAGCATAGAAATGAATTCATTTTTTAATTCAACAGATGACTGGTATCTTAATATAATCTTTTAAATCAGTTTTATTAAGTGTATGCTTCTATAACTATCTGTAACCAAATGAAATTAAACTATAAATTGCAAAAAGAATGCGTGTAAATAATGATACGTCATTCAGACGAGTAAATATCACCTTCGTTTACATCACGTATTATCTAAAAATAAAATACTCGAAATAAATTCATCTCGTATACTTGACATGTATAGTGCCCGCTGCTTTTGTTTTTATCTACTTAGATATGAATTAAATGTGTTAATTAGAGCATAAAATATTTAAAGTATTTGATAAAGAGTTGAAATAGTAAAATATTTATGTAAATTTATATTTTTTTAATTATAGAACAAATTTATTATAATAAATATATTTTACAAGAAAATTCGGCTTCAAATATTTTGGAAAAATTATTAGGCGCTCTTCTCGACGTTATTATACCACTTAAATTTATGTTGTAAAACAATATAAGATAATTTAAACTCTTAAGATTTCGCCAACAATTTTATTACTATCAAATAGTCCAAATTTTGTTAAGTAATGATGTCATACCTATGCAATCAAACTATTCAATTCTCTTTATTATTATTTACAATTCATTGATATATAGAACAGAATTTGCACATTTAAGAAATCCGTAATATTTTTATTATTTTTGATTTTATGAAAGTATTTTCTTATTATTTTTTTGTGAACTCATGTATTTTTATATATAAATATTTTGGACATAATACAAGATAAGCATTTTATTTAATTAAGACTTTTGTATATTCATTAAAGAATTTATAATTTATTTTCAAAATTACAAACGAACTATTTATACATATAATGCTAGATTTTCTATACTCTATATGTAATGTATATAAATATGTAATCATTCACTGCAATAAGTTATTGTCTAAGATTATTGTTTTATGGCATTGCATTTACGAATTCGCATGATTTAGATAAAAATTAATTATTAATTACAGAGATTAACGTAATAATTACATGCTTAACAAAGTATTCGCTGCATAATAATAAATCTATAAAAATTTACGAAATTGAAATTGAATTTAATAAAAGGATAAAAAATCTAATGAAGATTGTTAGAAATTCAATCAAAATGATGAATATTCTTTTGCAAAGCAAAAATATTAATATACTGGTATTTCTTTATTATGATTCAATATATAATTTTTTCATTTTTCATTTCAAAATAGTTATTGAATAAATAAATAAATATACGTATGTGTACATCATATATAAATATCTATTATATAAATATATAAAACTATACGAGTACAAAATAAATACATATTATTATTTTTCAATTCTTAAATTTTAAAATAACTTATTTATTTATCTATAGTTACATTAATAAAGCTAAGTATGTAAAATAAATTTATGCGCGCACATACCAAAACATATATAGACTTTTAATGTAATTATGTAGTATTAACAAATTTTATAACTATTTAATGTTTTACTGATTTATTAATTAGGCACACAATGCCGTGCGCAGTACCATTCCTTCTTAACTACGTGTGGCTACTAAAAACAAGAGAAAGAGAGGGAGAGAGAGAGAGATCTTATTCTTTCGATCATTTTCAATTTTAATTTTTCAAAAATTTTCTTTACCTTTTATCAAACTAAAGATAATGATGTTATGTTTATTACTATTAATCCAAACTTTCGCGTTTTTCGATTTTTTAACTTACTAGTCGAGTTTAAGATTTCGAAGTGTGCTATATTAATTTGGTATCAATTAGCGGATTATAAAATTGAGTATTAGATTATATTTCCCTTTAATTTAATAATAGAAAAATATTAAAAATACTCAATTTATAGTTTTAAGATTTACGAATTTTTAAAAATAAATGCTTATTTATTGAAATTTAATTCTGTAAATAAAAGATCTTAAGGTAAATATGAAAATCTTTTGATATTTATTTAACATTTTGTGCCATGTGTTACTAGTATAATTATCTTCTTTATTCAAAGTTATTCACTTGATTATGCATTTATTTACGATTATAATGCTTTTATTGGTCAGGTTTTTATATTTACTAAATCTTATACAACATTAACATAGTTCTTGTAGCGATATCAAGTAATAATGTTTATGAAATTCGAATTTTCAAACAATATATTTCAAGCGCAATCTCAAACAAATCGATATTTCCCTTAATACAGATAAATTAAATCACATCTATCTTGTGTTAATTATTATTTCTTTGTCAATATTATTTCACGCTTAAATAAAATTATATTGGCAGCGGGACTGATTAAAACAAAAGAATGTTAATACTGTGTTATTAAGATAGGTTTTAAAATGACGAAAATAATAATTTTTTTGTCGTTTAATTACTACGTCACATTTGTACAAATACTAATCTGCAGGTTGTAAAGAAATTTATTAGTTAAATACATTATCATCCATGGGTAATCGAGTCAAAAAGTAAAAATTTTGCAATTTTTAAAACATGATACGTATAAATAGCAAGTGACGGAATCGCAAATAGTATTAAAATAAAGTAGGTTGATTAAGAACTTAAAAAACGAATATTATATATTTTTTTCCAATATGATTGTTAAGACCGCTGTTCTTTTATTTATTTTTGAAGCTTTAACATTGGTATATAGTTATTTATAAATATTTATATTCATGAAATTAGATTTTCATAAATAATATAAACTTTTTATAATTACATAAAATTTTTATGTAAAATTGTACAAATAGTTTAATAACGATTCATAATTATTACGTATGAATTCATTAGGGTATCATTGTATTGCACTCGAAACCATTAATTTGTAATACTTAACCATAAATATATGTATAATAAGATCTTTAATATTTTGTTAATAGGCTACATCTTTACCATTATTAAATGTTGAACAGTCACAGAATGGAGCTGCTCAGGTTAGTAAAATTAATGTGAATCAACGATTATTTTTACGAAAACGTACGATTAAGTTTTAAAATATTTTTGGAGACCTCAGTACAATTACCGCGACCGGGCGTGAGGCCGAAAGACAAAAATCGAGACAATTTATCTGACAAAGCTTTATTATCAGTTTACGTTGACATGATTTGACGAACTATTTTTCGATCAACGAAACCTGCCTCTTCTGGGCCAAAGGTCGCCTCCCATGCAGTAGCCCGAACTGGGATCCATCGGATCTATGGGTCCCCTGACGGTATACATGGAAACGTATAATGACCACGTTAATTTGTTTTGTACAAAAGATAAATAACCATGTAGTCTCATGTCCAATGAGTCGGTTCGATTCCATTATATAACTTAACATTATATTACATTATTTTATTCTGGATCTGCTGGAAAAAGTAAGTTTTCCCACGACGTTCGCCGCACATCGTTTATTAAATATTTCAGTAAAACAAAATTTTAAATTAATATTGCTATAATATTTTCAAATTAATTTACAATGTTATTCACAATTTATAGATTTGTTATTATAAAATTATAAATTTAAACATTACAATTGTTATCTTATTTTATTTTATAGGTATATTTATAATTCTGTTACTGTAAGTTCTTTTAATGAAATTACTAATGTTTTTATACTTATTTTTTACGTACTTTAATTTAATTATTACTTTGAACTTCAATATAAACATAATTATTTAACTTATTTATTTTAAAAAAATAATTTGAAAGAAATGCAAGACAGATTTATTAACATTGACGAAAAATAATAATAATAATTATTATTATTGTACATTAGTAATTGTTATTATATAAAATATTGATTTGTAGGTTCTACCAATACCAGTTAACGTTGTTTTAGATCAGG